>JADDOH010000029.1:0-518590 GCA_016648135.1 Agrypnia vestita
AAATATATGAAAGGATTCAATTTGGAACATATGTACTTTGAAAAATTTGATAATGTATAGATCTTATGAAGGAATTAGTGAGCATTGCATTGTGTCGAATCTTCAATAATTTGTTAAGGGTGGACCATACGATGGAATTGGTGAACGTTTCATTGTGTAGTTGTTCGCTCATACAAGTTTTATACGATGGTCCGGGGCTTTCGATCTGCATGAGCTGGCTTAAATGATCACACTACACAACGCAACGTTTAGCAATTCCATAGTCAGAACATTCACACATTATCAATTTTCTGACTTCAACATATTATGTTGAAAAATCTAAAAACATTTCGTTTATTTGAAGGGACTATGATAGAGATATCTGTAATTTTCTCTCATGAACACTAGCATACATAGATTTCGCAGCTGGCAATGTACCTCTATATTTTAAAGCGGTTATTTTTCGCAAACTAAATTATACACAAAGTTACTTGTTTTAATCCACTTGTGTGTGCTTATATTAAAAATAAATTAATAACGCTTAACATTAAAATTCAAATAATTATAAAAATGTAAGTTATTTATAAAGAAACCCTCAAAGATAATAACATTATGTAGAAAGTAATGTCAATCTCAAAAATATATAAATATTTTTTTTTTCAATTGATTCAACAACATTGTAGATTGAAATTTTAAAAATATTGATTGTATTATTTGTATGTACATACTTCTATTTTTATTAATTACACCTACATGTTTGTAAAACACCCTGATGATGGAAAGGTTTTTCCGAAAAATGTAGGTGTAATTAATAATAAATATAAGTAGATACATACAAATAATACAATCAATATTTAAAAAATATAACTGCCCTTACTTTGTATTGTTTAGTTTGTAGTTTACCCTAAAGAAGGAATGGCGGAAACCGGCTGGTTGCTTAAATAGCTTCATGTGAATTTGTGATTAATTGAATTTCTTTTATCATATATAGTTTAATCAAATTTATAATCGGCTTTATTTATTATAACCATTTAATTATATGTAGATACATATTAAACCAACTGGTTTCGAAAAAAAATATTTCCTTCATCATTTTTTTCACTCCGATTAAAAAAGTGATTGATTTCGAAACCGGTTGTTTAAATATATAAACTAAGTTTATTGTTTTTCTTCTTTTTCTACCCCTTATCCTATTGGGTCAGAGTCCCTTCACCGTATAGGAGGTTGCAACTCTTTCTATCTTGGGCTTCGCTCTCCATGTCAGCCCAATTTAGTTGCAACCCCGCATGGCAGCAGTCCTCCAACAGTTTCCGCAAGCTCCTCGTAGGACGGTCCCTTGGTCTTCTGCCTTCTGGCCTTGCCTGGAATATCCGCTTCGGCAGTTAATATTTATCTCAAACACAAAACAACCGTTTTGTGTTTGAGATAAATATTAACAAAAATATTGCTGAAGTTCATTATCTGTACAGGTATCAAAAAATTTGAGCATACCAGTATTTTAATATTTCTACAGGGATTATAATGATCTTTGATGTGAAATATCAATTATAATTATTAATAAGATAAGCTGCGCTAGTTTTTTTTTTGTATAGATTCATTAGATTTTTTGAGAATTCATCGTTGTTGTAATTTTTAATTTATTTTTATTTACATTTACAAAAACATATTTTATTTTGAAATAATGTGTTCTCTGTTATACTTTCAGAGATATGAATAAATACAATATTAAAGAATATTAAAAATTTTTCTTTAATAACTTTTCAAAATTTTAACGTCCTAAATATTAATCAAATCTATAAGTAATTTGCGATACCTCAAATTCACAAAATGTACTTTGATAATAATTAATTTGGATGTTTTAGTAATAGACCGAGATCAATTGAAAATATTTTGATACCTAAATAATATATAATGTAATACCAGTACAGCTCAACACCATGTCACCTATCAAGGAGTATTATTCTTTAATGCTCTTCCCAAACTTAATTGAAAAATCTACTCCAAAAATCAATCACAATAAAGCAATGAAAAAAAATCTTACTAAAAACAATCAATATAAACTTTAAATGTTATTACAATAACTACTTAATATTTAATTTTTAATTTTTAAAACTTAATCTAACGTTTCCTTGTGTGTATCTTACTTACTTAATCTAATGTTTCTTTGTCTATATCTTACTTACTTAATCTAATGTCTAACTATATAAATTTTCACTATTCGAATATAATGCTACTAATGATTACATTAACAATATATAAAGGGTTTCCTGTATCTCGACCTCAAGCCGAAATTGGGTGATAGGCCAAGTCATAATTGTTAAGCATTTAAAAAAGTCAAAGAAATCTACACCCTGTGACGGTCTTTTCACTCATGATGCTACAAATCTTTATTTTCCTTCATTTTTTTATTATTATGTAATCCTGAATAATGCTTCTGTAAACTTCTGTCCAAAATTCAAAGCCAACTACTCCAGCTTGGAAAGAAAATGTCAAGTATTCAATACTTTCCCCAGTTTTAATTGACGGTTTTTAATTTTAATTTTAATTTTTAATTTTTTTTTTCTGATAACTATTTGGCCTATCACCCGATTTCGGCTTGATGTCGAGATACGGAACACTATATATAGCTACATATATGACCCCCAATTTTAAACACGATAATTAAATTCTCTATTGAAAGCGGGTAAGCGTTAATATTCTCATTCTCTTTTTTAAATATGTTATATATAATTTACATCATTATGTACAATTTAATTAAATAAATTAATTTAAAAAAAAATATTTCTAACTTATTTATAAAATTTATGAATTAAATTTGCGTTTGTAATATTAATGTAATATAAAAAATTGAAATAGTAGAAATGTAGGTATTCTTTATTTTCTAAGAAAAATATAAACATAATTGTTGTGTATAGTCCAAGGAAATAAATACAACTACTATATAATTTTTTATAATATTTGTAATCCAAAGAATCTAAGTACAATATTAGAAGTATTGTACTTAGATTATTTTAACTCCACCGGGCAGACCGGTCTGATTTTTTTCTTACTTTTTGATTTACGTCAAAAATTCCTCGAGGAGTGACGTAATTTTTGACGCAGCTAGATATTTAATATTAGGTAATATAATATTGTCAACATAAACTTCTTCAGAAACAAACAGAATTTGGTATATATCAACTTCGCCCCCGATTCAGAACTCGGAAGAAATAAATATCATCCCCATGCGGAATATTTCACCGCCTTTGGATTTGCCCTCCGTTCCCGGGAGGGATGCAAGCCAACAAAGCGACAGAAATAAATTGGAATTTTTGGCTTTGCAATACCTGGATATATGGTCGCTGTATCCGCTAAGCATCTTCCGATGTGCGGCATTTGTGAGTTTACTTTAATACAATTTGATATCATAGCGGGTTTATTGAAAAAAATTCAGATATATATTTTTCTTAAAGGTTCAGTTATTATTTTATTTATAATACTTCTAGAGCTATAGAAGTCCTTCAAACTAATGGAAAAATATATAAAAAATATTGATTGTATTATTTGTATGTATCTAGATACTTATATTTTTTATTAATTACACTAACATGTTTCGAAAAAACCTTTCCATCATCCGTATATACTCGTATACATACAAATAATACAATAAATATTTTAAAATATCAATCTACAATGTTGCTGAATCAATTGAAAAAAGAAATTGCTTAGGTACTGCTTTTTTGTAAAAAAAACATTATAAATTAAACAAATAAGGCTGTCAGTTAGATTTAAAATGTATGATGAGATGACATGATGTAAATGAACTAAATACCTATATAAAAAAATAATGTAAAAAATGTAAATAAGTTGAATGAATTTTAAAAAAATGCTTAAATATTGTAAAAATAGTATAGTATTGTAAATTATATGATTAATATTATATATTGTATGAATATTATTGTGTCATACACTATAGAAAGTAAATGTAAATATGAACTTGTAATTAAAATATATAGAAAATAGTAAAAAATCAGTTTCTAAAATCTTAATTTTTAGTCAATATACAAGTGTTTATATTAACATACCTACTTGAGAAATATTAATAATAATAAAGTTTTTCTGACAGTAAAATGATAAAATTATTATATCGGCTCACTCTATCCTGGGTAAATTGTTAACGGATCGTTCATTTCTGTGGCTGTCATTGTGGCCATGATGACGACAACTAAGACGGGGACAGAAACTACAAAGTTACTTTGCCATTTATAACTAACTAACTAACCATCACGGTGTTTCTCCTCAGGGGTAGGCAGAGAGAATAGAACGCCACATTCCTCTATCTTGGCACACTACTTTTGCTTTGGTTACATTCGTAAATCTTCTCATGCATATTCTACGGCTGTTGAGGCCATGCTCCAATACTTGTAGAATCTGATCATGCCAGGTCTATTGCGGACGCCCTCTATTTCTGTTACCTTCAACACTTGCACTGTATACTTTCTTAACCATCCTATCCTCATACGTTCTACATGACCAAACCATCTCAGCACTCCTCTCTTTATTCTATCTACCACACTACAGCAAGCTTTACATTCACTTCTAATTTGTTCATTTCTCACTCAATCGACCAAAGATTTTCCACACAAGCGCCTTTTATATTTGCCATTTATAATTGTGGTGTATTCTGACCAGCCACCTTAAGGGAGTACGCTTCGAAATCTCTACATTTTTTCCTTGCTACGTGATTTTTATTCTAAATAAATACCGCGCGCCGTCTTTTTTACGCCAAGCCAAGAGACCCAGTTATAGAAACGAATCACGTCACAAAATACCTGGGCTTGAGAAAATCACATAGATTAGTTGTGACTTTACCTGGAATCGAACCCGGAGACCTCGGTTCGATTCCAGGTAAGGTCCGATTCGAGAGAAAAACCAGCATCATTCCCACTGGGCTACGAGGGCCATCTACAAGGAGGGAGTACAAGGTGACGCTATTATAAAGAGAGAGAGCGCTAGCTTTCGCGCTCTCTCTTCTTTTAACTGGCGTGAAGTTAGCACAGGATGTGTGTTGCAGTCGATCGACACTTTATCTGTGAATATATTGGAGAGACTCGTAACCACCTGCCTTTTGTTTGGTCTCCATATCCTGAGTTTGGGATACAAGGTAAAAGCTTGTCCTATGAAAATCGGACTAAGTTGCTGGTATCCTGGAATGGGGCACAAACTACCGACCACCAGATCACTATGCGAGTGTCATGATACTCATCAACAAGTTTATCAATGATCGTCAGCGTCATAACTGAAATATGGTGATGGCTTCTGTAATTGGATTAATGTGTTGTTTTCATTATAAATTTTCACACTGGTATTAATCATGATAGTCTATTGTGTGTACCCATAAGTAATCAATTATTAAAGTGGCAAAAAAAAAAACTACATTTAATTTTATTTTTAATCGATTTTTTCTCTATCGTATCTAGGACCTTTTGCCATCATGTTGGTAGACTTTTAAGAAAAATATGCTTTTAGGTGTTTTTAAAGCGTTATTATCAAACCTTACCGGGCGCCCACTTCGATCGCTATCAGAAAAGTCAAAATCACCATCGGAAAATTTTCTAAACCAAGGTTGGCACTTATTTACTTTCAATACGTCTCCATACACATCACAAATTTTCTTTGTTACAACCGTTGCATTAACACCCGATAGAAAATGAAACAGCATGCAATGACGTAAATTTTCTAAGTTAGTTGATTGTCTGCCATTTTACAACAGAATAAAACACGTCTTTACACGTTCACTTAACTGAGCTTGACTGAACTTTGAAGAAACATTCCACACCAAAAATAATTGAGTACTTATGGGTACATCTATTATATATTGTCACGATATGCTAGAAATTAAAGGAACTGCACATATTTGACGATTTCCCAATACTCTGAAAGTTTAGAATGAATTAGAAAAGACTGGATATATAATACCCAGAATTTTGCCGAAATATTCGCGAAATGACAAATCCTGTATAAATGTGCAAGCCGTCACTCTGCAGTTTAGTTTATTGTAACAGCCAGCGAACGACAGAGAGATAGCGAAACAATGAGCGGGCGATCAGAGTAAATTATAATCAGCCAGTGATAAAGTACTCAAGTACCTACTTGCATGCGGAATATTCTCGATTGTAATCAATGCGATAGAAACAGCTTAAAATAAAAATGGCACCATAAAAGATTCTCGTGAGATGATTACTAAATAGTATTATAGTTGAGTTTGTGTGTCCAGTGACTTTGTTATTGTAAAATTTAGACTGTCTAAAATTTTATTTTGTCACACACTATTTTGTCTCTGTATTTTGCTAAATGTATTAAAATAATAGCTACTGAAAATCTTCGTTTTACATTACTTACCAAGAAGTCCATTATATCATCTCGAGGCGAGACAATAGTATCATAAACACCCCATGACATCGCGTAATAAAATAAATGTAATTCGTGAGAAATTTTCCGTCGGATTAACATTCGTAAATATATTATGTGTACAAACCGCCAAAGAAAAACAACATCGACTTTTGTAAAAGCTTTCTCCGCAAATGAAATAACGGAAAGTAAATACATAAAAATTTGAGTATTTTTTGAGCGTCGGAATTTTATTTACAAATTTTGAATGGAAAACTAATATGAAGCCGCCTTGCAAATAACGTTTTGCCTCACTTATCACAGAGATCGAGAGAGATGGAGTGCCCCCCATAAATCAAACCGTGTCACATATGGAAGGTTTCATTGGGAAGGCCTTTATTAAAAAAGAACCATATTGCTTTTTCTGCAGAGTACAGGCCTTAATTATTTTTCGAGTGATGAGATGAAAAAATCGAGACCGAAATACCTACCGCCATTTGTAATTTATGAACGTTTGAGGATACTTTCAGATTTTCTGCTTTTTAAAAAAAGTTTAAACACAACGTTTGAAAGTTTATTTCTATGAATAAATCAACGAACGATACTCGCAGTGTGTGCCAGTGAGTTGGATATACATATTAATACTGCTCTGAAAAAACTTATATTTATATTGAGGCCAAACAAATTGAAACTCGTGTTTGCCCAGTTTGTATAGAAGACCTAAAAGAATTATTGAAAAATCGTTCGGGAAAATATAAATAAATCGGAGATATTCTTAAAATAATATGGTTAAATTTATGACACAATAAAGATATAATTATAATTTTGGTAGAAAGCAATAATTTTGTGGTTTGACATATTAAAATAAATAAAAACACTTTACTTTGTATTAAACCACGATGTATTGTCGTGCCAACCGGTTTCGCTTAAACTTAAGCTTCATCAGGGCAACTTAATAACTAAACAATAAATACAAAGCAGTGATAATGAAAATGAGGGAGACAAAATATAAAATTACATTTTCTTCTTATTACTTATTATTTTTATTACATTAATACATACATACATAACATTAATACATACATATTACATATATTATTACATACACAAAATCTTCAACGAATATCTTACCACATCCCAACTCGCAATAACAGACATTCACCTACTTTTCATCTCCCCTTTTGTAAGACCAACTCAAAACAAAACTCCTTTATGTACAGATCCACAAATTCATTTAACACAAACTATCACCACATTGACATTTTCAACGCAACAATAAGAAACATAAAGCAAACAATATCTACACTACCGCACCCAAACTAATTTGTACATTATATCTTCCCTTCTCCTCCCGTCCCACATTCCCCTCCACCCTCTCCATTCGCTATTAATGTATGTTAAAGTAAATTTTTAAATTCAGTGGAAAATTTTTAAGATTGTTTTGCTGTTAACTTTTCCCAAAACAAAATAAATAAAAAAAAAAAAACACACAAATACACACACTCACACAAACTCACTATTGGACATGTTTTTTCTTATTTTTTATCGATTGTATATATGTGTTTTCTTGTAATTGGCCCAAAACTCTGTACATCAATTATTGTTTTTTTTCAAGATTGATTAATTATATGGCTGTAAGAAAACCAATAAATGAAAATAATAAAAAAAAAAAATAGAAAAACTCGTATATTGTTGTCTCTCTTTTTTCTTTTTTTATTATAATTATAATGTTCAAAATTAGTTTCAATAACCAACTTTTATACTTACTAAATTTATTCCTAGATGAAGCTATTTTTTTTACCTTTCAACAGGCCAGGAGGTCTAATTACAGAAGCTAATACATCACAAAACACCCAGGCTTGAGTAAATCACACAGGTCAAAATTGTGACCTCACTGGGAATCGAACCCGGAACCCTCGGTGTGGGAAGCCAGTGTCATACCCATTGTGCTACGAGAGCCGTCTGTTGTTTTATATAAAATTAATTTCCACAAAATGCACACTGGTGAAACTGATGTATGTCAAAATGATTGTGAGATTTAGAAGGTTGATATGAATATAACAGGATGTCAACGGCAATCAGGTGCGGTATGGTTGTTGAAAAATGACATTATTAGAAGACTAGAAGGGAGTAGACAGTTTTAAGGTCTTGATTATTTCAATGAAATACTTGTATTTTTTTCTAGTAAGCATTTATCCAGATATTAAGCATATTAGCGATCATTATATTGCTTGCATTTCTCGAAATAGTTGGACCCGGGATTCCCCAAAAAATTCCTTAGATATCTCAGCCGGAATCTCTCAGTACCTCTTTGCTCGCAATTTTCCGTTGAATGAAGAGATGTAGGATCTATATTGTATCCATTGAAAATTGGTTGGATATTCTACATAATGTATAAAATATATTCAGATGTGACCTAAACTAGTTCTTTAGGAAAGGAGAATGAGTTACATAACGTCTTCCCTGACGACTATCTAAGACACATATAAACTGCAGTTGAGGTATTTAATTTACACAATAAAATCTCCTAGTGTACAAAATTAAAAAAAAAATTCCAAGTCGCGTATCTTAAGTAAAAACGTATTGTAAGAAAAGCGACTTATTTAATAGAAATATTACGAGATATTTTTTTGATTTTTTTTCAAAATATATTCTATGGAAAAAGTCATGCTTCAAAATTCCCACTGCATGCCCCCATTCATATCTTGTTTGTTTAATTGATGGTCTTTGGTGTATTATTATTTAAAAATCATCAAAATATTAAGTGCTCTGTCGACTATTGGATGAAAGTATACCCAGTTTTTTCTGTATGTATTTCGAAAGTCTCTCATTTTCGTTACCACTAATTTTCGCAGATTTAAATGTTTTCCTAATCCCAACGGCCTTTAGGGTAGTATGTCACTTTTTGATCCTCCCGGGTACTCTGGATTAAAGCATTTTTTTTTAGTGTGCATCCTTATTCTTATGATGTATTTTCAAACTTAGCTGAATGCAAGTTTAAAAATAAGACTTACCGGTATAATTTCGTCCGGTGACCGGTGTCGAAGCCTTTACAAGTGAATTTCTGCCATGATAATCAGTCGAAATTGTTCAAGCAATCATGACTTAATATGGAGATTGCAGTATCAAAGTTTTTACTAAGGTAATTTTTTTTTTCAATATTTCTGAATTTTTTTTGCTAAAAGTTGAAATATCATAACAGTTAATTATATCGACCATTGCATAAACCAACCTGCAGAGGCTCCAACACCGTCACCGGACACTGTATAGCATTCATAAAAAAATACATACATACATTTAAATTGATAATATTCGGATTATGCTAAAAGATCACAGGTAAACAAGAAGCAGAAAGACCATCTAGAAAAGAAATGTGTAAAAAAGGATTAAGATTATAACAGCTACTGTTGTATGTTATCACTGTAAAGTCTAATTACACAAATAAACTAAAAACGCATCAATAGCCCACTTTAATATAATTTTTACATTATGCATTTATTATTGTAAATTTTTTTAAATAGCTACTTAAATACAGGTAATAAAGTTTCAGCGCGATTGGATGGAAAAGGGTCAAAAATCAATCTAAAGTTTTTTCGACGGCAAGCCGGCAAGCAAGCAAGCAGACGCCACGAGTTAATGTAAAGGGAGTAAAAATGAAAAATAAATACCTATCACAATACGCAAAACATAAAAAGTTCGCGGTCTTCATTAAATGCAGAAATAAATGATGTGCAGTATTACGGACGTATTTTATTAACTCAATGCAGATTAAAAACGGCACCGTATTGAAATCTGGCCAAACCTCAACGCTTTCCAAAATACAAAACTGCCCAAGTTTTAACGACGCCATCCACTTTGTTCGTGTGAACCAGTTTCGGATGGTCTCCGTGCAACCTGAATATATGGGCATAGACGCGGCTTTTATTGTTCAAGTGTTTTGGCATATAAGGCTTAACGGTTCACACCAGAGGAGATGAAATCCGAGTGTGAGGATAAACATCGTCATATCTGAAAAATAATGCGAGCAATCCTATAAACATGTCGACTTTAAAAAATATTTCCCCTGGCGTTTGTTTTAAATCTAAAATCCGATATTACGGCTTAAGAATAAGTTATCGGAGTTCAACGTGAAAATGGATACAAAGGTATTATTTCAAAACAGAAAATGTTACTTTGTATTCAGAATATAATATCATACAATTTTTTTTATTTATTTATTATTAATTAACGCCCTGTAGGGCTTTTGCAATAGATAGGTATAGTGTACATTAACATAATAGGTATATAGTTTAGAGAAGAGAAAAAAATAAACATAATACATGTAAACATAGTAATGACAAAGTGAGATGAAAATACTGAGAACACAAAAACAAGCATAGTAATAACAAAGTGAGAAGAAAATACTTAGAATATAGATACAAACAAATAATGATAAATATAATATATAGTAAAAATCAAGAAGCATAAGAGATATAATGGATTACAAGAAGGCACATGTACTGATGAGACTTTGGATCTCTTATCCCAGAGATTTGTTGGTAACGAGAAAAAAATATTGAAGATATGTCTTCAACACCATCACTTTTAACTCTACAACCCCTAGTGGGTCTTAGCCTCCTCAGGAGTCTTCCTCCACTCATCTCATTCTTGTGCTAGGTGTCTCCATTTCTGACTTTCAGGACACGTACAAAAATTTAAAACGGATACACAGATATTATTCTTAAATAAAGTCTGGTAATTCCCTCAGAACGCGTTTTTTTTGCCTCACATTAATTTATTTTTCATTTGTAATATCATTATGAGAACGTACACAAAACGGGATCATCTTCTGTGATACACATTTTGAATGCTATAAATATATAAATATGTCAATGAATGTAAATTATAGATTGTGATCTATAATATACATTCATTGACATATTATATACATACATATAATATACATAGAATGTTTATTATAGATCGCTCACAGAGACGAAACTGTATTTTTTCAAGGGAGAGTAGGTATAGAAGCCTTTTTTGGGTGGCCTTAGGACTTACGACCTACCTACCTACTACTTACCTACTCTCCAACGTTCCCTCTAATTTTTCTATTGTGTGTGCGAATCTTCGACGCATCTGTGCAGTGGCGGTGCGATACATTTACCCCCCCCCATAAACACACATACAATTTCTCATTTAAATGTATATTTTTAGGTTATTCATTAATCAGTAACAGTAACAAAGACAATTTTTGAAATAAATAAAAAAGAAAAAAATATTCGTTGATATTATATCAAATATTAAATACTAAACTTGCAGAATTTTCTTTTTATTTGTATTTAATCTATATATTTGAATGTATTTTTTTTTCAAAAAAACATTTATTAAAATGTAGTATTTTCACTTTTATTCAAAATTATTCTTATTAAATTTTCAACTACGTAAAGAAATCTTTCTCCGAATTTTGTCGCATTTCTATTGTACCTACTTTGTTAAACGGAATACATATACTAATGGACCGGCCCTGGGAGATTCAATGCCCCAAAGCAAAAATACTAGAAAGTAGGTAATTAATTTTATGAAAATTGCATGCATTCGTGCGTTCCAGCAAAACTAAAATCTGGCAAAGGAAACTTTCTTTTATAATATTGACTGTGCGAAGAGTAAAAAATGTGTGCGGAGACATTTTGGTAGGTGTGCGCGCGCACACGCGCACACCTTACAGGGAAAATTGCTACTCTCCCTTGAAAAAATACAGTTTCGTCTCTGTGAGACATGTATATTATTGATTATTGTTGTCCCTTTGACAAACAATCCAGTCCTGTTCTGAAAAATTTGGACATACTAAAAATATTCTGAATATAAATATGTATTTAAAATGTTGCAGAATTACCAGTCAAATTCTGTGATCAGCAGAATATTAGAGACTGGTAAAGAATATGATTATATGCATTGACGTATTATAATAAAGACACATTATTCCCGTACTAGCCGACTTTCATGTGTAGAACTTCATATATTGCATTGAAAGAGATAACAAATCACGGCACACTTATTTCACAAACGCTCTGCGTGTAGACAGAAAAATCGGGTAATTCGAAGTCACGGTGACTAAAATAACATACTCATTCTTACAATAGTGTAAGATTCTCTGTTCCTTTTTCCCCTGAACTTTTTTCGGCGTAGCGTCGCGCCCGATCACAAAGAAGATCCGTTCGATAACGAATGCAAGTAAGGCAATTACCTTACTTTTGAGTCTCCAAGATTTCACGCTTGTAACGTATCTACAGTTTATTATTTCATTGATTATATGGTAAACATTTTCAATGACAATCTAGTGAAAATATTATTTCATTACTAATATCCATTATTACTATATACATGTTATGATACGATATGTAATATTTTTTTATATACACATTACTGCTTTGTACTTAATATTTTTTATATTTTTTACTGTTCATACCCAACATTTTTCTATTTTTTTATATAAAACGTGCTATGATTTTATGTTTTTATATCTTGTATGTACTGCTTAATATTGTTTTATATACTTATTTGTATATTAGAACATTTTTATATGTAAAAGTCTCTAATGGGCGTGAACAAATAAATAAATCATTATCATTATTGGATCTGCAGCCTCTGGTGGGTCTTGGCCTCCTCAACAGTCTTCCTCTACTCATCTCGGTCTCGCGTCAGCTCTATTCAGTTCTGGATCTCTTTGAATATCACTACTCCACCTTAGTTTTGGCCCTTCTAAGCTCTTCGTTTTATTGATCACTTCATTCATACAAGGACTTCACTTTTGTGGTTCAGTCATTCTCAATTTTATAAATTTTCTGATGCTTATTTCTTTAAGCAGAGCTCATGGACAATAGTCACACAGGATTTAATCTGATTTTGGAGGTGGAAATAACAGTGATTCGCGTTCACTATATACGCTTATTTTTAGTTGCATTTCTCTCCATGCAGTATCCTAAAAACGTCTTTAAAAACTTTTATATATATTTTTTTTAATTATTGCATTCAAATTTCTTACAAGGCGTACACTTAATAAATTCTTAACAATCATATTTATTACAATAATTCATTATATGCGTGAGATTCTCTAGAAAAAACAAGAAGTATCGTTAATAACCCATATTCAATAAAGTCTAATATCTAAATAGGTAGCAACAAATAAATAAAAATTAATACAGAATAACAGATTGTTAGTTAACTTTGTAAAAACCACTACCAGATTTTAGGTCTACCGGTTTCGAGACGTACCCGTCTCTTCGTCAGGACCAATACTACACCACTACATTTACAACACTACACACCTCAACCATAGTATTGTTACACTTCCACCAATAATTGATCACATGCGTGTTAGTCTTGTCAGGGACAAACATGCATTAAATATTAATAATTTTAATAATAAAAATTAATACTCTTACATTGAAATGCAAAGAACTTTTCAACCGTTTGCTATAATTAATCTAGGTGCGATAGAATGTCGCATGGTGCGGATAATTTATTGGAGATTAACTCTTAAAGGGATAGACAGGTATTATATCTAATCGCATTATTAGCCTTTTGTTGATTATTCCTGGCTCACTTCATAGTATGCTTAAAGGGGGTTCACATCTCAAAGCTGCCAGAAGGGCTCATTTTCATCTTGGAATGTGACTATTCTGTTTCAAGTATGCTTTAAATACACACGTATATATTAAATATGTACATATGTAGGTATTAGGTATGTCTTCTATATTATTATTATTTCAAACAAAGCGTGTGCTATAAAAATTGAACCAACTTGAATAAATCGCGGAACTTTGTTTTCAAAGGATGGTATTCCGACTAAGAAATTAAATCTAATAGAACGTCATTGATAATAAATATTCATTAAACTACTTAATTAACTTCTCTCAATTCGAATCAATTCATAAGTCCTGTAATCTATATATAATCATTTTCTTTTTGAATTTCTATTTTTTTTTGTTTTTCATACAAAGGTAAGCGAAGGTATTTAGTTTTAAAAATTATTGTATTTTAATGATTGATTTAATATTTTCATTTTGTAAATTGCTTTATTAGCTATAAAATAAAATATAAAATATGAAAAATAAGTAAAATGTTTATTAATTAATATAATTTATTATTAACAATCGTTATACATTTTTCTGGCCGTTTTGGAAACAATAATATTCTTCGTGAGGATGATCAAAACTAATCAAAAATATGTAATATATCTTTTGTCTTTACAATTCAATTTTATATAATAATTAAAAGATAATAATTCTTATTCCTGATTTAACAAATTATGTATAAAAAAGAATGATGAAAAATATAAAATATCGGAATTAATTGGAATATTTTTTAAACACTGACTGGTGCTTGCATAATGCTGGTTATTTTTTATATTTTGATTACTTACTGAATATTGACTATAAGTGGAATATTTGCTTTCAATGATTCTGAAATTCTGAGAATGTATGAATGGAAATGAGTAGGTATTTCCAAAATCGGAAAAACAAACTTTTTGAGAATAGGTATCCACATTTTTGAAAATAGGCACCTACATATTTGAAAATAGTTACCATTAAAATTTGTTTTCACATCGTTATTCCTCTCCCATATATTAATATTTTGATATCGTTAATGTCTAATTTTGATTTTTAATTAAGTATCGGTTGTATCCTGTTTAATTCATTCTATAAATGTACACTTTACCTTATCGTTTGTAAAAGCCCTGTAGGGCGTTAATAAATAAATAAATAAAGAAATAAATTAAAAAATAATAAAAAATTGACCAAGGGCCCTGAAAAATTGATAATTTTACAAAATTGTGGTTTATTATTATTTATTATATGAAAAATGTTATGACAAAGTAGGTTTGCAGTTATTGATGAAGAAAACTCGTTTTTATATCATTGTTTTTTGACAAATCAACATGTTTCGGAACCAATGATCCCTTCATTAGGAAATAATGTATCGAAACATTTTGATTGGTAAATTGAATATATAATGTTGTCACAAAGTAATTGTCACAAATATTGAAAAATTAATAAAATTTAATTGATGCAAAATTTTATTGTGAAATTCCTCTACAGGATGTATCAAATGAGACTGAAAATCACTTACTTAATTATAGTTAACATGATAACGTGCTGTAAATTACTGAAATATTTTAAAAATTCAATTAAAAATTATGTATTTTACAATCACTGTATTTGCCTGAATAAAAAATGCATCCATACACGGGATTATTATCGGGAAAATGAATTAATTCATTTAACGTAATTATTTAAATACATACATAAATATATGGGGTTAAGCATAACTGTATGGATTAAAGCATGATGGTAGGTAGGTATACAATTGTTTTTTTTATGCTTGATTGCTTATACGGTAATAATATAATATACTCATTATTATTATAACATCCCAATTTACGCTTTCTCGGGAGTCATAGTTCCAAAAGTTTGCAGTTCAGTTGCATTAGAACATGCCATTTCAACTACTTAATTACACGAAGAAGAATATAACAAAAGGCTCATTCCTAAATAACTATTTTGTATGAAGTTGGCACCTTAACAAACATCTGTGTAAATATTAAAAAAACCCAATTTAAATGCATATTACCTACGTAATATTTTACGATATTATCATAAAACGAAAAGTTTTCTTTTGCTTTAAAAATAAGCTGTATAAATAAAAAACTTTTTATTTATACAGCTTATTTTTATACAGACAACCTGACATTTTTAGCTCGTAACGCTATTTGCGTCATAGCTCTGGTGCTTTAAATATCCATTTAACTCTCAAAAAATGAGATACCATGTTGATTGTTCCATATATTTCAATTGCTCAGTAAGAAAATGGAGTGATGAAATCTATTGAGAGATAACATAAATTACTTGACTGTTCGTGTTATATTTTAAAGAACTCGCGGAGAAAATTTATATGACTGTATTGTGCTTCGTTATGAATAAATGATTTGTGGTGATTTTCTACCAATTTTTTTGCAAATGTTTCCGCTATTTTCAGTGATGTGTTGTAAGGGAATACGGAATTAATACACAGGGTGTTTCATAGCTAGTAAAAATATCTTTGGGAGAGTTTTCTTCGTTCAATTTTGCATAGAAAATATTTTTACACTTGGGTGAAATGTGAACAGTTAAAAGGGGAAGCGACATGGAATGGGTTCAAATTTCTGCACGGTTTTAATAAATTTATTTGATTTTTATCAAAGCGAATATATTTTTAAAATTCAATAGAAGTTACTTTCACGATATTTCTATGTGCAGAAAGTAAGTAAAAAATATTGAAAAAAAAAATGCAAACTTTGATGTCGCTTATTTCCGTAATTAACATTCTATTCAATGTTGAATGAAGAAGTTTCCCTTGAAGTTTTTACTGCTAAACCCTGCACATTAAATAATGTAAATCTCCAGCAGAGTTGGGTAGTAAAGCTAGTAGTATATTAATATAATTAGAGCGTGCCTATATTATGATAAAAAGTATACCGCCGAATTCGGGACATTCGGCCTTGTTTATCGTTTTGATAATCCGTAAAATAATACTTTTCCGTACCCATTAAAAAGTTGCTAATACTCTTTCTCATCTTTATCATGGTAAGAGGATTAATAAGTTGTATTTAACATAATAATATTCCTAAAGCTACACATTAACGCAACGCTTTAAATTAAGATATCCGAGATATTATACGAACGAATAAATACATAACTTACGAAAATTTCCAATCTGCTGGACTGTAAATTTTCATAATCACGGAGGCATGCGATAATGTTAATTTTATTTTTATTTATACGGCAACCCTTCACCGAGAATTTCATATAAAAATAAATATGTTGTATATCCAAAATTTCGTATACAAATTTATGCCCGGGACAATGTTATTCTTTGTACGCCCACCGAATCGAGGCGAAGACATTCAATGGAAATGCGGATTATTTATAATTTATAAGCGTTTAATTCGGGGAGATGTAGGTACTTTATTTGTGAATTAGCATAATGTCTACATCGGCCGCGATCACAATGAAGAATAAAGTTCGTCACCTGGCTATTATTCAAAGTGATTCCGATTAATGTTTCGCCCGTTACCACTTACGACGGCCATCATTCTTGCCTTTGGACGGTTCATTGTCATTTTTCAAAGCGTCCATACTCGCAACGTTGAAAAATCTACTCATCCATTCGTTGAAAACTAAAATAAATTGAAGATTAGCGTAATAACTTAAATTGTTTATTTAATATTAGATATTTTATGTGATATTCAAGTTAATTTCTTAAAATTTATCTAATATTTTATAAAATGCAGATATTGATTCAGAATATTTTGAGGATGTTCAAATTTGGATTTTATCCCCAGGGGAACATCATTAATCAAGATTATAGATGTCTCATGGAGACGAAGCTGTTTCTCAATGAGACATATATAATACATCTTGGTTAGTGACGATAAAAATAATATTGCTTTAAAAACTCCAATCAAAAAATATAGATATCTCATTACCACTGACGAAATCTATACAGATTTATGAAAATGTCAAATTTTTAATCACAATACAATAATACAAGTAGTAAAAATTAAAAACTTACATACGAAACAAGGTGTGCAGAATAAACTTATATATTTGCAACTTCCAAAAATTTGATAGATATGGTAGACTATCAAGGATGGAATTAGTGAACGTTGTGTAAAGTGACCACTTAAATCTACCGTAAATAAGGTGGTAAGCCCTATGAACACCCAAAAAGACCTCCATACCTACTTTCTCATAAAAAACTACTTTGAAAGAGATAAAATTAATATTGTTGAATAAAAAAGAATATTTGAGAAAAACAATTTTTTTTTCATCACTCTTCCATTATTTAGATTCATATAAATTCATTTATCACAACTGAAAATAGTGATATATAGAAATAACTACACATGAAGAGTTCAGAATGCATTTGTCGAAAATGGATGATAATATATTTAAAAATGGTTATCTGGCAACAACGGTAGTTTTACAATTAATATCCGCTCCTGGAAACACGTTTGTGTGTTTTAACAGTTTTCTTCTGAACCTCTCATGAATTCCTTTTCTAAATATCCATTTCATGCACCTTTCACACATTTTCGTCAACTTTACTCTCACTTGGCCCTCGTGTACAACGGATAAAACACTAGCTTCTCATACTATAGGCTCCGTGTTCGACTCCCAGGTGAGATTACAATATATTTATGAAATTTTTTAAATCCAATGTATTTTTGTGATGAATTTTACCTTAGTTATTTAGCCTTTTGGCCTATTGCTTCTTTAACAATTTAAATAAAATATACATTAAATACTAAATAAATAATAAAATAAATACTCATATCACTCTGATTACTCTACATAATGCAACTTTCATCAATTCCATCGTAAGAACATCCACACATCATCAAATTTTTAAAAGTTGAAACCTTCTTTTCCTCAATGATAACTTTATTACTAAATGTCTTTATTTTTAACTTGGTTTAACAGATTCTACGCCATATATCGCAATATCCAATCATTTCATTTGCATTTCATTAATGTTTATTTTACTATCTTGACTTGATTATTACAGAAATATTGATTTTAATACATAATTTGACAAAAATCTCTTGGAAAACCCACCGTCTAGCAATCCTAAATTAATTCAATACAACAATACCGTGCAATCTTTAATGTATTTCAATATTTTATATTAGTATTCTGTTAGTATTTGCAATATATATTACAGTTATTTTTTTAATACTAATAAATATTCTTAATAATGTATTACATTTATTATAATTTTGACATCGTATTTGAATATTTTTTAATTTTTTTTATTTATCTTAATTATTTAGTTCCACACATAATGTTGTGGAGGCTAATAAATGTTTTCATTCGAACATATTGCATTCCATCTAGTCATTTAAAAGTTTTTATAATAAATTTTTTGCACTTCTGTTTAAACCTCTTTAAATTCACTGTGTTTTGAACTTCTTTTGACAGGCTATCGAAAATTATTAAACCTTGTACATCATACAATTTTATGAGGTGTTTTTCTTTTTCTTAAAATTAATCAAAATGATTTACTTCTTAAGACACATTTTTGATGTGCCTTAGATTTTTTTTAAATAAGTATATATATTAGGTCCTTACATATGAAATTGGCGTTTTTCCGTACTGGCAAATTTGATCTCAAATATCTTCTCATTGGTTAGGAATTCCAAATCCAAATTTATACAGCTATTTACTCATGTATTTGTGTTTTGAAAATTATAATTCATTTGTTTTTTCCTCAATTGTTTTTTTCTTTGCGTCACTCAGTTTACAAAATGAAAAACTTGAAATATCGCGTTATTTACGAGTACGAGTTCCACCGTGGCACCAGTGCTGCAGAAACGGCTCGAAGGATTAATGATGTGTATGGCGATGGTGCCGCAAAAGAAAACACAGTGCGTTTTTGGTTCCAACGTTTTCGTTCTGGAAATTTCGACCTGCAGAACAAGCCCCGTGGACGGCCGGAGACCAAAGTTGATAATGAAGAATTGAAGGCTATTGTGGAAGCGGATCCATCGCAAACCACATCCGAGTTAGCTGCAGGCTGCGGTGTTAGTGATAAAACTGTTTTAATCCACTTGAAGCAAATTGGTAAGGTGAAAAAGCTTGAAAGGTGGGTACCTCACGAATTGAGTGAAGCAAATCAACAAACGCGCGTTGACTGCTGCGTTGCATTACTCAACCGGCACAATAATGAAGGGATTTTAAATCGAATCATTACCTGTGATGAAAAGTCGATCCTGTACGATAATCGGAAGCGCTCATCGCAATGGCTGAACCCTGCCGAACCAGCCAAACCATGCCCCAAGCGAACATTGACTCCAAGTTACTTGTTGAGCGTTTGGTGGACGTCTAGTGGCTGGTGTCTGTAGTTCACTACAGCTTCTTAAATATTGGCCAGACGATTACGGCAGATGTCTATTGTCAGCAACTGCAAACCATGATGGAAAAACTAGCTGCTAAACAACCGAGGCTGGTTAATCGCTCTAGGCCACTGCTGCTTCATGATAACGCTAGACCACACACTGTACAACAGACGGCTACCAAATTAGAGGAGCTTCAATTGGAATGTCTAAGACATCCACCGTACTCTCCGGACCTTGCCCCAACAGATTACCATTTTTTTCGAAATTTGGATAACTTCTTGCAAAGGAAAAAATTCAACTCCGATGGGGCAGTCCAAACCACCTTCAAAGATTTTATTGATTCCCGTCCGAATGGTCTTTTTAGTAAAGGGATCGATGAACTACATATGAGATGGCAAAAGTGCATAGATAGCAATGGTACATACTTTGATTAAATAAATATATTATAATAAAAAAAAATCGGCTTTATGTTCCTCTCATACTAAACGCCAATTTCATATGTAAGGACCTAATATTAACTCGTGGCGACTGCTTGATGAAAAAACTTTGGATCGATTTTAAACCCTTTTACCGTGATCCAATCGATCTGAAACTTTGCAAGCAGACGCGTGGCGACGATCGAGAAGGTCTGTCAAATTTTCGTTAAAAAAAATATATAGCATAATTTTGGATTTTTCAAATTTTTAATGGTTTTTTCATACAACTCAGTAAGTTGTATGGAGTTTCCGATGCATCTGGTAGACACGGAACCTGATTACAGTATAATTTTGGATTTTTGGAAATTTTTTAGTACTCCCCTTCGTAGCGTCGCCCAACCGAAGCCAAACGCGTAGGTTAAGTGCCAAACCAGTTTCCACTAGTAAATGAGAAAGGGAGTATAATAAAAACTTGGTTTTTATGGGTTAGTTTTTTCTTAGTCAGTACCTGCTTACATCTCAACTGCGTAAGTGATCACTGGTTTTATGTGCTTGTTGTACATTAATATTATAGTATTTGTGGGAAGCTACCTGGATTTTATCTGATTTACTATTTTACAGTGTATTTATTGAGAGCTTTAATTATACTTACACATTTTACGCCATTTAGTTGGTAAAAAAAAAACGCTGACAAATCCGAAGCCAGAGGGAAATTAAAAAATTGAGCTCTCAGACATCTCATGCGGCCAGTGCACTGGCGTTACCTAGCGGTGTGCGTCTACGGAGAGCTTCGCATGATGATTCACAGATGACAAATGTATTTGCTGAAAGCCTTTGCGAAATAATCAAATGGCGAATGTAGAATTTTCTCACCACCAGCGTTGTCCGCTTCGACTAACCGCATTGAATTTCGAGTCATTGTAATATATGTATTGTGGTAGAGTGGTATATGAGGAGTGCGTAGTGATAGTGTGAAAGAGATGAATGCATGCGGTAGGAAGCGGGGGAAACGGGCGACGCCATTCGGGCACTGACGGTCGCACGCAGAGGATTGTTTATAAATAAAGTGATAATTACTGAACAAGATCGGGTATTCAATTTCTTCCTTATTTCAAAGAAGACTGATCATACTCAGGAAGTGATTATACCACATGTATGAAAAGTTTACATGAAACAAAAATGGTAGTTGACCGGCCAAAGTAATGAATGTCGGATAATATTAGTATGAATAATGCAAATTGTTGTGTGTCCTTTTAGCGCAAACAGAACGGCCCAAAAGTTGAGCGGCAAACAGCCGCGCGGGTTTGCCTTTTAACTTTGCCACTGCTGAGCAAACGTGTTAACAGGGAAATGGACAAACAAAATTATTTCTCAACTAATTAAAAGTCTACAGCGCCGATCGAGCGGCGAGGCCACCCGATACAGCCCCCATCGATTATGATAATATTCTGCCCACCGCACAAATTACATTAAAATTAAATAAATATATTTTTGTTTATATTCGATTAGCGGCACGCTTTTGAGCGCTTGAAAAATTTTAAAGTTTGAACTTTTTTTTAAATAAAACTCACTAACCGAAATGTTTTCGGTTTTTCAGAATATTAGAATTTCTGGGATATTCTGTTGTGTGTATATTCGATATTTTCGATAGTGCTTGTTTTAAGATATTAGTTTTTCATTTTATTCACTATTTCATAGATATTTATTAAATGCACGCAATCAGCAATTATAATACTTTTTTTTTTAAATAGAGATGCGAACACGGAATACATGTCACATCAATATTCTTACTATTTTCAAACTAAGCTAAACGCTTGTGCTATGAAAATAGGACTGACTTGCTTGTTTGGAGTGAGATTCGAACCCGCGACCTTTCCACATGACCAACAAGCTACTTGACGATCATTCATAATGATTGAAAAATATAGAATTAAATCTAAATAGACCACAGAGATACGAGTGAAGATGTAATGGTTCGGATGAATAAAGAAAAGTAAGTTATTAAAACAATAAAAATCCGAAAAATTCAATATCTCGAACATGTGATGAGTCATCTAGAGAAGTAAGAGACCTTGCATCGCATAATGCAGGAAAAGATAGCCGAAGTCGGAGCCCTGGAAGAAGGAGAACAACATGGCTGAAAAACCTGAGACAGTGGTTTGGCCAGTCTACTGTAGAGCTGTTCCGGGCCGCAGTAAACAAAGTCCTCATAGCTAACATGACAGCCAACATCCGTTGAACGGATAGGGCACGAAAAGAAAAAGAAGACCGCATAACAAATTTGAAAACTTTTTTATTATATTAATAAAAAGAAAATACTATAAAAAATCACTGTTATTTATTAAATAATCAACATGTTTCGCAGCCAATGATCCATTTATTATAGTCGATTTTAATAAAAAAATATAAAGGAGCTCTATAACTAATTATAATATTTAATTTGCTATTAACACTTTTTTAATTTCTAATATATCTCTCTGTTATCCTATGTAAATTGTGTATTAACATCAAAATAAAAGAAAATTAGAAAATTCGGAAAAGTTACAAGTATCTTAAATGGTCCTTTTTCTATTATCAAAGTTTAACCTATATTAAAAAATATATATTCTGTTTGACCGTTTTTAAGTTTTAATTAGACTTGCAAATGTATACCCGCTACCATTTTTGTTCACTTCAATGATATTTCTCGAATATTCTTAATAGCTAAAAATTCTAAACAGCCTTAATTTTCCGTACCCTTATATTATAGTGAAAAGATTTATTTGAATTTTTAATGGAAACGTATTGAGAAGGGATAAGATTGACACGGATTAAATTTCCACCGGCCGACATGACACGCAATCTGAAGTCCAGACATTATTTACGGCACATCCCCGATACATATTCTGGCTGCCCTCTCGCGGACACGGCGCGGCGTGCTGGAGAGTTAATTAGCATAGATATTAGAAGGGATTTGCGCGCACTTTGTTATGCAGGACGGCCGGCAGGCGGCATTCCTGAAACCCTCCTTTGACATTATTTAACACCCCGACTAAAGATTCTGGAGCCGCTTCATATTTCTGTGGTCACAATTTCGATTCGCGTTGAATGTTTTATTTTTTCGTAAATATTTCATTTTATAAGGCTGTAAATATGTATTTATAAAGCTGTGCCCGTACTGAGGCAAAATTTTTACACTTAATACTTATTATAAATTGTGATGACCCTGATAGATAGTAAGGTCTCGGGCATCGTCGCGGCCTTGATACATTTAATATAATTTAGTATAGCTCCTGGTCCAGCACTAGAGTGAGACAACCCATTGAGTGTGTGTTGAATATATAAGGCGAAGCAAATCTATAAAACAAATCTTTCCATTGCAACTCAATATAAATCATATTCTTATCACGGCTAACGGTGTAAGATGACCCTAATGTGGGTCCTACTAAATAATGAAGGTTAATAAGTAGCAAAACATCGCGTTTAAAATACAATATATTGGATTATTAAATATCTCACTATTCTTATATGTGAGCGCGCGACGCTCTGCATAACGACTACAAATTGCGTTGCAACTACATAATGATCGTGAGATAAATTATATTCTTCTATGAAATATTAAATAATGTATTCTATACAATATTAATACTCTGCCTGTGCTAGCTATACATTTAACTAAAATATATATTATTAACTGGAAATAATTATTCTGTGAAAATTGCGCTTTTGAATGCAATATTAACTAAAAATATTAACTAAAAATATTTCTAATTTGCTGTTGAATATTACCTATAAAGATATTGACTAAAACTTTTGCTTTGAATGGAATATTAACTACTTCTCTCATCAAATATTATTCTGCAGCAAATATTCAATGAAATTATAGGAACTAAAATATTTCTATCATCTTGGGTTCGCATACTATATTGAAAATACCTAATGCCCTTTGCATTTACTAAGTATATTACCTAAATAGCCACAGCTATACCATCCTGTCCGTCAGGGACTAAACATAAAACATAGTTATATTTCTAAAAGTGCTACCTCTTACGCGACAAAAATACCTATTGCAGTCGGGCTATGAATATGAACTATTTCCGCCTCATAATGGCGCCTGGAACCAATACTAAAAATCCTCACTAGAAATAATAAATGCGACTAAATCTCGATAAATACAATATATACTATTCGTAATACGTCGTTGAATTGGCACATGAATCGTCTAATGGATGAAGGACCCCGTTGTGTATCGTAATAACTTCAAATTCTTTTATAGGAGCAGTGTGGAAACAATTGCATAATATTACGTAATAAAAACATCTAACGAACCTAATAATCTATACATTTATGTTACAATAAAATACGTTCACCAGAAGAATTCGTGTATTAGAAATAAAACATTTTCGATTTGAGACAAACCAGTAAAATCGTTCGAACGGCGCAAAGGGAAAAATTCACACATATTAAATAACACTGAAATTAATAATTATAAACACTTTGTATTAGCAAATTCTTACCTTGAATGGTTTCGTTCTAGACGTGCATGAACCTGTTCATATTAATTCCATGGGAAAATAATACATATATTTTCTATCTACGAAATAAGACATTTTTGAAGCGAAACTTCTTTATAAATAAGTAGATAAGGTCTCGGGGATGGTTTGTTCGAAAGGATTCTACAACAGCCCGTGAGTTTATATGAAATAATAGTTTCTTTGAATGCTAAGTTTTGGTTTTTTAAACCCTCAGCATCTCTGCTGAGAGGGGTTGAGGCTCCGCGCCCGCCTAAACCCGGTGGCCGACTTCCTAAGTGACTAAACGACCCCCCTTGTTCCTCCGGAACTTACTGCATCCCGAGACTCTATCTCTTCTTTACGAGATGTGATCCCGTGACGCCCCTCTTTTAGGCTTATAATTGAGAAGGCCGTACTCTTTTGGTACGAGTTTCTGATGATGTGTGTTGTCTTGAGGCGCCTTTCTTTTAGGCCGGTGTTTGAAGAATCATGTACTCTTTTGGTACGAATTGATGACGACATTAGCCTCCTTTGCGGGCATAGTCAGCGATGTTACAAATTATTGTGCAATCTCATTATGCCTTTTCAGAGCGGCGTCCCACGATTCTGCATCTTGCAACATTTACTTTGGACAAATGTTAGAGTGTTAGTAACATATTTATAATATCCCAGCTATTCCATATGAGTGAATGATTTTTATATTTATTCTGGCCCTGTCTTTCTTACAGAGGACGAAATAGAAGTTAACGTTTTCTATCAAGGTTTTACAGCATTCAAGCATGGAAATCCTTCCAAAGACATAGGGAACCTTTTTGTTGGTTTAAGTAGTTTGCGCCAGATGAGGTTAGGTGGTCGGTTTATTGACGACCCCGAGCAACAAGGAGGACCCCGCCTTTAAGGGGCCCTGCAGGGGCTTGTGCGGGTTCCACGCCCAAGTGCCGGCAATCATCCACCCCTCAGCCAGCTAGGCTAACACAAACCAGATATCCCCAATCTTTAGTTAGATCTCCCCATTCTGTCCTTTACTCGTCATTCTGAAGCCACTTATTAAGCTGAATATACCGAGGTACTCGATTCATAAAGAGTTAGTTGTAGACCGAGTGTAATGATTGCGCAATACCTACGCAATACAGTAATTATTATAATGCTACTAAGTAATTCATATAGAACTCCGTGTATTCAATTTTCAGCATAAACGGTATGAAATTCGCTTTGCATAAAAATACATCCGTTTGGAAGGAATTCTCGTACGATTTGAACCAATATCACACAAGCAATCGTGATATTTAATTACACAATTATTCCGAACTCAAATATTCCCAAAATAAATACATTTCGATAGTGAAAATAATTAACCGTAATAGATAATATAAATATGTTCCTTAGCTGTTACACAGTGGCGGTATGATCCTCTCTGGTACTGATGAATGGTAGATTCCTCCATACGTCCGGGCAGCAACTCCGTCCGCAAATGATGTTCTGGAACTCAGGGCTCCGTCGGTAGTCTGTTGGGCAGCGCTCCCGCTCGCAAGTCTGGTCTCGAACTGAAGGGGCTGAGTACATCGTGTTCGCTCCTTTTATAGTAACGATTTCACCATACCTCTGAAATCCACGCTAGTGCAGTGACTCATCCTATGCGCGATGACCTCACCGCCGGCGCTCGCCATTGGCCGGACTCAGCCATCAGGACGGTCGCCTCCGGCTCAACCCGTCGAAGGCAAAGCGCGCCTGTGATTGGTCCGTTTCGTTAAAATAATAGTAAGCACCCGCTACACGCGAGACTTACTGTTCTGATTCATAAATAATAAAGGCTCGTTCGCACCTACTCACAAGGTCGAGTCTATTAGGATTGGCAAACGATATTAATTTAACACAGAATTATATCTATGGTATAATAAAGATCTAAGAAATATTACTTGTATAGCTGAATATTCAATATTTTGTTAGCCTCTTGTAATACATAGAATCTTAAGAAGAAATATATCAGGCTTTTACTTTTAAACGATTCCAAACAGAAGAAATATATTTTTGATGTCCATACTTGACTTTTTTGAATATAATTATTTTAAGATTTTCTAAATTTATTAAATCTATCTCTATGTCGACCATCACAGCTTCCCCCTTATTTAGAGAGAGGAATGATCTTTCAGACCAAGCCTATCTGCTAAATAACCCAATAGGATAGTATATCTCGTGATACTTATCAAGAGTTTCTAAAATTCCTTTTAAAATAAATCGTTGTTCTTTCCTTTCCCCGCATACTATATTTCTATTAGGGTAGAATTCCTTTTCAATGGAACCTTCTTTGCGTATTTAAAGCTACTGTAAACCATCTGCCTGTCATTCAAATGAAAAGTGTACAACTAATATAAATATAAGATTTGAAAGCAAAAGGGACTGTATCTAATTTATTCAATTGACTGAAAAGGTTCGATTCTTCATAATCGATTGAATGCCTCAGTAATCTCATCATTGTGTCTGCTAACCACTCAAGCGCCATCCTGTTATCAACACTTAAAAGGAACGCTCCTTCCCCCACTTTGTTATCCTCCTTGCTTCCCTTACAATGGTACACTCCTAGTGTTCACCACCTCGCAACTCTATACTACTTTCCCCAGCATATACCTCCCTTCCCCCAGAATATACTCCCACTAACACTCCCCACATCCCCTTCAAGCTATACAAACCAACTCAACCGAGTAAATATTAACTGTATATTTCTCCTATGAAATGCGAGCTACGATAAATCTGAAGTTCCAGAATTATGTTAACCTACGAATTAATGTACAATCTATTCATATAAACTTAACAACCAGCTTCCTAATATAAAGAGCAAACCCTTCCCCCAAACTATACACCTCTTCTATTTCTAACTCGTTTCGTCCTGTTTTAACCGAGTGAATAGTCAACCGCATATTCCTACTATGATTGCAAACCGCGACAAAATTAACTCTTGTACCCCATCTGAGCTATGAACTCTATTCATATGCGCAATACATGTCCTCTTATGTAGAAACAGCCAATTGTCCTCAATATTCCACGTATACTGTAATGACTGCCATAATTTATTGTTGGTGTAATATGATGAAGAAGAAGAAGAAGAAGCCGCAAAAGTAGTGGATGACAACAGAAGAAGAAGAAAATGAATCCATTGAAAGGCATAAGATAAAGAAGAAAAGTCACAACCGAGTGTAGTAATAGATAAAGACGAAGAAGAAGAAGTTGAAAGTTATAAAATTAGAAGAAGACGCGAATGTAGCAGTAAGTAAAGAACAAAAGAAGACGAAGAAAAGACGTAGAAAAACATTCGAAAATTATAAGATAAACGGAAGAAGAAGTCATGAATGTAGTTATAGGAAACGAAGAAGAAGAAGATGAAGAGAAGACGAAGTAAAACAGTTGATAAGTATAAGATAAACGGAAGAAGACGAAATGAATGTAGTTATAGGAAAAAAAGAAGAAGAAGAAAGTGGAGAAGCGAATAGTAAAGAAGAAATAAGAGAATAGGAAAAAGAAGAAGAAGAAAGAAGAGAGAAGAAAGAAGAAGAAAAGAAGAAGAAGAAGAAAAGAATGTAGTAAAAGGAAAAGAAGAAGAAGAAGAAAAGGTAAAGAAGAAGAGAAGACGAAGAAAAGACGTAGAAAAACAGTCGAAAAGTATAAGATAAATGGAAGAAGACGAAATGAATGTAGTAATAGAAAAAGAAGAAGAAGAAGAAAGTAGAGAAGCAGTCGAAAGATATACCATAAGACGAAAAAGTAGTTGCAAAGTATTGTAATAATTGCTATTTATAGAAGAGAAGGTATTTGAAAAGTAAAGCATAAACGGTATGTATTCAAAGAAGAAGAAGACTAGAGTG
This sequence comes from Agrypnia vestita, assembly GCA_016648135.1. NCBI lineage: Eukaryota > Metazoa > Arthropoda > Insecta > Trichoptera > Phryganeidae > Agrypnia > Agrypnia vestita. The sequence goes on from JADDOH010000029.1 coordinate 29,033, forward strand.
AACATAACCAATAAAAAAAACCTTCGTACCGAAGAAGAAGAAGACGCTGTTGAAGTCAATATAACTAAAAGGGGGAAAGAAAAAATATATATATAACCGATAGCATATACGAATAAGAAGGAGACGAAGAAGAAGAAGAGGAAGAAAAGAGTAGGAACAACCTCTTCGATAATTGTAGAACGTAAAAGTATATATAACTATTATCCGTCTCAATAACTTTCCAGCCAACCCTCAAGAGTGATATCTAAAGACGACGCATGTTTGTAGAAGAAGTGGATCCAGATGTCAAGAAAAGTTTCCCATAACTATTCCTTACTAACCTGTCTTCCCCCAAATTGTTAAGCGTTTGTCAAATAATCAGGCGCGACTCCTCCGTATAACTGTAATATCGTTCCTCCCAAAACTTATTGAAAACCTAAAACAACTTTATTAATATGTTCCGTATTCATCATCCCCATACTTATATGTAACATAACATTATAAAATTTTTAAGTGTTCCTTTAACAACGCGAACATGTTTAACGAAGTACACTGTTACAAATCAGAAGAGGTGAACCCTAATATCTGTACTAGCTGTAGTAGTCATCACCAACACTGATACCCACAGAAGATGTATGTGTGTAACTGAATCAAGAATTCCTAACGTATAATTCGGTTTGCTATACGACTGGAATCTATTCAAGATCCAAACGTCCAACCTTTCTACCTCAATCTAAAAGTAATGCCACGACGACGCATGAAGGTGGATGAAGCTAATGATTTCGTTATGCTACTACTATTTAATCTACTAAAAATCTATTTTCAAATTTTTTTTTTTTCAAAATGTTCCAGAAGAATTCAAAAGCTCTCCTGAAAAATTTCTTTTTTATTTTATTTTATCACTATTCAAAAGGATTTCTACATACACCCAATGTATAGTAAAAACAATAAATGCTTTATCAATCATAGCGTTACGATTTCTCAAAACTTGAAGAAACTCACATATCGTTAATTCCGGATTTACTTTTGTATTATTTCCAAGAAGATTGCGCCTAAAACTAAAACAACCTTATATAGATACGTACGAAATTTGAAGTAGTGAGATGTTTATTTCTACTCTGCCTATAAATAAGCTATATCAACGTATATTGTAATATAATATTTATTAATGAAGATAAAACAATTTCAATTAACGTTGCAATGAAGCGAAACAAAGGAATATATATAAAAAAAAACAAGTCCAATTTTTAATTATTCGTTACTAAGAGTATATATATATTGCGCTCTCTATTACCGCTTCCTATAGACTAATACTAGCGAAGGCTCAAAACTTTCTCTGATTTCCGCTAGATGGCGGTAGTATGACCATTTTAATTCATATGCCAGGCCGTCTTGTAAATAAAAATGGAAGCAATTTTATTCTTGTAATTCAAATCAAAATAATTTTTAGATCAAAACAAGAAACTCAAATAATTATTTCGTGCAACAATACGCGTCTGTGTTTATATTACGAACAAGTCTATCAATCCTGCATACAACAAAGAAATTATAATTAGTTTGAATAACCAGAACCGTATATAACTGTGTATAACAATTAAGAACACATTTAGATAATTAGAATAATTAAGAACCATAATAAATCAATGAAAGAAATTAATTTTTTTTTTCAATTAATTCAGCAACATTGTAGATTGACATTTTATTTTTTTAGGACAATTTTTAATATAACACCTTGACGATAAAAAGGTATCTCCGAAACATGCACGTGAAAGTTATCAAATAATATAAGTAGATTTGTAAGAATACTATAATCAATTAATTTTTTGTGTAATTATTATCTGTAAAAATTTAGCTGAATTTAAAGATCTTTTTTTTTTTCAAATATAGAAACCCTTTTTAATATCCATAAGACAAATATATAACAAGTGTGGATTTATTTAATTCACATTAACCTTAATTTTATTAAAATTAATTTATATTAATTTTTAATTATGAAACCAGACGGATAGTTATTAAAATATTTTTTGCATTTGTATCATAAAAGTACATAACCGAAAGAGAAAAGTAAATATTATAAAACATCGGATTTATAATTTTTTTTATAAAATAAAATATATATCAAATGTTCTTTTCTTTTAGATTCATATATTCTCGTGTTTATATTTTCTACTAAATTGTTATCCGGTTTTTATATTTATTTTTACTTTTATATTTTTCTGCTATTATTATTAATTACTATTGCATAACTCGTAAGCGAAAATATTTGCCACTGAACAGATTTTATCTAGCGTGGGTTAATTATTAGTTTATATTAATATAAGAAATTAAATTAAAACCGAATTTTAAGCTATCATAAACCCTCCGTGGCGCGCGCTGAAATCTGTCGCGGTGATCTGCCCGTAATACAGGTGTATATTTTTGCATTTCGGGCGCCGTGCGAATCCGTTCGGCGTAGCTAACTGTCTTTTCGTACTAGCCCGAACGCGAAGGTCGAACTTGTTAAACCTTAAACCCTCAAACGTCTCGGGTCTATTCACGAACTCACGCGGTCGGGCGGAACATGACCTGGGACGGTACTGTATGGGAAGCCGTGTCGCGCGTGTTCTCCCATTACACAGCGCTCGCAAACCCGGCGGCTTTGGCCGTGTTCGGTGGTATATTTGCGAAACACAAACACAAACGCAATAATTAAAACCTTTCAAACGTGAATCGTTTGAATCCTAACTACATATTTGTTATACTGCGATCCGCAAATCCCGATGGTCTTTTTTAGATTGTGACGGTGGCTTACTTGTGAGATCGCATTCAAACAATTATTAAAATATTTTTCAAATGTGAATCATTTGAATTCAAACCACATAAAATGAATGAGATATGAAATAAATCACATATTCTATAAAATGGAGCAATACTTTTACAAAGAAACAGGCATTCCAAAATCGAACTAATATATCACAAGGACCAAAATTACTACAATAATTTTCGTTCACAAAATATTAAATAATAAAAATGCCAACTATCTATATGACAAACAACCTAAAGAAATTTCTAATACCTAGTATCACGTTTGTCTACAAATCTCAGTACGTGGTTCACATAAATGCTTAATCTTTTTTCTTTGATGTCACGGACCGTGGTCCGCAATTGTTTAAATAAAACCGCTTTTATAATCAAATATTTTCTTTCATTTATAATATTAACTAAACCAAAATGATTTTATTACTATGCAAATGAGTCCAACGAATACGCTCCTGTCTGGTCACGGCACCACTGAGGTGATCCAGGTAGATAGAGGGTCCTAATCATATCGAGCAGACTGTATTTAATGTCGAAATGATGTTCAAATAATATTATAAAGCATTTTATTGTATTTCAATATAAATCGTTCTCCTGGTCACGGCACCACTGTGATGACCCTGATAGATAGTAAGGTCTCGGGCATCGTCGCGGCCTTGATACATTTAATATAATTTAGTATAGCTCCTGGTCCAGCACTAGAGTGAGACAACCCATTGAGTGTGTGTTGAATATATAAGGCGAAGCAAATCTATAAAACAAATCTTTCCATTGCAACTCAATATAAATCATATTCTTATCACGGCTAACGGTGTAAGATGACCCTAATGTGGGTCCTACTAAATAATGAAGGTTAATAAGTAGCAAAACATCGCGTTTAAAATACAATATATTGGATTATTAAATATCTCACTATTCTTATATGTGAGCGCGCGACGCTCTGCATAACGACTACAAATTGCGTTGCAACTACATAATGATCGTGAGATAAATTATATTCTTCTATGAAATATTAAATAATGTATTCTATACAATATTAATACTCTGCCTGTGCTAGCTACACATTTAACTAAAATATATATTATTAACTGGAAATAATTATTCTGTGAAAATTGCGCTTTTGAATGCAATATTAACTAAAAATATTAACTAAAAATATTTCTAATTTGCTGTTGAATATTACCTATAAAGATATTGACTAAAACTTTTGCTTTGAATGGAATATTAACTACTTCTCTCATCAAATATTATTCTGCAGCAAATATTCAATGAAATTATAGGAACTAAAATATTTCTATCATCTTGGGTTCGCATACTATATTGAAAATACCTAATGCCCTTTGCATTTACTAAGTATATTACCTAAATAGCCACAGCTATACCATCCTGTCCGTCAGGGACTAAACATAAAACATAGTTATATTTCTAAAAGTGCTACCTCTTACGCGACAAAAATACCTATTGCAGTCGGGCTATGAATATGAACTATTTCCGCCTCATAATGGCGCCTGGAACCAATACTAAAAACCTCACTAGAAATAATAAATGCGACTAAATCTCGATAAATACAATATATACTATTCGTAATACGTCGTTGAATTGGCACATGAATCGTCTAATGGATGAAGGACCCCGTTGTGTATCGTAATAACTTCAAATTCTTTTATAGGAGCAGTGTGGAAACAATTGCATAATATTACGTAATAAAAACATCTAACGAACCTAATAATCTATACATTTATGTTACAATAAAATACGTTCACTAGAAAGAATTCGTGTATTAGAAATAAAACATTTTCGATTTGAGACAAACCAGTAAAATCGTTCGAACGGCGCAAAGGGAAAAATTCACACATATTAAATAACACTGAAATTAATAATTATAAACACTTTGTATTAGCAAATTCTTACCTTGAATGGTTTCGTTCTAGACGTGCATGAACCTGTTCATATTAATTCCATGGGAAAATAATACATATATTTTCTATCTACGAAATAAGACATTTTTGAAGCAAAACTTCTTTATAAATAAGTAGATAAGGTCTCGGGGATGGTTTGTTCGAAAGGATTCTACAACAGCCCGTGAGTTTATATGAAATAATAGTTTCTTTGAATGCTAAGTTTTGATTTTTTAAACCCTCAGCATCTCTGCTGAGAGGGGTTGAGGCTCCGCGCCCGCCTAAACCCGGTGACCGACTTCCTAAGTGACTAAACGGCCCCCCTTGTTCCTCCGGAACTTACTGCATCCCGAGACTCTATCTCTTCTTTACGAGATGTGATCCTGTGACGCCCCTCTTTTAGGCTTATATTGAGAAGGCCGTACTCTTTTGGTACGAGTTTCTGATGATGTGTGTTGTCTTGAGGCGCCTTTCTTTTAGGCCGGTGTTTGAAGAATCATGTACTCTTTTGGTACAAATTGATGACGACATTAGCCTCCTTTGCGGGCATAGTCAGCGATGTTACAAATTATTGTGCAATCTCATTATGCCTTTTCAGAGCGGCGTCCCACGATTCTGCATCTTGCAACATTTACTTTGGACAAATGTTAGAGTGTTAGTAACATATTTACAATATCCCAGCTATTCCATATGAGTGAATGATTTTTATATTTATTCTGGCCCTGTCTTTCTTACAGAGGACGAAATATAAGTTAACGTTTTCTATCAAGGTTTTACAGCATTCAAGCATGGAAATCCTTCCAAAGACAAAGGGAACCTTTTTGTTGGTTTAAGTAGTTTGCGCCAGATGAGGTTAGGTGGTCGGTTTATTGACGACCCCGAGCAACAAGGAGGACCCCGCCTTTAAGGGGCCCTGCAGGGGCTTGTGCGGGTTCCACGCCCAAGTGCCGGCAATCATCCACCCCTCAGCCAGCTAGGCTAACACAAACCAGATATCCCCAATCTTTAGTTAGATCTCCCCATTCTGTCCTTTACTCGTCGTTCTGAAGCTACTTGTTAAGCCGAATATACCGAGGTACTCGATTCATAAAGAATTAGTTGTAGACCAAGTGTAATGATTGCGCAATACCTACGCAATACACTAATTATTATAATGCTACTAAGTAATTCATATAGAAATCCGTGTATTCAATCTTTAGCATAAACGGTATGAAATTCGCTTTGCATAAAAATACATCCGTTTGGAACGGAATTCTCGTACGATTTGAACCAATATCACACAAGCAATCGTGATATTTAATTACACATAATTATTCCGAACTCAAATATTCCCAAAATAAATACATTTCGATAGTGAAAATAAATAACCGTAATAGATAATATAAATGTGTTCCTTAGCTGTTACACAGTGGCGGTATGATCCTCTCTGGTACTGATGAATGGTAGATTCCTCCATACGTCCGGGCAGCAACTCCGTCCGCAAATGCTGTTCTCCAAATGAAGTCTCTGGCAGTAGTCTCTCGGGCAGCGCTTCCGCTCGCAGGTCTGGTCTCGAACTGAAGGGGCTGAGTATATCGTGTTCGCTCCTTTTATAGCAACGATTTCACCATACCTCTGAAATCCACGCTAGTGCAGTGACTCATCCTATGCGCGATGACCTCACCGCCGGCGCTCGCCATTGGCCGGATTCAGTCACCAGGACGGTCGCCTCCGGCTCAACCCGTCGAAGGCAAAGCGCGCCTGTGATTGGTCCGTTTCGTTAAAATAATGGTAAAGCACTCGCTACACGCGAGACTTGCTGTTCCTATTCATAAATAATAAAGGCTCGTTCGCACCTACTCACAAGGTCGAATCTATTAGGATTGGCAAACAATATTAATTTAACACAGAATTATATCTATGGTATAATAAAGACCTAAGAAATATTACTTGTATAGCTGAATATTCAATATTTTGTTAGCCTCTTGTAATACATGGAATCTTGAGAAGAAATATATCAGGCTTTTACTTTTAAACGATTCAAACCAGAAGAAATATATTTTTGATGTCCATACTTGGCTTTTTGAATATTATTATTTTAAGATTTTCTAAATTTATTAAATCTATCTCAATGTCGACCATCACAATACTAAAGGACCAGTCAGTTGCAATAAATAAATTATGCGCCGTTCGTTTAACAATTCAGAATTCCGTTTCTTGTAGGCGGCGTCTAATGAAAACCGCGGTACAAGATCCTTAGCCACCCACGTTTTGCCTCGTATCATTGTAGGTCATGAGAGGACCACTTTTTAAATATGATTTTTAATAATATATACGTGGCATTATTTTTTTCATGCTATAAATACACACTTACGACAATCTTCAAAAGAAAAAAGGAACCTATAAAAGAGATTAAAATATCTGCTCTTAAATTAGAACTTATAATATCACCAGATCACTAGGCAAGTCTTAAATAAAGAGGCGAATGAACAAAGTATAAATTTTTGTCAAAGCAAGAAAACACTTTGTGGCTTGACATTATAATACATTTAATAATAAATTAAATACTATGTTTTAAACCACTTTATTGCTATATATTTGTCAGTTTCGGTTGGACTCAACCTTCTTCAGGACAATTATAATATAGACTGATATAATATGAATGTTACAGTCAAAATATAAATGTTACAGGACCAGCTACAAAATTTACAAAAGCATTTACGCTACTAAAATTAATTACATGATACTGTTCTATGAAGTAAGTTTGAGGACAGACGAAAAAATTGTGATCTTTCAAATAATTTATGATGTCGTCGAAAATAATGCTGCTGTCATTTAAGGTTTTCTTATTGCAAGTAATATGTTCAAAAACTTACATTGAACAAATTTTATTTACAAATTACCATAAATTTATTCGTACAAACAGAAATAAATTTAATTTATAATACTTGTTATTCGTTATTAAAGACAGAATATAATAATCGATGTAAATAATGCCATTCTATTAGCAGATGATCGAGAAAATGATCGCAAATGACAAATCGCATTGACGAGCACATTGACCGTTGGAATACATACAAAACATTTAGCATGTCAGTTAACATTAATTAGTAACGGTGTCGCTTGTAAGTATCGTGCGCGCAGTTCTCAAAAAAAATAAAGCTCTTCAAAAACATTACTTTCAGTCCAAAAATGTTAATTACCTACCACACAACGTTCGTAGACATAAAGATAGGGCAAATAAAATGCGGCTTCAGTAGGAAAATATTCAGTTAAGTACGATTGTCTTACAGATTAAAGAAACAAAATTGAGGGGCGCATACCAGTAATATATGAGAAGCATCGATATGAGGTTGTATACAGAAAATGATGATGGTAAAACTCTATATATAAAGTGGAAAATAAAACTAGTAAAAATAAAGCCAAAGTCGCGGATTATGGCTAGAATTTTAAATCGTCTTTTTCACAAGATAAGATTTATTTGATATATATTTGTTTTTCAGAATCTTAAGTACCAATTGCACAGTTTTTTTTATTATATACACTATGTGCCACTGATATATATCCTTTTTTTGTAATAAAAAATAATATTCCTTATTTATGTTTACTTTTAACATCGCCTTAGCACTTCAATCTGATTGTGCCTTGGTCGCCTCAAGGAGTACTCTGAATTCTTCTTTCTTATATGCCTTATTTAACATTCTTCAAGATTCAGAGCATGTATGTATACAGATTCCGCTAGATTTCATCTAGTCAGTGATCTACTCGTACGCTGTCTCTTCGCTGGCTTATAAGAAGTAACGTCCGCACACTATGAAGAAATGCTAGATATCTGGCCCGTCGAAGATGTAGAATTTTATCGTGAAATTTGAATTGAATATGAAATTTGTCTAAAATTATCTATGAAAATCACACAAATGGTCTTTTTCGGGACTTTTTTTAAACACCTGCAAACAGAGTCCAGGTTTTTAAAATTAAAATACATGACACATTACGAGGTAGGATTGTTAAAGCTACGTCTTACCGTGGAGGACCAGGTTGTTTTTGTTGAGGATTTCCTTCCCTTAGCCTGGTTGCTCTTGAAGCACTGAATACTCATCCCTCGCCCTTCCCTTATTTACAGGAACCTAAATGTCACATTGCCAGGATTCGCGAGCGTGTTCGCCAGGAAATTGTTCTTGTCACTTTAGCGTTTTGCAATACATATTTCAAAGAAGTTTATTTTCCCGGTAAGACTACCTAACTCACCCCACCTACCTACTTAGCATTTAAATCACGTTTAATGAGAAATTCATTACATTATCTACATCCATAATATTAAAATATTTTATTGTACTAAAATTCATGGTAAATTTTATTTATTTCTTGTAATAAAAGTCATAGTCAATAGTGTAAGAATAGTCAGCCCAAATCAATGGTTTATAAAAGTACCTATTAACCACAAATTCATTTTTTCTGAAGAAAAAGCATATTTTAATTCCTGATGTTTATTTCTTTTTTAAATATATATATATATATATATATGTATATCTATATATATATATATATATATCTAATATATATATATATATTCACAGATGTTTTTTAAATGCAAACTTCTGATTATTATAATGAAATTCTTAAGTATAATAATTTATCACCTCTAATACTATAAAAGATTCAAATTTAATGTTTCAGAGGTAAGTTGGTACAATTCCATAATCGCACATATGAAAATAATAACACACTTGTTAATTAGTTCTACTTGTTCAATTTTGTAAGACGTATTTCGCTTGATAAGGGTGGTTTTGATATGATATTTTTAATAATTGATTATTTTCTCGTAAAGCGAAACAGGTCTCATAAAAATTAAACAATTCGAATAAAAAATAGACGTGATTTTATTTTCTTATGTGTGATAACAATCACCTCGAAATGCATATATTTATGTGTTCTCAGGTTTTCATTGGCTTTCATGATTTTTGTATTGAGTTTTCTTAACTAATCTGGCGTATGTCTCCTACCTATCTTACCAACGTTTTGGATTCTATTACAGCTTTCGTCACCACATCTTATTTATGAAACTGTTTGCAATTATTTTATCTTATTAGTCTTAAAACTAATTTTTAAGCCCTTGTAAATTATTAACACCATTATCAAAAATACTCATAATCTATTATATTTTTTATCAAGAGGCTCTAGTTGAAACATTTTTTATAAAATATGATTAAAAATACAAGGTGTATCAATTGATGGATATGTGTTTACCATTATTATTATTTTTTTAATTAAAATATCGTGATTTTATTTGATTTCCGTAAATTTTAAAAATTGTTATAAAATTAAATGCTGTAAAATTAAATATAAAATATTAATTTGAATTGTAATGTGACCATGTGAATTATATACATTATTAAACCTTTTATGTTGATGATGAAGTTAAATTACGAACAATCATTTAAATAAAACTGTAAAATTTTATTTAAATGACTTGTCTATAATTTGTCTTATCTGTGTCGTCTTTTAATTGTGGGAGACATTTAACTATTTTTTCTGTATTTTGTCCTACCATGCAATTATGTGTCCTTGTTAGATGACCAAATAAAATAAAATAAATTATCATTTAGATTATAAAGATTTTTCAGGCGATTGTGACGTGAAATATTACTGTACAAATTAATTTTTTTTCAACATTTCTATGACAACAAGTGAAAGACCTGCCACGGGAATATTAAATTCCATATGAAAAATATAATCTGCTGACCTATCTCGGCGTACTGAAAGATATTTCATAAGAGTACGAATGACGACCTCTATCAGCAGCTTTTATGATTCAGTTCAGTCTCGTTATTCTGGCAAGTTATTTACAAATAAATACACCAGCATTATTGGACTACATATTGAATATTTATTAAATACCTTGATTGTTAATAAAATAAATGTTTTGATGAAAATACATTTATTTTTCATACATAATATGTAACAAAACTTGGACATTCGTCTTATCACTTTTATGAAGGTCTGGATACCCAATCGAAGAATGGCAACGAACATAGAGTATCATCAGGGCTGATGATGGACCCTGCAATGGGATCCGAAACTTCGGCCCAAAAGGTCGTAACAACACGGCATAATACCCCAGTAAACACAAACTTGAAGATTCTGAGTGGCCGTGAAAACCTAAGAACATTCTTGAACATAGAGTAGTTAGAGGATACACATTTTTTATAAACATAATTAGGTGTTCTTCATTCAATTTTCAATAGAAAATACTCTTTGCACTTTATACGCAATATCGTCATTTACATTTAAAGTTTGAATTTTTTTTTTCAGTATTTCTGACTTGTTTTCCATTAAACGTTTTTAATGAATCATTATTTATTTGATATAAATTAACTTGGTTTTAACCACTAATTTATTTTTAAAAATCAACATGTTTCAAAGCCAATGGCTTCTTCGTCAGGAAAACAAAATTTTTTGTTTTTTGTTTTCCTGACGAAGAAGCCATTGGCTTTGAAACATGTTGATTTTTTTCAATAAATAAGTTGTTTAAACAAAGTTAATTTATATCAATTATAATTACGTTACCACAAAATAAATTTGCTACATTTGAAAAAAAAAACATTATTTATTTGCGTGGACAAGAAGAAAGCGCCCAGAACTTTTGATTTTATTGATATACTGTGATCTTTCATAGTACTACGGCTGTTAAAAAAATATATTTTCTACTTTATTAATTATCTTTAAAAAAAATATTATAAAAACACATTTTTAAAATACAATATATTTGTTTCTGTGCCCCTAATATTTATGTACTATTTTGTATTTAATATACGAGTATGTAGATATATAAAGTGAATTGCATAATCAAATAATAAATCTGATCATGCACAAATAACCCGATTACGCTGGTATGCACTTATTATTATGAACCCTTTTAAAACCTCAATACTTAAATGCTCCATTTCATGTAAATGTCCCTCGCTCTTATTTTTTTTTTTTTTTTTTTTTATTAAGTTCTATTTAGATACAATTTGTACACGTTTAATATAATAGTATGTATGTATAATGAAATTGTTGATATTATTGTTCTTAGTCCTCCTCACTAGGGCTTCCTGTGCTGTGCAAATATTGCACAAAATTGGTAACGAATTTAATTATGTGGATTTATTTGTAATAAATAGGTTTACTGTTCTAAAAAAAAAAACAAGTTTGCAAGCCCATTTTAAGCTTGGTATCTGCGACCTTAATATTTTTATTATTTTATTTTATTTTATTTGCCATGAATGTTTCATTTGTAAAAATTTTTCTCTTTAATATTATGTACTTAATTTAGTATTGCACTATATTAACTATAATACTAGATAACATAGAAATCGAATAAGATTACTTTATAAGGAAAAAGTGTATACATAGAATTTTCTAATTTACAAAGGTTTAAAAATGTATGATGAAATGCTGGAATACATGACGAATAAAATTGAGATAAATGATTTTAAAATTACACCTTTTACAATAATCAAATGCTATGATTATTGTTAAAGTTGTAGAGAATTGTAGACATATTGCGTTATGTATTGATTGTATTGTATATTATTAGGATACATTATAGATTATTTTATGTCTTGGAACATAAAATACTAGTTTCTATACGGGGATGTGAAATCAACTCACATATAAATAAATAAATAAATAATAACCCTTTCTTCATTTTTAATTTTATGTAATGTATTTAAGTTACAATTTTTATTACATTATTCTTTTTTTAATAATAATGCTACCATTTTGAAGCCCTAAGGGCATATAAATAAATTAAGTATAATAATTAATTGGAACTTAACCTTACCAAAATTGAATATGAAACAAAATTATCTTTCTATGTCATTCAAAACATTATGTTTGTCACTTTAGCAGTTTGTTAATTGAAAATTTTCAACTGGTACCGCCAATGATTCAAAATAATTTGATACTGTATCTGTATCTGTATTCCGGCGTACTGTATCGATATTGTATTTCAATTGAGATTAATTTGCGAGCGTAGCTTCCACATATCACTGTCATAACAGCTGATAACTCAAACGGTGTTACTTTAGATAATAAAGCACATACACACCTAAACAAGCAAACAAATAGGTTATTAAAACGTATATCTTCATTAAAATTGTTTGCATTCTGTGATCAAAAGGTACTCATTATATCAAATATAATAAAGAATTATATCTCATTTTAACAAGCAAAAGTGAAAAATTATATTCTTCATATCTTCATTCTTTATATCTATCGCAATATACATATAGGTAAATGATATTAAAAAAAAATAATGATCCTCAAAACATAAATTGCTCTTATAAATTGTAATGAGCCTCTCATATTCTTATAAACATGTCCTCTGCCCTGAAATTCTAGATTAAATTGAAAAATAAATTAAATACATTCCTAAATTATATACCTAGTAATTAATTTTAAAGATAGCAAAAACAGGTTTCCATTTTCCTTAGATCGAATAATTTCGTTTTAATATATCATTTATTTCTCTTACTATTTTGTGGTGACTTAAATTCAAATAGAAACTATAAATAAAATAGATATCCGAGGTAAATACGTGTTGATTTTAAATATATAACTTCGTAGAACAAAGCGTAGGTACCGCTGCCGAGCCGCTGTGAATAATGAAGCACATAGTTAGCGTATCTTCGCGCCCGATATTAGAAATTACTATTAAAAACGTGTGACTATTACGGGAATGAAATGAGAATTCTGTAAGCTTCGCTGAATGTAAATTACCTTTCAGAGTTTATTATCAGTTCGTGAAATTAAGTAAAACCATAAACTAAGCGAGCATAAATTTCCCATTCAAAAGGTCTCTTATATAAAGGGGATAAGCCATCTCACCCCATCAATTTAGATATGCTCGTTTATTGTTCAATTTGCTTTGTTACAATTATCCATACTACTGTTTTCATCATGCTTAAATATAAATATATCACTGAATGCTGATATAAGATGACACACGTCAGTGTAAGCGCTTGTTCAGACACAGCGGGAACCGTGCCGTTTCAGAATCGCATGAGATCCGTGCGGGTCTCATTTACCAAGGTTTGTATGTGATCGTTCAGACACAACCGTGCGGTTAGTCAACCGCTGCGGTGCCCGTAACCCAACCGCTAGAAAATAGACCCGCACGATCCTATTACTATGGGGCCTTACGAGAGTGTTCACTCGCGTTGCGGGCACCGCACGGTTCCATGTCACAACAGGAGCACGCGTGGATTATATTCTCTTTTCTATGGTTATGGATCGCTTTGACACTGAATTTTTTATTGATGAAGTGGAGAAAAGACCTGGAATATGGGAGAAAAGACCTGTAATAGTGTGAGGATTACTCAAATATGCCAAGAACCAAGCTTGGCAGGAGTTGGTGGAGATATTTGTAAATGGTGGAAAAAAAGAGTATTTTAGAGAAGTAGGTATTTATTCACCAAAAATGAACTGACAGAATGATATATATGTGTCTTGCCATGGAACACGGCCGTCGTTAACAAAGTAATGAGCGAATATATCTCTGATATTCAAAGATGGAGAACGGCACCAGAACTGTCAAACTGACGTTTATTTTCGCGCGCACAAATCGCTTATTAACCGCGGCTGTGTGAACAGATGACACAAATCGCGTGTTTTGAAACGCGATACTGAAACTGAACGGTTCCCGCTGTGTCTGAACAAGCGCTTAGTGCTGTGATATTTCATTTACCCAAAAAAGCCACATTATACCCCGCACTATAATATAGGTACCTACCCGAGAGGTAATTAAATTATGCCATACTACGCGCGGCCCGTGCGTTGTCTATGACAAGCCGTCTAGGTTTTTCGATATTTTTGGACAGCATCTTTGTCTGTACGGAGATCTCACACAAGATGGCGTAGTACACACGGTGGGTGTACTGCAGTATGTTTGTTTGTTAAAAGACAGTGTGTAATTTTTGTTGTTTTTGTTTAATAGGCCGTATCTCGCGGGACGTGTAGCGAAGTCCACGCGGCGGCATTATGATTTGACTTTGTAGTGAAATTGCTACAAATTTATTTTATGTTTTCATCGGAGAATTGCCCGGAAGATTTAATTGGTGGATGAATCAATTTTACACGTATTATTCCTGGAATCTGGCAGATTGTCAAAGAAAGTCATACCAAGATGTGACGCTAAAAAGAATTTCTCATAAACCTCTTCGTGTGATCGTGCTAGAAAAGTAATAAAAACAGTTAAAATATAAAATAGTACTATGCTTTCAATGGCATCATTTTTGAAAGAAGTCACCTTTAAAGTTGTTATTACAGCCGTGAATTAAATAACATTATTTTCTACAAGTTATCTTTGTACGAGTCACCATCAATAATTACTCGTAAATATTTTTTCCGAGTTTTGATTAAATTTTTTCTAATTCTTTGTACGAGGACGTAAGTTCTATCTTACTACCTTTATATTTTTATTTTAAAATCAATTTATAACTTAATTTAATATTTTTTAAATTTAATTAAATTGTAAATTCTTTTCAACTCACATTTTTTTGTTTTATTTCACAGTGTAACCATGCTATGACAGAGCTAATCTTATTTGTGTGTCCGTTATTTGTAATATTTTTTATTTTACATACCTTCATACCATATAATTAAAGACCCCACATTTTCATAATTTACCTACTTCCGGTTAGTCGGTGAAAAGGGTGGAACTTGGTTTCCAATTACACCCTAATATCATGGATGGCATATCGGCACCAGTTCTACGTCGAGTGCATTACGTAATATGATACGCATTTTAGTCTTAAGTGCATTATCAGTTACTAACTCTTCCATCTGAAACTATTATCCACTAAAAATCTGTTGCTTAGTAATAAAAATAATAATTCTAGTTTTTGCTTACTTATTAAATTGACATCATTGTTCTTAGATAAATTATAACATCATTTTTACTGAGGAATTTGGCAGCAAAGTAAAAAATGAAATGTGGTGCCCTGCCTCACACACTAGAGTTTTACTATATTATAGTAAACAGTACTTTTAATGATGATGCAATAACATTTCAGTGCAAGCAATAATTATAAATCTCAGTGCAGGATATTTAAAAAATATAATAATATGATTAGTTATAGTTTATTCAATAACAGCATAACATTAATTATAAAACATATTAACATGTTTTGGGGCTAATGGTCTCTTCATATGGATACAAGATACAACGTAAACTCAAAATTAAACTGCGAAGTAAAGACATTAACAAAAGCAAAAAATAAATATACGAGGGAGGAAAAACTACTAAGGGTCTAATTTAAAGCAAATTCAAATGGTAATTATTTGCAAAAAAGGTTTAGCAATTTTTTGTAATAGATCTGAGGAACGTATGTCTTGACGCCAGAAAGAGACTGCATGACAGAGAGAGAGAATGTATAAAAAGGCGCGTGAATGTCGAGTCGAGCCTCTTTTACTACCATTGTTATCGAGATCGCATCTTACTGTATACACGATTGTCTAAACCGTTATTGTTACCCAAATAAATACTTACGAAAACAAAGTTTTTACTGGAAGCAACCTCATCCTGAAACAAGAGTATTACATTTTTAATATATAATTTGCTGTTACCCTTTTTGTAATTTCTAAATCCTATGTTATTTGTGTGTAAAATTTATATTATAGCCTTATTAATTTATTTAATTATAGCATTATTAATATCAAAATAATTTTTTGTTTCCAAAAGTTGATTAGAAAATTCAGAATAATTATTGCTATTTGAGTTTTACCCATTAAAAATTTATAGATGATAATTCAATAAATACTGGTTTTATACAATATGTGTTTCATTTTTATTAATTAAATAAATGTGTTGATTGTTTTACATTATTTTCCAGTATTAATGTTAATGCCCAGTTTTTTGTTGTGTTTCGTTACGCTACTGTTACATGTCCACCCTACATATGGGCATCAGACACGGATTAGTTTGTTGGGAGATTCAAGCGGCTGAGATGAGGTTCCCGAGGGGATCGGTGGTGGTGACAGGGGAGGACGTGTGGGGATCAAGTGAAAAGCTCCACAATTAGAAAGAAACTGGGTACGGATCCCTGCTTCTTTATACGAGAGATCCCAGATGGCTTGAACATGTAATCAGAACGGTAGGAAAGATTACGCCAATGGATTTCCCTGACATCTCTAAAAGAAGGCACACGTGATCATTTTAGACAAAACTGGCACACAAACAGATTTAAACTCGTGTTGTGAAGAGGGGCCTTGAATGAATTTCAGTCATAGAAATGACTTGTTGATGATTGTGATTGATCAAACTAAAAATTTATTTATTATTTATTTATTTATTTATTTAAAAAATCCTTGTTTACAAATAAAGATACTTAATACTAATTTAACAATAAAACATAAGATAAAACATAAGATAAATTACACATTTTTTTGTTTTGTTTAATTTGTGGATTATGCCACTCTACTAGGCTACGCCTGTCCCAGAGTGGCGTTATAGAACACAATTATAATATTTTTTCGAGTTCGTCAGTAGTATTTATTTAAAATCTACAACAGGTTTTAATTTTTTGAACACTGACGTTATTTATTGCAAAGAACTCCATTATTTTAAATATAAAAATTAAAAAACAATGTTTTTTTATGAGAGTTCAATATTTTATTAGTCTTTTACAGGACGGTCGTTTCGGCTGTTTAGGCCATTATCAACTGATAAACAAAGCTATTATTCTTGAGTTTATATGCAAATATTTTGGAAAAACCTTAATAATAATACAGAGGATACAGTTTATAGCTTTACAAATACATAAAATAGTTGGGTGTTTACCTTTTTAAATTATTAAGATATGGGCAATTAAACATTATAAGGATGGATTCTACAACAGGTATTTGACTAAATATTTAAAAAATGTGGCTTCCCAAATACCTTAATCCCCAAAAAACTAATATCGAATTACCATCCGTACCTTGACCAGAACCCAATAGCTGACTGATTCCGTTTTCAAAATTATTATGTAGCTAATCTCATTTTGTTTTCATCTAAATATAATAATTTTGCTGTCTACCTCTCCATAGTTTTCTTTAACGTCTGTAACTTTTTACACAACTATATTTTTTTTCTTATTTTTTAATTTATAATTAAAATAATAATAATTTTAAATAAATACTTATTTTTAGGATCTTCTTCTTTCCCCCACCCTGCCCCACGAAACATGTTTTGTACAAAACTACGCCATTTGACAGATTTTGATGAGATTACCGCTCTTTCTCCATCAACCACAGAATCTATATCAATATAATAAGCGCCGATATAATAAGTGAAGAAAAAATTACACCCGAAAAAGTATTTTATACTTCTTAGTATATTAAATGTAAGCGTTAAATAAAACGATTTTTACAGGTAACATATACATGTAAATTAAATCTTATTTTATTTTAAATGAACCAAGATAATTACCCATTTACAATATTTAACCTTTATGGCAAAATACAGTATGACGCTGTGAGAAGACACCTTGAACGTTAAATCAATACTGAAATATTGAACATTAATGTTGACCGGTGATTTATAATATTGAACCCGCCAATATTGTAAATCAAGAATATTGATGGTGATATCTAGCGTTTCCCGATTTGATACTGAAATTAATTTCACGTTGGATATAATTTCATCTTAAAATAGTTATAAATACTAAATAATTATCATTGTCAAAGGAGAATACGTACCTTCGTTATAAATCGTAAAATTCAGTGGGAGGGTGTGTATATTTTTACGATATCCATTTCAGCAGTGCTACAGTTACCCCCTCATTTTGATTGCTTTACAGAAGCCATTATAAATAAGTATACAGTAATACGGTTTGCACCAATAAAATGCTTCGTCATGCCGTTATAAAGCTGGCACGCTCAAGGAAATAAAACATGTTGCAACTCACGTATCCATATTTCGTTCGAATCAAAAGAAAATGAAAACTCATAATTTGTTTAACGCTAGCTCGAAAAATCTTAATAAAATCACACTAATTGGAAAGAGGTACACAAATGAAATGTTTGTAAATGAATAAAAATACGAATAAAGGATTTTAGAGGATTGAATGTGGTGGAGGTCGCCAATATAGATATTTGAAATGAAAGTACTAAATATTATATAAATGTACGAAGGGGTCTTGACTCCCTTCAGTGTTTAATGTGTGTCGCGAGTTAAATAATGATATAATTTTACCATAAATTTCGCTCGCGGGCTAATCTGTATTATTAAATATAATCATTTATAATCTAGTGTATCTTAGCGTCTTGCTGGAGTTGCTGACGCATAAAACTACGTAGATTTTTTTATTTTCCTTTTTAGCTCATCATTTACGCCATTGTTTTAAAAAAGAATCATGCTTTTTTTATTTTTATACTTCTTATATTTTTTATACTTGCGCCATCTGCGCAGTTCGGATAATGTTTCATCGATAATTGTGCATTTCTTTGATCTTATATCTCATCATTAGTTGTGCCATCTGGTAGCGTTAGTTACAGACATTATCCCATAGAGAATTATATATATATATTTTTGATGAATGTGTAAAGGGATTGCAATTAAATAAGGTACATAAATATACGTGGCAATGCAAAAGAAAACGACAGCATATTATATGCTTTATGCTAACGTGGGAGACAAATCAAGCACTTGAAATTGATTAAAGATTTTGTTTATTACCAAAGTTACGGGATTAAATTGAGGCACTATTCTGTAATTTGCACTAAATCTCGCATTAGTCACTCGAGAATCTTACACTTTACTAACATATATACTTATACTGTACCTAAACATTCTGATTCACGTTGTTCGTATTGCTCTGATCAATATCGAACCTTTTTCACGCGTCTGAAGTTTTTTTATCGCTGGTCAGCATCCGCCGCCCGCCACTCTCTTTTTCGCTAGCCACACTGAATCACCACTACGCTTCTTGCCTCTGGTATCGTGCAATGCTTTCGCGTATTAATTAGAGTAGGAACAACGAAATGAGTTAATAAACTCGAATTTTAAGTTAACAAACGTCGACGTTAGTCAATTTGGTTCAACTTTCTTGGGTAAAAAAAAACCACTTTAAAATTAGATAAGAATAAGAAATATATTCATTCCTAAACAGATGAAATTTCCAAATTTTGTTTTGGCTCTCCTTAAAATTTCCATTTTTTTACTCATTCCTTTGTTTCTTTCGCCCACCGATTTTATACATTAAATAAGTAAATATTTTATATACATTAAATTAGTAAATATTTTATATACAGGGTTATTTGTAAAATATTACTAACCTCGCAGGACTATATTTCTGCCTTGATTATGAGTCGAAAATGTTCAAGCTATTATGACCTTATATCAATAATTAAGGAGATATGCGATATTAAAGTTTGCATTTTATTTTCAATATTTATGACTTATTTTTTGTAAAACGTTGAACTATCATTACAGTTACTCATATCGATTACAAAAAATTCATTCGTTTCAATACAAGTTAAATAAAATGATAAAAACCCTGAAAAAATTCAAATTGGAATGTTTTCCAATTGGAATTCGAAGGTTTTTATTTTTTTATTTGACTTGTATTAAAGGGAATGAATTTTTCATATTCGATATAAGTTACTGTAATGATAGTCCAACGTTGTACAAAAAATAAGTCAGAAATATTGAAAAAAAATGCAAATTTTGATGTCGCATATCTCCTTAACTATTGATATTAGGTCATAATAGCTTGAACATTTTTGATTCGTAATCAAGGCAGGAATATAGTCCTGCGAGGTTATTAATGTTTTACAAATAACCCTGTATATGTTGTAAAATAATCTGTGATTATCACTTATTTTTTCAATTATTTTTTCATGCTGCTCATTTCAGCTGCCATTGCACGTACACGCTTTATATCAAACACTTGAAATTTTTACGTTTTTGCTCTCTACTATCTCTTGTTTGAATGAAGCTGCATTCAAATTATTATAAAAACATAATAGGAAATTATGTAATAAAATTATATAATAAAAAATTATATTCAAGCTTGAACCTAGTCGCAGACTTTATATTGTGGAAATACAGTAGATGCACGACCAAGTGTCAAATATAACCTCAACGCGCGCTGTGAGTACATTGACATTAATGCAAACGTACATTTTGGAAAGAATCAAAATTGTTATGTGAAAGAACACAATGGTGTATTAAAATCTGCGTAATATGATAATATTTGTGATATATGATTATAACACAAATTTTGATTTTTTCAAATTTTTTTTTTGATATATCTACTCACTGCCATTCTATTAAAAGAATTATATACATGACTGAAGAGGAGTGTGAGAGAATATTTAACACGAAGGAATTAGAAGCAAAAACGTAATTTTGCGTACGATGTGAATATAGGGCGACGTATTTGAGTTTGAATATCTAGCAAAAAATTTCAAGTTGACAAATGATTTTGAAGGCGTGTTTGTTTATTTTAGAAGCCATAAATCAAAAGAATATATATTTTAAAATCTTTACAACTTTAATCTAAATTAATAACGCCACCCGCTGGACCTAGCAGTTTTAATTCTTCGACAGTGCAGTTAACAATATCGGCCACTATTGACTGCGAAGCGGCCGCCGTTGATTGTTTTACTGCTAGTTTTAATATCATATTACTGGATTATCACTTTTTCTTTTCGTTATTCTGAGTCGCTCAATTACTCAGCAGCCTAGATTTAATATAATCATAATTGTCTTTATCCGTTTTTGGGTAATATCATTTTGGCTAACGAGATGAAGAAAGTCGACATTGATTGTTTCCTTAAGGGATGTAATCAGTTTACTTCGAACAATGTAGGCGTTATCCGATATGGTTACTGATTACTTTTCCCCTCACTCCTGGATTAAACGTTATTTATACCGATACAACATGGATAATAAATTTATCAATGCCCTTGTCGTTGGCGTATAAATTACCATCGTTTATAAACAACTAAATAATCGAATTATCGAACAGGTACAATGGGATTAATGAAACAATACAAACACCTGTAAATGTACGTGTTTTTTCCAGAGTTCAAATAGGTAGTAGGTACTTACTGAAATACGCGCGTCTTATAACGTAATATTATATGAATATTGAATTTTTAAAACAACTTTTTAAGACAGAGTGTGATTTCTTCCAGTGTTATTCCTGCTTTATGTTATATTAACGACCTAAAAATTTTAATAAAATTTTCTCTACGCTACGCTTCTTTTTTATGATGTTAAAGCCCAAATCAGGGCACATACATATAATAAATAATAATAATAACGTTCTTTCATTGTACATTAATGTCGTACTATAACTTTCTAATAAGATCACTATCGGCCCGCTGATCATCTGTACATTTAGAATTAAAAATAATAAATAACTAAATTAAAAAAATCAACCAATTTTCCAAACTTTTTCATCATCCATAGATAAAATAGATACCGTCATCACAATAGACGACTTCGGTATGCTTAATGACCAAAATAATACTTCACAATGAATTGTGAAATACCAGGTACTCCCATACTTAACATACAATAAATTTCAAATAAACCACCAACAATTCGCTCGCAGCTCTTCAATAGATTTTTTAAATGAATGCACAAAATATGTATGAACAGAGTTGGAAAAAACAACACATGTTTTTTAAATACTACGGTGTCCATATAATATCGAGCCTGATTTTTCCGCCCAAACAAATGATGTACGGGAGGTGATCTTTAATGGAAATGTGTAGGGGATTATCATGCCCATGCGCGAATCCTGCCCGCAGAAAGTGAGAGTTACTGTCAGTCTCTCTCTGAATGAAGAAGTGTGAAAAACTTTGCCTAAACTTGGCGATATTCAAATGGAAACTATTCGCAAGATCCAACAGGCCACAGCATCCGTGGACGATGCTAAGAGCATCTCGCAGATAAAAGAGTCGTACAACCGCATCAAAGACGACTGTACATTAGTTAAAAGCGAACTGTCGAAAGTCGCGGAAGCCCTCAACAAGCCGAAATAAGCGAAGAAAAGTGATGACTTTTGGTTCTATTTCGCTCATCAAAATTTTAATTTTTTCCGTTTCAAAAATTTCAATTTCACCATCAAACCGAAATAACAATGTGATTTACTAAGTGATGACTTTGGTCGGGCAAGATCGTCGTATCAGGGGGGGTAAGCATCCAATCAGTACGTCAAATCTTGATCGAGGATTTAGGCTCAAAGAGAGTGTCCGTAAAATCGTGCCAAAGCTGCTAAGGATGAAACAACTCTGCATGAATGTTGTACAGAGCATGTTGGACAGCACAAATAATGACAACAGAATAATATTACATATTTCTGGCTATTTTCATAAAATCACAATTGTAAATTGGATAACGAAGATAGTAATAAAAATAAAATAGATTTATGTTTCTTACCTTTAGTTTGTACGACTGCGTGTTTATTTTTAATGAAATTTAAAATAAATTTGATTTGAATAAATATTATTCTATAGTTTTGCAAGTTTGCAAAAAATTTTTTTAAAGTTAAAAAAAATTTAATATAAATGTATATTTTTAATATTATAGCTATTTCCTGGACGAGTAACCCTAAACACTTTATGCTTTGAACATTTTGTTTGTAATGTGCATATTATTAAATAAATTGAATTTTAAAAACAGCTGTCATACGTCTGTGGGACTCCGGAATAAAATGATCCACGATGGTAAAATTTAGTAAAGAAAGGAATTGTTTTTAATTAAAATTCTGTTGAGAAACATTTTAAACTTTTTATTAGAAAAAAAAAGGCAGACGAAAATCATCATTTTTTTCTTTCAATCTCAAATAATTGTCAATATCTCTTATTTCATGCTTACAAACTAACATATTTGGAAAATGACATCTACAAAAATTATAATATAGAATAGGACCTTCTTACTACTTTTTTTTAATGTTGAATAATTAAAAAACTTAGGAAAAAATAAAAATTCTCCATAAAATCACAAATTCAATAAAATTGCAGGCTCTAAATTCATAGTTTTTCACGTCAGTAAAAACTTTGCTTGTTTGAGCATTCAAGGCAAATTGGTGCTTTATATTCGAAATACATGTTTTGTATATTGCGTTTCTTTGTGTATTTGCAAGTTGAATGGTTTTTACGAATCGACAACCATTCTTCAGCACTACTACTATGTGGAACTGCTGATAGAGTGGTCACATTTCTGTGGAGGATACGTTGAATTTCACATTGTTGCAATTTCACAATGCATTCGTCATTAAAAAAATGCTGTCAAATATCCAGTTGACATGACAAAGAATTTAGCTCACTCCGATATGCTGGTTTTGTTTCTTCTCTTTTTTGTTTTTTCTCTTTCCTGCACTTTATTACGCTGCAAAGTTCTCGATAGTAAAAACGGTGGGGCAAATGACCAACGAAAGTGATTCTTTCCAAAATAATCATTTTTCTACTGTCTCGATCCAAAATCATATAAAGGCCCATCATCTTCAGATGAAAACTCTTCGTTTTCATGTAAAATTGAAGATAATGATGTTGGTATGGAGAATTTTCTTTATTACCCAGTACAGTTGGATCTTCGTATTCGGAATTAGACGCACAACTTTCTTCTAATACATGATCTAGCCCAACATGATCTTGACAGATCTTGTTTCATCCACTGTTCGATATTAGTGTGATTAAGAGCCATTTTTAACTAAAACCATAAAAAAAAAACAATTAAAAAAATTACGTAACCACCTACCATACGTCTCTCAGACTCGCTGCGATAGTTTTTTACTCACCTGTGACAAACGCATGCATGTACAACCTCAACGAGTATTTGCGCGACACTTGGGGGCGCGGGGAAAAGGTATAGGAACGAACAAGTCAATAAGAAACTTGGGTGCAAAAATATTCACGATTATTAATTCGACGTGATCTGTGAGACGTATGGTAGGTGGTTAAGGGTTAAAATAACGCTTTACGCAAACTCGCAGAACTTAATAATAATTATCATTAAAATTTAATATAACTAAAATTTTATCAAAAATAAAAATGTGAAGTGACGATAGAATTACCTTAATTAATTGAAAACTGAGCTCTCCTAATAAGCCATAAATTATATGAGCTATTTCATCATGAAAAAAAAACGATGAAATTATTTATACAATTCTGTTATAGATAATGTTTTCTGCGGGTGTTTTTTCTTCAATTATTTAATATCAGAATAAAACGTTACTTTACTATGTGAATAATTCTTATCATTTTTAAGAAGAGTCTCTAGACTTTTTAAAATTTTGAGAATATTAGAAAAACCTTAGATACAAACATTTCTTGAAGGCCATTCTTCCTTTTAATATCTGAATATAAGCGGCCTCTTGTAGGTACTTTTAGCCATAGTGAATTATTTCAGGTAGGTAAGTCAAATCACCCGGAGAATATTTCTAGGATCATCTGCGTTAGTGGCTAAATACCAATAATACTGCAAGATGGAAATATGTTAATTTCTAAGTTTCTCTATTCTGTAAGTTGTTCCATCATTTAGTAGTTTTTTTTTTCGATTTATACAGCCAATCAAAGCGTTAATGATACGTTTTGTTGTTTTGAAACCTATAAATATCAAAATATTTATGCCAAACCAGATTAAAAATTCAGAAGAATACAAATATTTGGTAGATGAATTGTTATCAGAAATACTTTTTATTTTTTAATTCAATTCTAGACCATTACCTTATATACATAAAATACAATTCTGAGCCATTTAATGAAATTAAAGCCCGCATATGATGCAGGATAGAATATTCCATATATGTTTGAAGCTTCATCGAAATATATTTATTACTTATGTATTTTCTATCTCAAATTATTCTAGACATTTAAATATATTTATTAATGATTTAGGAATATACATCAATTTCTGAATATTACGAAAATAATTTTGAGAATTTGCGTTTTCTTTAGCCAGAATTTCCTCGAGGAATTTACAAAGATGGTATGTCTGTCACTATATTTCTTTAACTTTTTACCCTATTTGAAAGGAGAAGCATTTGCGAAAGTAGTTTTGAGACGTACCCTAACGTAACGTAAAATATTTCTCAATAGTGTAAGTAGCGAAGCTTTCCATACCAATAATATCTCATCAAAACTAAAGTAATGTAATGGTAAAAAATATATATGGCCTTTCTATTTTTTTTAAAATACATAATGTTTTTAATAAGCTATATAGAAATGGATATTTTGCTCAATGTGACGAATTAAATTAGTAGTGCGCAAGTATGTTAAATTTCGTATGTGAATTTTTTGTCATTTAAAATTTATTTTTTATTTAAACTTTGCACTACATTTATGATTAATATGAGTTATGTTTTACTGCTAAAGCATCATTTCAATAAGCCTCTTATCATCAGGTATATTTTATAAAATGTTGCACCACGAAGTAGCTGCCAAATCATTTAATGATGAATGTTTTGTAATTCATAAATAGTTTATGTAGAATACAATTACAAATTACACTTTAATTTATCAATTGAAAACAAATCGTGACGTTTGAACAAAATTGAAAATGAAATTTTAATTGAAATAAAAGTTCTAGTTGTAATATAATTTATTATTTCAGAGCAATTTGGAATGTGATGATAATATTATGATATTTGAATTATCATTAAATTTAATTTTTTTATTAATATCATGATTTGTGTGTGCACCATGTTAATAAATATAGATATATTTTTTGTAATTTTCGCTGCAATATTCATTAATAACATGCTTACAAAATTTTATTTAGTGGCAGATTGACGTAATTATTACAACGTTAAGAATACGGCCATTCTAGGTAAACTGTATTAAATTGAAATATCCAGATATTAACAATACAATACCCGACCACTTAAAAAAAACAATTTGTTCATTATAATTTAAAGCTGAACCCACAAGCTCTTCTCCTTCATCTCATTTTTGGGCATCCTATTGGTCGACTTGCAGCCGGGGATCCTTCGAAAACCTTTTGATAAATCCTGGAGTTTTCACCACTTTTCACCAAATTTTCACAAAGTGTCGCAATAATGGGTTGTTTTAAAATCTTATAGTGGTAATTCAATGGATCATTATTTAAATATATACTCCTTTTTATGCCTTATCAGGTCACCCCGATCACTTGTGTGAAAATCACTCTATCCTGCACTTCCCGGAATAAAAACAAAGCCTGTCTCGTTCCTTTTCACTCTCTGATACTGTGCAGCCAAGACATTTGCCTTCTACCAACTCTCTGTCTTCCTTTATCTTGCCCTGGAGTATTAGTCGGAGAAGGCGATATTTATCCCCACGTAGCACGTGACCCAAATAAGAAACCTTCTTCACTTTGACATTCCACAGTAGCTCTTTACTGGCTATGTTATTACCCAAATATTTTATTTGAAACAAAATATTAACAAAAAATTGTCCAGAGCGGTAAAAATATTTTCATGATGGGTTCCGTTTTATCCATATACAATTATCCATTGAAGAAATTATGTAGTTTTTGATAGATGATTTTTGTAGTGGTTGGTCACCGAGCACTGGATCATAAGACTCTTTGTCTTATGAATAATACTTGTAGTATCTGATCGGGCCAGGTCTTTTGCGTACGTCACATGCCTCATATTTCCTTGACCAAACGCTCTTTTCTTGTTCATACGTTCTACACCACCAAACCATCTCAGCACTCCTTTCTTTATTTTATCAACCACACTAGAGTCAGCATTACCTACATTCACTTCTAATTTCTTCATTCCTCATTCTATCAACCAAAGATTTTCCATACAAGTGACCGTATTTTCACTGCATTCAGTCTTATTTTTTTCTAATTCTAGGCTTCTTTCTCATGCACCAAGCATTGGCACAGAATGCCATTGAAATAAAATATGAAAAGAAAAATAAAATAGACGATAAATGAATATAAACTAATTTAAAAAATCACATTGCATTAGTTTTTGCATATTTATCCACATTATTTTCATTCCAAATAATGTGAGAATTTCTAAACAATTTCATTCGTTTCCATAAATTTTAATTGATTGTGCCGCTCATTTTGTAATGTGCATTATTTTTATCCAATTTATCAAAACAATATCTGCATCATTTAAAATATTTAGTTATTTATCGTAAGTATTAATGTTGGTCGAGAGTTTCATTCTCGTTACAGAAGTTCATAAAAATAGTAATAACTTAAGAATTAAGCTACATGAGTTTAAAAATAGTAAGAATACGTATCAGACGTAAATGTATTCTGTTAAGGGGGGGTAAGGTTTTTAACTTTTTTTTTTTGCATTTTATTTTTAATTTTTTAAATGAATGTATAACATTGCAAGAATATTATGTCAAAATATCAAATCAATCGGAGCAAAATTGACGAAATTATCAACATTTGAGCGATGCTCAGACTGATTTTCTATACGTGCTCGGGCAGCTAAGAGACGCGCTCACCTGAGGACTACCGGACGTGCTATTGTATTGGAAGAGTTTTGCGTAGACAAGGAAAAAAAGATGCTGATGATGAAAGCTCTTGTGTGAACATGGCATCGACGATTATGTGTAAGTATAAAATAAGTGTCGAGTTTTATTTTGAATTTTACAGTGTGCAAAACTTTAAAGCGTTTTCCCCACATCTCACGTTTTCAAAGTCGGTGTCCCTCATAACTTCAAAACTACTGCACCAATCCTTTTGAAATTTTGAACACTATTTCTGTAAATAATATACAAGGTAACGCTGGAGACTTTTTTTCAAATTTGTTTTTAATTTTTATTTTTTAATAACAAATTAGTCGTTTTTCCCTTCAAAGTGTTCCAAAAAATTTAAAAATTGAAATTTCAAAAAACCCTCCCAGCGTTACCTGGGAAAACCTCTTATCTAACGAAAAAACTTTGATTTTTTGATTTCAGATGATCTAGCACCAAGTGTGAAGTGAATGCAATGCTGGCTGTAGTGTGGTAGATAGAATAAAGAAAGGAGTGCTGAGATGGTTTGGTCATGTGGAACGTATGAACGAGGAACGGATGGTTAAGAAAATATATGAGGCGAATGTTGAAGGAAACAGGAATAGAGGGCGTCCGCGAAAGACCTGGCACGATCAGGTACTACAAGTATTTGAGGATGGCCCTGTTAAAATCCGCAACAATCGTAGAACGTGTATGAGAAGATGTATGAATGTGGCCGAAGCAAAAGTGGTGTGCCAGGATAGAAGAGTGTGGCGTTCAATCCTCTCTGCCTACCCCTGCAGGGAAACGGCGTGATGGTTAGTTAGTTAGTTAGTTAGTTAGCACCAAGTTATGATGGACACCGCAATTCTACTTTTTTCCGAGACACGTCCGAATAATTGCTGCCATTGCCGTATTTTTTAATATTTCTTCTTGAAAATTTTACTCAATTTTCTTCGAATATCATCCTTTAATGTACCATTAGTTTTAATAAAAATATTTTAACTGTGTCGTCACAAAAAATTTACGAATACATGCCTTTTTTTGTACCAATTAACTTTACCCCCTCTTAATGTTAATAAACCCCCCTCTGAATTTTATAAAAATAATGTTTATTACACAGAGTATAAAATATGTACAGAGATGAACTAATGTAAAAATGTTCTCCCTTTTGGATATCTTAGATACATACGAGTATTACTGCAGTTAAAATATTTATATTTGATAATTTAATACCCTAGAATATAAGACGGATTTTTACAATAGATGTAAATACAGCGATATAAAACTTTAAAAAAAATTCAATTGAATATTTACTTAATTGTTTCAAAATTAATAAACTTGTAGCAATTTTTTTAAATGATTGTATTGTCACCGAACGTGGTGCCAAGTTGTGGTCGAGAAATTAATGTTAGTGCATGTCTTTTTGTTTGGTAGAGTGTGGTTTCTCGATAATTTTAGACTCTGAGATTAATAAATCATAATAAAAATCATCGCATGAATTATTAAGGTTTTTGTAAAATATAAAAACTGTAATTTTATTGCGTATGTTTTGATTATCTACAATTTTATTCGGAACTGCCGACGTAGTTTCCGTTCTTCCATTATATTCGCGCCTGACTCAGCTTATTCCTATTCATTTGCTTAATCCATAAGGAACAGCTCCAATTGTCACTGTTTATTTATTTCTCACGGTGCGCTGTCACGGGGAGCGGAGTTTCGTGCAGATAAATTCCTGGAGAGATGTAATAGTATTGCTATTGGCAAATAAGGATCCGAAGGGATTACATTGTGTCTGTCTTAGCTCAAGATACTATCGGAACATAGATTGAAGTTTCGGCAATAGCTTTTGTTAGAGCTGTTTAATAGAATTTATTTTTGATACAAACTTGAACGCGAATGGAAAACATGTTAGGCGTAAGTTGTTTTTGAAATTTCACGGGGATTTGAGGCATTATTTACGGAAAAAACGTGGGAGTATTGAATAGAAAATTAAAATTTGTAATAATAATAAATTGTTTAATAAATAAGAATTTTATTCAGTTGTTTATTTCGGAAAATGTTTTGTATTTAAACCATGTAGGTATTAAAAATTATTTGATTTTGTTAAAATGTTGAGATTGCGTTGTGAAAAGGAAAAATATGATAATTAAAAAAATTACAGATATTTAAAGTATTTCAATTGTTTGTAAAACATTTTGAAATAACTTATTTTTTTAATGTTATACCACACATAGAAGTTAGTGATATGTAAGAGTATAAACAAATAGTAACATTGGCTCATTTTGTCAGCATCACGCCAGAGATTCTGATATCTCCCGGAGATTTTGATACTCTCGAAACTCGAGTCGTAAAATTGGTAGCTGTGTAGAGTAGCTTGTTGGTCTTGTGGTTAGGACTCTCGCCTCGTGATCCAAAGGCCTCGGGTTCGATCCTCACTCCAGACTAGCAAGTTAGTCCTATTTTCATAGCACAAGCATTTTAGCTTAGTTTGAAAATAGTAAGAATATTGATGTGACATGTATTCCGTGTTCGCATCTCTATTTTAAAAATATATATATATATATATAATTAAACTCACGTTAAGGTAACAATGATGAAGTTTTTCACCCAATTCGATAATAATAATCTCCATCTTACCCATCCCCCAAATACCCATTATAATTAATCTCTACAAAGCCGAATGCATCAATAATATAAAGTGAAGTGTTTGGCTTTAAAATGTATGAATTCATGTATTCGCACTAATTAATATTATGTGCTAGTTCCGAAGAAATTATTTTGAATTAATTTAGAAAGTTTGTTACTGATATGGGCATGTTGATGAGAGGGGGTTCATTTAAATTCATTGCGCGACTGCTTCGGATCCTGCCAATTTCGTGTTTCGCTCGCTGCACTGGCTCTGAACTACCCCAATGAATTTACATAGTGTTGGATTAGTTGACTATTTTGTAGACATATAGGTTAATTCGGATTTTCTCAACATAAAGTATTTTTAAAAAAGTTGAAAGAAATATTTTTCGGTACATTATACATATATGATAATAAATAATTGTTTGCGATCGCCTATATCCAAGTGCTATGCAAAATTGGCTCATTTAGTGTTGACCCCCCTTTCTTCCTCCTCTTTTTACCCTTGCAATACCAACAATAGTCGAAATATAGCTGTCAGTGTGTTAAATGTCGTATCAATCGTTGCGCGCAAAGTTACGTTAATTTGTCATTTCTCGTCGAATTTATTGAATAAACCCTATCGTTCAGTGTCGTAGCTTCGCATAATTGAAAGAAGTACTTCGAATTGCAGTGTATAAGTGAATCGTCAATCAATTGAACATCATCGCAGCCATGAAGAAGAAGGAAATATTCACGGACGTAAGTAAGTGCTTCCGTCTTTCTTGCCTCTTTCTTTCGAAATACATTTCATTTATTCGTACTTGTTTCACACCCTCATCCCAATATTTCAGTCATTTTATCCGTTTCCCGTTCCGGCGAAATTTCGAAAAAAAAAATTGTTCCAAAAAAATATTTTTTGCTATTAAAAAGTTACGGGCGTTACACGAAGTTATGGGACAGACATACAGACAGACGAACGGAAGGACAGACAGATAACAAAATATTGTAATTGGGATTATATGAATGTTTGTTTCTGAGATACGACAATTCTTTACTAATAAAGTCCGACAAATTGCGAAATTTAAGATTATAATCATCGTAAATGTTTTTTTATTTGTTTTTATAAATATTTTTTATTATTTTTATACATATTATAATTTGTTTTTATATTTATTAAAGATATACATACAGAGATATTGAAAACGCGTCCATTTAATAAACACTGTCATGTCAGACAATAATGTCAACTCTCCAATTTAGCGTTTCTGCATGCATTTATATATATTTAAAAAAATGCATATTAGAAAATGTTATTATTTTTTAAAAATATACTCAAAAGTAGTAATAAAAGAAATACTGATACTAACCTCATTTAACTATTATTTTGTTAAATAGAAATAAATTTGTTAAACTGGTTAAGTACCATCACTATTCCCACGCATTGTTTATTATTCAATAAACGTATCGATAATACAAACAATTTCACAAAATTGTAAAATACGCGTAGACAATTCGGTGGTTTTTTCTTCTAGCACTAGAATATAGAGACGATAAATAAATATGTGCTTATGTTTCACACAATTTGTCGCTAAATTTTCTCGGATGCTAAGCCAACTAAACGCAATATTTATGTTTCTCTAGACGCGCTGTGTTCTGAATATAAATTTCTTGAGCAGATGTGATGCAAAACTACGCAAACGTATGTATATATGAATCTTACTTGAAAGCGTGCGTTCCAATATTGTTTAAATGTGATATAATGAAATATTTGTAACTAGCTACAACACCTTAATTATCCTAAATTACGTATTTTCACTATGAATTTCGGCCGCAAGTTAAAGCTGCATGTACAGCAACATCCAGCGTAGTGTATTGATTGCGTTAGTGACGGACATTGTTGCATTGAGAATATTTGTGCTTTTCGTACCTCATCATTATTTGCGCCATCTAGTAGCATTAGTGTTGGACATTGTTACCTAGATAATTATGCATTATTTTGCCTTTTATACCTCACCATGACGGATATTATAACATAAAAATTTACATATTTCGGTGCTTCGCTTTAATATTTTGAATAATTTTCAGAATAATAATAATATGCCGTAGTACATTGTATAAATATTTTTCAGGAACAGGAAATATTTTGCGCGGGTCTTTACGAATAGCTTCCGAAGGATTGTATTTTTTTTTCAGATGAATACAACTTTACGTAACAATACATCCCTTCATCCTTTTACGTCGTATTTCTAAAAAACGTTCTTTAGTTAAAAAAAAAAAACCTTTGCTGTGCTTTACACGTGAACGACAAGAAATAACAATTTTGTTGGAAGAGTTTATTTAATGTACGTTTAATGTACTTTGCTACCGGTTTAGACAAGTACATATCCTTTTTAAGCGTTTTTATAATTATCTTAAGATAGATATATAAGTATATATATCTAAATATGGAGACCTGTAATTGGTCATCAATATTATATCAATGTTTTCCATGCTTCTTTGTTGTGCTGTTGGTCTTTCATGAATAATAAATTCAAATTCAAATTCAAATTCAAATGTTTATTCAATGTTCAATGTTACAAATGTTTACAGTGTTTACAAAATTTAATGAAGCTTTTTTCATTGTTGTTGAGTGTCTTGGCAGCAAGTAAACACTAAATTGATTTGACGCCCTGCCTGCTACACTAGTAATTTACTGTATTATAGCAGACAGTGCTCTTCCAGTAGTATAATGTTCAAGAATATTTAGTATTTATATAACATTTGTGAATAAATCTTATTGCCAATTAAAATTAAGTAATAGTAATAATTAAATGTTTACAATTTAATAATGGTGTTAATTAATTATATTATAGACAAAGGAAAAAAAATGATCTGAATAGGATATTAATAAAATAAAATAAAATAAAACAATTAAAAGTATTTAAAAAGATGACAGTAACAGTAAGACAGTAAGTGAAAAAAATGATCTGAATAGGATATTAATAAAATAAAATAAAATAAAACAATTAAAAGTATTTAAAAAGATGACAGTAACAGTAAGACAGTAAGTGAAAAAAATGATCTGAATAGGATATTAATAAAATAAAATAAAATAAAACAATTAAAAGTATTTAAAAAGATGACAGTAACAGTAAGACAGTAAGTGACAGTAAATGTTCTTGTAGGAATAGTATATTTTAAATTTAGTTTATATGATGGCTTTTAATAGGTTTTGGGCATGCTTCCTTCCCTTTTCATGCAGCCAGAGTTTCACTTTAGAAGAAAAATACGCGAGACTATGGCTACATGTTTTAAGTTTAGTGTTAAGAGTATTGAATGTTTTTGGTGCTTGGAAGAGGTGAAATCTTTGTGAAAAAGTTTTTTTGAATTTTGGTACAAGATAGTTGCAGTTCACCTGTGCCCTTGTTGAATGTGAGTGAGTTATTTGTTGGTGATCTTGTTTATGTCGGAAAAAATATTTTAAAGTGTTGAGTAAATATGTTTGATTGATGTCCAGGACGTGACATTCTCTGAAAAGTTCTTCTGAAGGAAAACGAAATGGCTTTTTATGAAGAACTCTCAATACCATTTTCTGGGCTTTGCTTAATGAATCTAATATAGTACAAGCTGCACCACCCCCAACTGACAGTTGCATAATTAATGAGTGAGTGACACAGTGCATAGTATACTATTCTTCTTGTCGATGCGTCGAGTACATCTCTAATTTCTTTGAAAAAATAAACAAGCTTTCTTATTCGGATTGTAAGATTCAAAATATGTTTTCTCCAGTTTAGATGCTGGTCTATGTACACACCTAGATATCGTATATCTTCCGTTGTCTGCAGATTAGTACAATCACAGGGTTTATCTTTTGATTGACATGTGTGAATCAGTAGATTTTTGGGCTGCTTTATTACTGTTCTTTTACTGATGGAGAAACACATGTATTTTGTCTTTGAAGCATTTACTGTTAGTAGATTTTTGTCAAGCCATGATGTTATTCGATTCAATCCACTTTGTGCCTTTTTTAAAACATCTTCCCAGGAATCATCTTGAAAAAGAAGCACTGTGTCATCTGCGAAAGAAATTATTTTACCGTTTTCTAAATTGGAGTTACACATTTCATTGAATAAATAAATAAATAATAGTAATTAGGTGTTGTTAAGTGGGGGTTGTGGCGGAGATTTCGGAGGAGGGGGAAGATAATTCTTCTTTTAAGACCACTAATGTTAACAAATTCTTTAAATTGTCTGCTTAAGATATATTAAAAATGTTATAATATATTAAAAATGAATATAAATTATCAATATAGTAAATAATATAATAACAAGTATGCATGATTTAAATAATTTTAGAATAGTACCAGCAGGTAAGTAGGTAATCTCCCGAATATCTGAGATAAAATAATGAACAATTTTTTTTTGTGTATATGTGTGACTCCAAAGGTATGTAAGAATACATTGTCATCATGTAAAGAAGAATAAAAAAGGTGTACATATTTTAAATAAAGTCTTCAAATTGAAATTGTTACACAGTCAATGCCCAAGAAACGCCTAATACTTTTATTTATCTGGCATGGCAGGATGATATTCCATAACTTTTTCGGCATATTTAATTTCATTTAAGTATTATTTATTATTAAATAAACGTGCGGATAATGCAATAATTTTCTCAAAATGCCAGAACATTAGAGTTGGCGGTCGAGTGCTGCTAGCCCTCTGGAGGAACATAAAACCACCCATAACTCTAAACGGGCGGCCGTACAATGGTTTCATGTTCTACATAATTTTTACCGTTCGATAATAACTTATACGTGTGTACAATATTGCAGACATCTTCGTTACCAACTAAATGTGATAAATCTATATAATATTCAATTATAGTGATAAATCTATATATAATTCAATTATAGGGCGAAAATCAAATTTATTGCAAATAGGATATTTTCAATTGATAATTAATTGAATTAGTCTCCGGAAAAACGTGACTATCCCCGTACTTAACTGTAAATAGTTGCGGATATTTTATACGTATCGTATGTTTTTCCGAGAAATAAATTTCGACGTTTCGTTGAATGCTTATTCAACGTCACCCGGAGGACGACCTTTACCCGCGGAGGTAGAGGGCGGACTGATTACTGCTTTCGAGGGCGCAAATTATATGCACTTTGTTGTGGAGTGTTCACTTCTTCTATAATAGAGGTCGCCAATGTCCATCATGTACTAGCTACGTCGGCGGACTTTACTGCGATGTCTCTCAAGGGTTGAATCAATGTCGTAAGAACAGGGCGCCAAATACTCGATAGTTTGTAACTGTCATCCCTATTGAAATTGGGATGTTTGTATATTTCAATGGACTCCCTTACTAATCTGGGTATAAGGTGCGGTTCTATTGATAAGATTTTTGTCTTGTCCAATCTGATAAAGTGACAGAGATTTTCTTTGGATGCATGTTCGCAGATGGCCGATATATTGGAGTTGTTGTTTTTAATTGCTCCAATATGTTCCTATTGCGTTTGGTTTGTCCTATGTAGAATGCTTCACACTCGCATGGCACTCTGTATACACCTAGAGACTCGAACGGTGTGTTATCTTTTACGCTATCTAGCATACGTGAGATCGAATTATGGGGGCTGAAAACTGTTTTTATATTTAATTTCAGTAACATCGGATGATTTTGTCAGTAAGACCCCCGAATGTTTTCTTGATGTCCGTATGTTCGAAGAGTATCCATTAGCTTTGAGTGCATCCTGCACTGTTTTTCTTTCCGATGCAATATTTTTTTGTCGCAAATTCTGTTAGCCCATGTTATTAATGCTGTGGGGACCGACCTCAGTTGCGCTGGATCTCTACCTCCGCGGGTAAAGATCGTCCTTCTGATGATGTTGAATAAGCATTCAACGAAACTTCGAGAATCGTTTCTCGAAAAAACATTCGTTCGTTTAAAATATCCGCAATATTTACAGTTAAATATGTGTAACGACCGTAATAACAACCTTAACTCTTTAATATCCCCTATGAAGCTGTGACGTCTCCTCTTCTTCGCCTTTCAGCTCGATCCTACTCCTAACTGAGTTTACGCCTTGTTAGAGGCAAACAAGCTATCTATCTACGTCGGGTGAAGGCTCTACGGCTTTTAACGTAGTATTTCCAAACACCCTCGCTTTATTCAAGACCTCCCCAGTTCACGTTGTGTAATTTTTTGTTTCGAACTATAGGGGATGAATTGGTTTAGTGGTAACCCTAACGCAAGCTTTTCTTAAATTAAATACTGGGGTATGAAGTTCGTGAATGTTCATGGAAAACGCAAACAAAACTACCTAGCACGTCAATTAAGCCCTACGGTGCAATTGCTAAACATACTATGTTCCGTGGCCCTATATTATTTACCTATCATTCCTACGGACTGAAACCACTGCATCTGGTGTAGCTGCGCTTCCAGAGTGCGCGATCCTCTGCTCCCACGCCCTCTCCGCTCGATCCCCCATTGTCCTACCTGTATGGGATCGACCGCCATCCACTGGAAAGGTTAGTGACGTGCCGTTATCACATGCGCATGCACATATAGAGTACATAGATCCCCTGAAAGCCCTCGAGTCCTTCGTAGCCGTTCCTGTGGATGATTCCGTCTTCGACGCCCTCGCTGATTAATAACTTTATCTCTCGCCGTTATCTCGCTGTGCTTATTCCTTACGATCTTTTATATTTACTCTGCATTATCTTTATATCTATTACATTGTTACGTTTATTTACTAGCCGGCCTAAGTTCCGTTACCTGTATCTGGCCCTATGTCTCATTCTAGTGGTACGTTGGGTTCTAATGGATAAGGGGTTTGTAGAAGGAATGTGTAAATGTATGTGTACGCGGAAACTGTGGTTGCTTTAAATTCGGCCCCTCCATACCCAAAGGCTCATCGGTGACTGATCCCATCTTCCTTCTCCCGACACGAGTTCCGGATACGTTGACCTGAGCCTGGATGCGCCTTTTCATGTTGGGCCTCTTCTGTGCAAAGTACCGCACCATCCCTCGCGTCAGTGTCTGGCGTCCGGGCTCAGAGCCAGTTTGCCCCCCGAATTCCAACTCCTCCAGGTTAAACTAAGTTAAACTACGGTATATATACTGAAGCTACTGTAAAGATGGTCCCGGGCCACCTGTCAAGTCAAAAATATGCGAGTGGGGAAGGGGAGTTTCCTAGGCTCCCCAACCCTCGCCTGTGAGCAACTACAGCCCATTGGCCATTCGCGACACTACAGTGACTGCAATCACCCTCCCAGGTAGTACTTATTATAATCTGGTATGCATCAATACGTTCAATCCATTCCAGACGAGGGAAGACATCCGCACGGGTGTTGTGCCACCCGTGAAGAGCCCCCTCATACACTACGTACGAATAGATACATACTAATAAAATATAATATACATACATATACTTACATATACAATACATAAATAAATACTTGTAATGGTTGGTTGCCATGTGGTTTCACGAGGCCATGACCCCTCGTATTAGTAGATGGAAAGGTGGATCTGGACAGTAGGGATATGCCTAGCCCCTGGCCAGGGATGTCGGTGTATTTTCTCCAAATGGTGTACAGCTAGAATCCTGCCATCGATGATGATGGGATCTGCCTAATTATCTCCGACTGATGTGTAACTGGAACCCTGCCATCACTGATGAAGATGATGATGTCACTATCGAAACGTCTCCTGATGACATTTAGCTGAACCGCCGCTAATGATGATGATGATGATGATGATACTATCGTAACGTCTCCTGACTATATATAGCCGAAACACCGCTAATGATGATGATGATACTATCGTAACGACTCCTGACGATATATAGCTGAAACACCGCTAATGATGATGATGATGATGATGATGCTATCGAAACGCCCCCTGACTATATATAACTGGGACACTGCTAATGATGATGATGATGATGATACTATTGAAACACCTCCTGACGATATATAACTGGGACACTGCTATGATGATGATGTTGATGATACTACCGAAACGCCCCCTGACTATATATATAACTGAGACACTGCTAATGATGATGATGATGATGATACTATTGAAACACCTCCTGACGATATACGACTGGGACGCTGCTAATGATGGTGATGATAATGATGCTATTGAAACGTCTCCTGACAAT
This sequence comes from Agrypnia vestita, assembly GCA_016648135.1. Lineage (NCBI taxonomy): Eukaryota > Metazoa > Arthropoda > Insecta > Trichoptera > Phryganeidae > Agrypnia > Agrypnia vestita. The sequence goes on from JADDOH010000029.1 coordinate 67,868, forward strand.
ATATAACTGGGACACTGCTAATGATGATGATGTTGATGATACTATCGAAACGCCTCCTGACGATATAAAGCTGAACCACCGCTAGTGATGACGATGATGATGATGATACTATCGCAACGCCTCCAGACGATATATATCTGGAACACCGCTAGTGATGATGATGATACTATCAGAACGCCTCCTGACTATATGTGACTGGAACACCGCTAATGAAGATGATGATGATGATACTATTGAAACGTCTCCTGACGATATACAACTGGGACACTGCTAATGATGGTGATGATACTATCGGAACGCCTCCTGACTATATATGACTGGAACACCGCTAATGAAGATGATGATGATAATACTATTGAAACGTCTCCTGACGATATACAACTGGGACACTGCTAATGATGGTGATGATACTATCGGAACGCCTCCTGACTATATATGACTGGAACACCGCTAATGAAGATGATGATGATGATACTATTGAAACGTCTCCTGACGATATGACGATATACAACTGGGACACTGCTAATGATGGTGATGATACTATCGGAACGCCTCCTGACTATATATGACTGGAACACCGCTAATGAAGATGATGATGATGATACTATTGAAACGTCTCCTGACAATATATAACTGGGACACTGCTGATGATGGTGATGATGATGATGCTATCGAAACGCCGCCTGACTATATGTAACTGGGACGCGACATATGAATAGACAAATAAATACCTAATGTATTAATGAATCATCAATTAAATAAATAAATAGAAATGAATAATTAAGTTCGGCGTCGAGCACACGGGCCGCGCGATCCCTGGAAGTTCACACACATGCAGAGAAGGGTTATTTGGCGAATTAATTCGCCCCTATTATGGTCAGTGCGGATCCAACATGCAAAGAACACCTGCGGGAAAACATATGTAAAGTTTACGGTACAGGGGTTAGCTTTCACTGTCGGCGCTTCTTCCGTCTCTGTCTGGGGTGTCGAACCCGAGACCATTCTTCTTAATCGTGCGCCACCTTTATATATCGTTATAATCTCAAAACGGAAAGAGGATGACATGACTTACCCATCTGCCGCCGATTATATCCATTCCAGTGCATCGTAGTTTCACTTTATGTACCTCACTTTATACCTAGGGATTGCGAACACTTGCTTGCACGCGCACACGATTCACAGGCCCCTAATTAACTATAGTTCGCGACCTAACCTTTGATCCTGCCATCACGCGTTTTTAAGTTTCCGTAGCTGGGGCTTAGTATCCAGCCTCGGCAACTATACGGTGTATATACCTTAATCAAACCGAAACTAGACATTATTTTCTTTTCCTTGAATTTATATTCCTCGAGATACCGGAATTAGACTCTAGCTCGACAATTGTAAGTATTTATATATCTTAATAATACTGCAACATAGTCCTTATTTCCGTCTTACGTATCCGTACTTCCCGGGTCATCGAGACTAGACTCCAATTCTAATGATCATACTCTAATGATTATACGCACCGATATTTTTCATAAAACCCGTTACCCGTTATTTTCCGATGTTACATATTCTTATATTTATCCGAAATACCGGGATTAAGCTTTGAATCTAGGATTCCATCCATTTATAAGTTTTAACAAACCCATGAAGCAACCACTTGTCCACTTGTTGTTGTTAAAGAATTGATTGCTTCTATAATAAAACCCCACTAGTCTACATCTTTATAAGGTCAATACATATTACTTTTAGGGTCCGCCGATTTAGTTTTATTCTTATTATTATTATTATTATTATTATTATTATTATTATTATATTATTATTATTATTATTATTATTATTATTAATTAATTACACGGCTTAATAGCCTTTTACAACAGGTTTATACATAATTAAAATACAACAAACGATTAAATGTAAAAGAAAAATAAAGGGTATAAATGTAAAAAGGTATATATACATAGTTTAAAAATAATGAGGTTAGACATGTATGTAAAAAAAGTATATATGCAAAAAGGTGTAAAGTAGCAGGTTTATACATAATTAAAATACAACAAACGATTAAATGTAAAAGAAAAATAAAGGGTATAAATGAAAAAAAGTATATATACATAGTTTAAAATAATGAGGTTAGACATATATGTAAAAAAGTATATATGCAAAAAGGTGTAAAGTAGCAGGTTTATACATAATTAAAATACAACAAACGATTAAATGTAAAAGAAAAATAAAGGGTATAAATGTAAAAAGTATATATATACATAGTTTAAACATAATGTGGTTAGAAATATATGTAAAAGGTATATATGCAAAAAGTGTAAAGTAGCAGGTTTATACATAATTAAAATACAACAAACGATTAAATGTAAAAGAAAAATAAAGGGTATAAATGAAAAAAAGTATATATACATAGTTTAAAATAATGAGGTTAGACATATATGTAAAAAAAGTATATATGCAAAAAAGTGTAAAGTAGTGATCTCAGAAATTTTTACTCACCGATAATATAGCAATATTAAATTTGAATAGCCAGGTATATATAAAAAATTTAAGACATTATATAAAAATTTAATATTTTGAAAAGAAATGATCATATAGTGTTTTTTAAATTTTGAGAGAGATAGATTTAAAATGTCGACATATGTAGGTAGTTCATTGCCAAGTTTGTGCATTGATAACAAAATTATATTATTCTTAATATAATGTAATGATGAATATGGTTGCATGATTGACATCTTCGTCGACAGTCTGGAGAAAGTAAAGTTTACACTTAAAGAGGCAATACTGCTTCGTTACTGACTTCAGCTGTTAATATGTAATGGTGGGTAATATATATTTTTCGTACACATTGCCGCTTTGTACTTTATATTTTTAATTTCTGTACTCATGTTTCGATGCTATTCCGGTACTTTTAATAATTTGCTACTTGTAATTTATATTGTTTAATGTATGTTCTTTTAATTTTATGATATATTTTTTCATGTAAAAGCCTATACGCATTGCTGCTCGTTACCTACTCTACATTTTTAATTTTTATACTCATGATTTGGTGCTATTCCTGAAACTTTTAATGTATGTGCTTTTGAAATTTATTTTATACTCTTTATGTAAAAGCCTAATGGGCGTAAACAAATAAATAAAAAAAAAATAAAAAATAATTTTATTATCATCTCGAATATTTGATATCCACTCTCCGGCAAATTTTAATATAGTTTAAATCATTTTAATATAATTTATCATTTTAATATAGTTTAGGAATAACGGGATTCTGTAATTTCTACAAGTATAAACAACCCCAATCTTACCAAATCCATTTTATGTAGTGAAAGACGCGGGACTTATATTCTTCCTAAAATGTAAAATGAACCCGGTCTAGATGAAACATCCTTATTTAGTTTCAGGACAACGAGGTTTACGCGTTCCACGAGGAATATGATATAACCCGATCTAAACGAAGGTAATTTTATATAATTTTAGGACAGCGGAACTTACAAATTTCATAAAGTATATCGTGAAGCCAATCTAGGCGGAGGCACTACGTATATTTTAAACAGAGTAAGAGTTTAAATTTTACCATCAAGTCTAATACACCGCAAGAATGTCCTAGGCATAGTAAACAAAATAGCGGTCAAAGCTGTAGTGTTTCTATGTTCACACGTTTTAGCTCAAAACGAATACTATAATTTTCACATTTATAATACAAGACGCGAATTTCTAAACGAATCATTTTAAAATAGTTCTGATTGAAATCTACATGTTTCATATTTATTAAATGAAGGCGCGAATTCTAAACGAAACACTAACATTGCTCAAAAACGGGACCCTATATTTATATATGCTTAAAATGAAACGCGAATTCCCGAACGATAGCATTTTATATAACTAAATGTAACGAAATCTTATATAGTTTATAAATAAGAAGACCCGGCCCCAGGCGGTTTTATATATTTTCAATATAACGAGGCCCTATAACATCTTTATAAGTATAATACAACCCCGGTCTATCGAAACAATGTACTAGAAGTTTTTATATGTTTGAATACATGATATACGTTTTTTTTTATACGCGTTTTTATACGCGAGATTTACGTTTTCGTACAATACGAAGTACCCCAAATTATACAACCGCGAAGTTTACATCACTCCTAAAGTATGACCAGGACTAATTGAAACATTTTTCATAGTTTAAGTCCGCGAGGCAGATATCTTTCATAAAATATAAAATAACCAGAATCAAATTAAACATATTTTTACCTTATAGACTTTCCCCAACGCGCGTAATAATCCCGGCCACATGAAACGTTTTTATATGTTTTAATAGCGCGGGACCTATGTTTTCCTATATAATATAAGATAACCCGGGCCGAACGGAAGCAATTTTATATACTTTATAAAATAGTGAAACTTGTACTTCTGTAAAACCGTAAATAAACCCCGACCCCCACGAGATTATTATATATAATTTTTTAGAATAATGAAATTTCATACATCTGTAAAATTGTAAATAAACCCCGACTCTCACGGAAATTACTCTATATAATTTTAAACGAAATGGAAATCTAGATTATTATGGGCTGAACCTGATACCCCGCGAGATCAGCTATATATTTTTCACTAGACGTATTTTTAATCCCAGAATTTATTCGCTATAATTTTAACGGACTCTTACTATTAACCATAAACAAAAAAAATTATTAAAATAAACTAAATATTCTTTCGATAACTAAAATAAACCCGGTCTAATCGAAACATTTCATATAACGAAATATTATATGCCTTACAAATGTAAAAATTAAAATGTGACCAAGTTAAATTAATTAAATTTTAGCAAAAAATAGGTAATTTTATAAGACTTATTTAAAATCGAATCTGTTAGTAACAACCCTTTTATCTTTTAACAATTTCCCGCGTGTTTAGCATAAAATAGGTATCTTTATAACGCACAGCTAGTTTCCAGAGATCCGCCAATACTATACTTAGTAAAACGAGAATTTAACTAAATTTGAACTCTACCGTTTCCTGAAATTCTGCGAATATTATTCTGTGAACCTAGTAAGACGACAAAAATAATTAACTTTATAGAACATAGTGATTTCCGAAGTTCCGACATGCCAGATTAATTACCTTTATAAAATAAAATCAAACCCGCACTCTGAGTTAAAACTCTTTTAACAGGACCTCGCGTATTTAGCATAAGATAGGTATTTTTACAAGATTTATTAACAATTTCCCGCGTGTTTAGCATAAAATAGGTATCTTTATAACGCACAGCTAGTTTCCGGAGATCTGCAAATATCAGTTCTATATATGCCGGACTAATCAACTTAATAAAGCGCAGTAATTTCCGAAGTTCTAATATGCCAAATTAATTACCCTTTATAAAATAAAATCAAACCCGTACCCCCCTTTTCTTTTATCGTGAGCAATGTCGAAGAGCATAATTACCCGTACACAACTTTCACTTGAAGTTAAACTATAATTTTCACCCACTGAGGCACTTTAAGTCGACGGTAACTTTCACTCACGGTTCTATCACTCGAAAAAACAACCGACGCGGATTTTGCGCTCCCGTAGACCGTCACCAACTCCCTGATTTCTGCTGTGTCTTGACATTTTAAACCCCCCCTAGCGGGAAAAGGTCCTAAGTCGTGTGTTTCCAGGATTTTCAATATTCTACTTCTCTTGAAACCAAATTCTTTGTTCCTAAGATTCAATTTGGCAAAAAAAAACCATATCTCCACTCGGATATGTCAGTTGATCCCACCTCCTGTTGCCGTCTCTATCTCCATCCCTGTGCCCATTTTGGGACGGACTTGGTGGCTTCAGACGGTTTGAACTCGCTTCACAAGCGCGATAATTAATTTTTAATATTTAATTTCTAAGTTCAGTCCATATTGTCGTTTGATCAACCGTAACCACAATCTATCGGGTACTCCCCTAATCATAGTTGATGTTTCTTCATTATCTACCATTATCATGTCCCGTTCTCCCGTATTTTCACTCGTCTTTATCGGAAATTTAACGTTTCTTGGCCGCTATATCATGGGATCAATGTCCATATATTCACCACGTGCACACTGCATACCTAGATATAACAATCATCCAAAGGTACTATACCTAATTTTAAATTAATTTTGGGCGATCTTTTCTCGTGAACCATCCGATGAATCCTGTATTTTGCCCGCGACTCTCCGCGCACAGGGACGTATTAGCTCCCTCCGTTGCGGAATTTAAACATAATTTGTAACCATTTATTATTATTTTTATTGGCAGTAAGATTGATCCACAAAATAACTATGTTACATAGACAGTGAATATTCTCGAACAATATAATACTGGAAGAGTACTATTCGCTATAACACAATAAACTATTAATGTAAGTTAAATTAAATTTTTAAATTCAGTGGAAGATTTTTAAGATCGTTTTGCTTTTAATTTTTTCCCCAAAACAAAATAAATAAACAAATAAATAAACACACAGATACACACTCACACAACCCACTATTGGACATGTTTTTATTATTCTTTTATCGATTGTATGTATGTGTTTTCGCGTAATTGGCCCAAAACTCTGTGCATCAATTATTGTCTTTTCTTCAAAGATTGATTAATTATATGGCTGTAAGAAACCCAATAAATGAAAACAAATAAAACAAATAAGTAAATAAACCTCCAGTGCCGCAGGCAAGGCGTCGGATTAATTCAGTGCTCATTTATTGCCAAGGCACTGGACGCCTCCGCTGATAACTATATACCGCTCACCATGTTCTTAGAGGTGTGTTGAAAGATTGCTAGTATCTGTCGAATCGGTCTCAAGTAGTTGTCTGTATTTGTACGTTTATCATTATTACATGCTCTTGCTATATCCGTTCCACTTCACATTATTGTTCCTCCCGTCTTCGAATTTCTATCACACTATGTTCTCCTATGTTTTTGGTACTTATATGCTTGCTTTTTACTTGCATTTACTCCTATATATATTTGTTTCATTTATCCATCCATCTATAAGATCCCCATACGCTTTATCCTTTTATTTCATGTGTATATGGGCCGCAAATTCATATTATTTTATTTACAATATTCTTATCTAGATACACTTGTTCCAATTATGTTTTGTGGTTATTACTACCAAACCCGGCGAAATCTGAGCTAGAATAGCCAATCGTATACACGTTACCCGTCCTGTTGAAACTACGCTAACGTCGGACAGGTTTGTAGTGATTACATAGTTAATATATTGTATCTATATTCGAGTATATTATTTTCTTGTCGTGCCATTAATATGCTTACACGTTATCGTTATCTCTTTCCTAACTGTATATACCGTCATTGCACAATTACCTATCTGTTGTAAAAGCCTGAAGAGCGTTAGTCTACAGATAAATATAATAGAATTATAGTTAACTTCTCTACCCGCCTACGTTATTCGACTCCCGCGAAACGAAAATGAATCATTATTCGCTCCTCGATAGAGCGTCAGTCTACAGATAAATATAATGGAATTATAGTTAAATTTCCTATCTGCCTACGTTATCCGACTCCCGCGAAACGAAAATGAATCAATATTCGCTTCTCGACAGAGCGTTAGTCTACAGATAAATATAATGGAATTATAGTTAACTTTCCTATCTGCCTACGTTATCCGATTCCCGCGAAACGAAAATAAATCATTATCCGCTCAGTTAAGGTCACCCCTCTGGTACATAGTGTACGTTTTATCCGTGCTTCACGGCCAATTCTTATAAATTATTTATGGGCGTTTTCCTCTCGCGATCCCCCGATTAGACCTGCCTTCCTTAGTTTTGCTCAATATTCTGCCTCTCTGTTGCACGGGGATCCACTCGAGATGAAGATATACGGCTCTCAAACGGTTTCAAAACCCGAGCAAAAAAGTCAATAATTCAGAAACCTCGTGGAACTGTCAATATCATCGTCACCTTAGAGTAGACGTTAATCGGTTTTTTAACGGCTTAAACTGCAATAAACGCGACCTAAATCTACGAAAGCCGTGTTCAGTATTTTTTTTGGGAAGCACATGTGGACCGCTCGGACCGCGCCGATCGTCAACCATTTGTACCAAACGCGGCTTTACCACAAGATTAATATGTTTTATAAGAATTGAATATTAACTGCTCGTAACCTATATCCGATCAATCGCTACTAACTCCGTCCCAATACTAGCGTTTCATCATCCCCAAATTTTTGTAGCGCCAATACTCCGCCAGGTGGGTTTAGCTCAATTTTTTCCCGCGTAGCATTTAAATCATCTTAGAGTTCAAAATAAAATAATAAAAAAAAATAAAAAAAAAATCTATAGAAACAGGTGATTCATCACAAGGCCCACCCTAATACATGGCCATCAAATTTGGATCCTGACGGAGAGAGTGAGAGCAAGGATCCAGGCTGCCGAGATGAGTTTTCTAAGGGGGGTAGCGGGAGTTACACTGATAGACAGAGTGAGAAGTGCTGACATAAGGCACACATTCGGCTTGGAGCCCCTACTCCTACACATAGAAAAATCACAAATGAGGTGGCTTGGACATGTGCTAAGAATGCCAGAGGAGCGAATACCAATAAGAATCCTCTTGGCAACCCCGGAAGGAAGACGGCCGGTGGGTTGCCACAGATTAAGCTGGAGGAAGCTACAAAAAAATGTAGGTATGTGAAAACAGAATGGGTCTAGACTGGTTGACTCATGCAGAAGCAGCGGAAGACAGGGGAATATGAAAACCTTGTCGAGTCTTTGGGCCCCCGACCCTACTAGGACAGGTATGGCGAACCTAAGGCACGCATGGCACGTTTGAGAATTTGGAAGGCACGCGAACGATTCCCAAGTTCAAAAATATTTTTTTAATTTTTAAATAATTGAATTTGAAAATAATTGAAAGCGATCGATTAACGAACATAATTAATAAATATGCAGAAGAAGAAATGAACACCATTCCAGAAATCTTTAGCGATTTAAAGAAACTAGCGAGAGCAATATTATCAATTTTCTCTTCTACATTGCTTGGGAGTCATTATTTTCAGAAATGAATTTCATAAAATGTAATTCGAGAAAAGAATGACTGATGAATTCAGTTGATAGTGTGTATTACTAAAGTGACGAAATATGAACCAGATATTAAGAATTTGTCATCGAATGTACAACAGAAAAAATCTCATTGATAAATAACTAATGTGTATGTTTATTGATTACGACTTTATTTTTAAGAAACTATATTAAGTTTGTAAATAAAAATCAGATTTTTTTCTATTTTTTTTTAAATTTTACTGCTTTTTACCACACAATCGAGAAATAATATTTGAAGTTTTTTGGCACGCGGACCCAAAAGGTTCGCCACACCTGTACTAGGACAAGGGGATGAAGATGATGATGATGTATTAAGTTCTCACCCAAAATTCTCACATGTCTTCACCACTTGATTCAGCAGAAGCTGTAGATCCTCAATGTTACTTGTTGGAAATACCGTAACAAGTCCTTGAGTAGCTTTTTCCAGAGCTTCATTGAATATTTCTTCTGAATATAAGTTGGATGGAAGAATACATCCCTGTGTCCGCTAAAACCCTCTTTAGCGGTAATATTGCGGGGTGGTCGCAGCAGTTAGCAGTTGGCGCCCATAAAACCCACGCTAATTGCGCGAATCGGTTGCAAAGTATCCCAATTTTCATACCGATATTCTGACGAAGGGTTGCTTGATATTTTCTCAAAGGATTTTAAAACTACCCGGAGGTCAGAGTGCCGGATTAAGGGTATTTTGTTGACGCAACGCAGCATCCTGAAGACCGTTAATGAACTAAAATCTAACACTTTGCAAAAAGGTAACAGTGCTGGAAAAGGATTTAAGGGGGAATACCTACCTACGAAGCGCGAAAAAGGTCAATTTTCGTGAATTTTTTTTAAAAAACGTATATGAATTATGATATTAGTATCATTTCTACATGAAATTACATATTTTTAAGAATATATAAAACGAAATCTATAAAAAAATGGGCGGAAAATTCTTGGGTTCTGTCGACTGCTGAAAAAAAGGCTCTCCGCGGTGACAACTCCCATTTCATCTATAATAATCGGAATAAAAAAAAAACAAGAGATTATCAAAATGACACTATAATTTATTCTTTGTGGTAGGTGTTTTCGAAAACATTTGACAAAATGGTGGGCGCTTCAAATTAAAATAGCGTTTTTTAGGGAAAATTTCAAATTATTCATATCAAATTTAAAAAAAAAACTAAGTCACATAAAAAAATCCTACGACAAAAACTAGATAATTATGTATAGAATAACCACTAGAAATTTTAAGACGATCGGTTCAGTGGTTGCCGAGATATTTTGGTCACCGATTTTCAAAACATGGTTTCGAGTAAAACGCGTTTGATAATAGAGTAATGAATAAATCGCGAAATCTTTCAACTTACATAAAATCAACGATTTCAGGTTCATAATACAAGTCCTCCACCTTGCCTGGAATTCCCATATCATCAAGCACTCTTCACAAAGTTAATAGAAACAGGTCTAACGTTTCTATTATGTAACAGCCCGACTGGCAGCTACCTGCGTGTTGCGCGGAGTCAACAAAAAATGCCACTATTATCAGCTATAACTTTGTTATTTTTTTGAATATTTGCTTGAAATTTTCACCAGACATTCTTAAGACCTCAATATAAAATGCAAAAATTTTAAAATCTTTTTTTTGAAATGTCTAGGTAAGTATTCCTCCTTAATTATACTCGTAAATTACAGGTCGATTTTTTTGTCATGGCTGTTCAAAAATGTGTATACCAAGTGAGAAAGAGACCAATTATATTAGGTCCTTACATATGAAATTGACGTTTAGTATGGGAGGAACATAAAGTCGATTTTTTTTAATTATAATATATTTATTTAATCAAAGTATGTACCATTGCTATCTATGCACTTTTGCCATCTCATAGGTAGTTCATCGATCCCTTTACTAAAAAAACCATTCGGAAGGGAATCAATAAAATCTTTGAAGGCGGTTTGGACTGCCCCATCGGAGTTGAATTTTTTCCTTTGCAAGAAGTTATCCAAATTTCGAAAAAAATGGTAATCTGTTGGGGCAAGGTCCGGAGAGTACGGTGGATGTCTTAGACATTCCAATTGAAGCTCCTCTAATTTGGTAGCCGTCTGTTGTGCAGTGTGTGGTCTAGCGTTATCATGAAGCAGCAGTGGCCTAGAGCGATTAACCAGCCTCGGTTGTTTAGCAGCTAGCTTTTCCATCATGGTTTGCAGTTGCTGACAATAGACATCTGCCGTAATCGTCTGGCCAGATTTAAGAAAGCTGTAGTGAACGACACCAGTACTAGTCCACCAAACGCTCACAAGTAACTCGCGTTTGTTGATTTGCTTCACTCAATTCGTGAGGTACCCACCTTTCAAGCTTTTTCACCTTACCAATTTGCTTCAAGTGGATTAAAACAGTTTTATCACTAACACCGCAGCCTGTAGCTAACTCTGATGTGGTTTGCGATGGATTCCGCTTCCACAATAGCCTTCAATTCTTCATTATCAACTTTGGTCTCCGGCCGTCCACGGGGCTTGTTCTGCAGGTCGAAATTTCCAGAACGAAAACGTTGGAACCAAAAACGCACTGTGTTTTCTTTTGCGGCACCGTCGCCATACACATCATTAATCCTTCGAGCCGTTTCTGCAGCACTGGTGCCACGGTGGAACTCGTACTCGTAAATAACGCGATATTTCAAGTTTTTCATTTTGTAAACTGAGTCTCGCAAAGAAAAAAACAATTGAGGAAAAAACAAATGAATTATAATTTTCAAAACACAAATACATGAGTAAATAGCTGTAAAAATTTGGATTTGGAATTCCTAACCAAAGAGAAGATATTTGAGATCAAATTTGCCAGTACGGTAAAACGTCAATTTCATATGTAAGGACCTAATATTATAGCTTCACGCTAGACAGTCGGTAACGCAACAACAATAACGCACTTAACGCTTTGATTTTGATTTGACAGGTGGAATTCACCATAGAAAAGAGAAATAAAATTGACACAAAAAATTTTGGGTGGAATTTGTAAAAAATGTCATTTCTACAAGTGACGTGCGCGCAGTTCTTACGTCAAATTGGACCTTTAGAAGAAACACGCTATTATGTCTCTACAGACATAGAGATGAATCAAAATACACATTTCAGGACGAGTTTTATCTCGACTTGACTAGATCTATGGAACAAATTTGTTGGGTGCAAACAAGTGAGATAAATTATGAATTGACATGAAGTTATACAGAAACGTAGGAAATAAAAAATCCAGCTGTAGGACGAATTACGGCTAGAATTTTAAATCGATTTTTTCTTAAGATAAGGATTATTTAATAAATATTTATTTCCCAGAATATTTTGGTATTAACATTGTAGAGATGATCATTAAAGATAATCATTAAAAGGTGGGGTGAAAAAACAAAACTATAGTAACTCTACTTTTAACGTTTTCTTATTTTCTGCTACTCAGGTAACTTTTATGAATTCGTTAACCAAATCATGGATAGTAATCATTCATTTCATTAATCTAAATATAATAATTCCGTGTCTGCCTGTCCACAACTAAGTTTAAAGGACACGAACATCACAATTATAATTAATAATTAATAAAAAAATTGATAATACCGTTCACCATTTCCATTTTAGCAACTGTCTCGCAGAAGGAAGACCGCAGGGTTTGGAGGTTGTATATGGAGGTCGTGTATGTAGATCTCCGAGGCTTAGGTAAGGGGGGCGCGCGGTCACCGGACATGTTTGTTTGTTCTAAATTCAAATCCGATTGCTTATTAGATTACCAATTACAATAAGCCGATTAGCAATGGCGGCGAGATGCCCCACCCCGGGCCGACGCCAGCGCCATTTGCGCCAGTGTCTGGAACAATATTGCCTCCGGCAATTTCAATTAAAGTCAGAGGAAGTGAAAAAAAAAATTCGTCATTTTTTTGGTGGATCGTATAGGTACTAAAAATAAGCTCGGAGTGTGTAAAATCGTTGGCAGTCATCCAGCGATACTCGGCGGTATCGACAAACCTAAAAACCTAAAACACGCGATTCCCAATCTCTCCGTGATGTTTCTCAGTTTTCTATCAACATGCCTAAAGTAGGTACCTACCTAAGAAAGAATTATTTTATTGTGTATTGTAGTAAGCGTTTCTTTAGTACTGAAGAAAAAAGACTTGCGTCTCACAGTCTATGGTATACTTTGCATATGATGCCTTCACCACATATTTTCTTCTTTTTTTTTAAATATAATAGAAACCTAAAGGTTTATGGATAAACATTTTTACATGATTCAATATAGGAATACAAAGTCATTTTTTTAGAGTTGGCCGAGTTTTAGCATTTTTGTCACATCTGTTTTGAATTTGTCAGTAGTCAGTTGTTTGGTCTGTTGTGGTAGTTTCTCTCCTTCTTGTAATATCGCTAGTAGTAGTAGCTAGTCGAACATCCTATACTCTGAATAATTTTATATTTCGCACGTACAAGGCATTCAATGATAATTGGATCGATATTGACCTCTTCAACATTGATCCTACGGCACTAAAAAGAGACTATGTGTACTAACTAGGTGAGGCCGAAATTTCATCTTTGAATGAATGAAAATGGTGCCAAATGACATCAAAGATTCGTGCGTAAAATAAAAAAATGGTGCAATTTCCATGGAAAAACTTTTTAAACTTTTTAGTGTCCTAAATATTAATGAAATTTATTAATAAATTATTAAAATTGCTTTACTACAAATTCACAAAATTTACTTTAATAATAATACATTAGGATGTTTCAGTAATAGGCTGAAATCAGCTGGACATATTTTGTTACCTAAATGTAATACTAGCACAGCCCAACACCACTATTTCACATATCAAGGAGTATCATTTTTTAATGATCTTTCCAATTATATGATAATTGTAAAAATTATAGCAATTTCAAAACTAAATAGAAAAATCTACAAAAAAATCAATCACAACAACGCAATGAAAAAAAAACTTATTTAAAAACAATCTATATATAGGTACTTTTGAATGTTATTACAATATCTTTTTAATGTTGATAAGTTAATTTTATGTTCTTTATATTTAATTTTTCATACATTAAACTATTTTAATATAATGCTATAGGTCGACCACAATCAAAAGACCATTCTCGAGCTTTGTCCGGTAAGAAAAAGCGGGGGAAGTTGCCTGGCAAGCCCGTTTTACAAGCCTCAATATGATATTCCAAATAAATATATATTTTTTAGTTTAAAAAAAGTTACTTACTTACTAGAAAAACTTTGTTTATGTTAATTTTTTGCATCGTAACAACACACATATTTTTTGCGCACATTCTTTTGAATGCGGTCTAGCTATAGGTACCTACGGATGATTACATTGATAAATAATTTCTCTTTTAAGGGGGGGTAAGGTTTTTAATTTTTTTTTCATTTCATTTTTAATTTTTTAAGTGAATGTATAACATCGCAAGAATATTGTGTCAAATTTTCAAGTCAATCGGAGCAAAATTGACGAAATTATGAACATTTGAGCGATACTCAGACTGATTTTCTATACCTGCTCGGGCAGCTAAGAGGTGCGCTCACCTGAGGACTACCGGACGTGCTATTTGTATTGGAAGAGTTTTGCGTAGATAAGGACAAAAAGATGCTGATGATGAAAGCTCTTTGCTGTGTGAACATAGCATCGACGATTATGTGTTAGTATAAAATAAGTGTTGAGTTTTATTTTGAATTTTACAGTGTGCAAAACTTTAAATCGTTTTCCCCACATCTCACGTTTTCAAAGTCGGTGTCCATCATAACTTCAAAACTACCGCACCGATCCTTTTGAAATTTTGAACACTATTTATGTACATAATTTACAAGGTAATTGCTGGAGACTTTTTTTTTCAAATTTGTTATTAATTTTTATTTTTTAATAACAAATTAGTCGATATTTTTCGCAAAAAATCGCGTTTTTCCCTTCAAAGTGTTCCAAAAAATTGAAAAATTGAAATTTCAAAAAACCCTCCCAGCGTTACCTGGGAAAACCTATTATCTAACGAATGAACTTTGATTTTTTGATTTCAGATCATCTAGCACCAAGTTATGATGGACACCGCAATTGTACTTTTTTCCGAGACACGTCCGAATAATTGCTGCTATTGCCGTATTTTTTAATATTTCGTCTTGAAAATTTTACACAATATTCTTCAAATGCCATACTTTAATGTATCATTGGTTTAAATGAAGAGATTTCAAGATGTGTCGTCACAAAAAATTCACAAAAACATGCCTTTTTTTGTACGAATTAACCTTACCCCCCCCTTAAAGGTGGACAAGCGTTAATATACTCATTTTGTTGTTCTAATATATGACATGTAAATACACTTACGTACATTGTAATTAAATAAATTAAATAAAAAATAAAAAACTGCTTAACTTATAGTTTCGCGGGATGGAACACGCAAGCAGATACATTCCAATAGATGAGGGCAGTCGATATTTCCGTTTATTATTTTGTGTAAAAAGACACAAAAAAAAAAATAATAAAAAATATGATATAACATGTTGCTGGGCCATCCTTCAATAAAAGGTTTTATTGCAGTGGCGTCTTTCAGTGTGCGAGGCGGCGCGGCAATATGAGTTCTGATTTTCACTTATGTTCGGTGTTGCCAGGGGGTTGGATCTCCGCTGATTACTCCGATGGGGTCGGAGCTTATCTGGCCAATTGAGTGTGATTGGGTTAAGGGGAAACAAAACAAATACACTTCCACGACATGAGCGCAACAAAGGAAAAAAATTAGAAAATATTAAATAATAAAAAAAGCGTTTCATGTCGACACCTCCTACATATTTCAAGTACCTACTTATACAGGATATCACGTAGCTAGTAGCAAAAACTTTACAGGTGGATTCCTGCCTTGATAATGAGTCGAAAATGTTCAAGCAACCATGACCATCAACATCAATAGTTATGGAGATACGCAATATCAAAGTTTGCATTTTATTATTTTTAGTTTATTTTTTCAAGAAGTTGAACTAACATTGCAGAAACATAATCGATTATGAAAAATTCATTCGTTTTTAATACAAGATAAATAAAATGATAAAAACTTTGCAAAAATTGAAAATATAATTTTTTTACAAGATTTTTATCATTTTATTCACCTAGAGAATTATATATATTTTAGTGTTTAGTCTTAGTAGTGTTAGTGACTGACATTGTTACATAGAGAATTATGTTTTTGATTACCTGTTACAAAACACATTTTTTATGATTGAGAAACCAGAATGAAAGTAGAAAATAAAATTAATAGTCATGTTATAATTTTTATGACGCTATGGAACACACATCACAAAAATAACCAAGCTTGAGTAAATCATATATTTTGATTGTGATGGGAATCGAACCCGAAACCCTTTTGTATAGTAAATAACTTTTAAGAAGAATCTAAAGAAATATGTGAGGCTTACATTTGACTGCAATTTATGTAAATTATGTGCTATTAATGTTTATATTAGGAATTCATTAGGAACCTATCAACAATTATATATGTTTATATTAAGAATATATTAGGAATCTATCATCTTTATGTTTGTATTTGCACTTCAAAAATAAAAAAAATTAAAATTCATTTCTGAATGAAAGGAGTGTAATTTATCACTTATCAATTCACAATTACAATCATCTAAAAAAAAATGTAAAACAAAATATTCCAATCAGTAGAAAATACTCAGTTACACCATTTACTTTTGTGTAAATTGTGTGGCAATGGAAATATTTTTTACAAAGTGCCGCAGATATTTCCTCGCGTTGTATATTACAATCCTTACAACCGTCCATTACTCGTATTGACTGAACCCAGCGCGCATGCGCCACGCCCACAAAACTACTATTTAACTGCCGACCAAACACCATATATGTCTGTCTCTTCTTAGCACGGTCGCCTTGGCTCCGTTTCTTATACGGCTGTAATTTATCTCACTCAGACGTACTGTAATTACATTTTATCGCCAGTCGTTTTGTACCGGTGTAACGCAAAAAGGGGAAGGTGTTGTTGTAGCCATCCCGCTCTCTCAATTTATAAGAATTTCGGCTTTCAACATCAGTTATTTCTTGCATGTCTTCGGTGTGCCATGAAATGTGGTATGAAACGTTTTAGGCATATTTGGAATCAGATTTTCTAATAATATTTTAAACGTTGCTTCCTAAATGTAATAAAACTTTAATCAAGATATATTATAGATGTCTCATAGAGACGAATCTACTTTTTTATATAGAAAAGTAGGTATGCAAGTTTTTTTGGATGTCCGCGGGGCTTACGACCTAACGTACGGACTTAAGTGATCACTTTACACAATGTAACGTTCACAATTCCACCTATGATAGTTTATCATTTCTTTCAAATTTTTAGAAGTTGTGTGGGTATTTGTTTAATATGCACACCTTGTTTTATATTTGTGTTGTATTTTTACTACTTTCATTTGGATTCGTGACTTACTTCGTACCGAACAAACTGTCAAAACAAACTCCCGTTGGTAGATTGTTCTATTCCTTTCTAGTGTTTAGGAGAAGGTAAAATATGTACCATGTACGAATGAATAAAAAAAACAATATACAGCGTGTAACAGAGCTAGTCCACAATACTTTAGAGGTGGATTCCTGCCTTGATTACGAATCGAACATTTTCAAGCAACCATGACCTAAAAACAATAGTTATGGAGTTATGCAATATCAAATTTACATTTTTTTTCGATATTTCTGACCTATTTTTTATTAAACGTTGAAGTATCATATCACATATCAAAATCCTTGAAAAAATCCAATTGGAATGCTTTTCAATTGGAATCGGAAAGTTTTTTATCATTTTATTTGACTTGTATAAAATAGAATGAATTTTTCATATTAGATTTAAGGTACTGTAATGACGTCCAACGCAAAAAACAATTCAGAAATATTGAAAAAAGATGCAAACTTTGCTGTCTTTTATCTCCTTAACCATGGTTGCTTGAACATTTTCGACTCATAATCGAGGCGGGAATGCACTTTTAAAGTATTTTGGACTAGCTCTGTTACACCCTGTATGGACATGAGCTAACAGATATTTCCTGGTTCGCGTTTTGGTTCTAAAAAATTACTACGAGCTTATAAATTTTGAAACAGTTTTAAAAAAATTTAACTAAAATATACATTTCAACCTGCCACCAATAGGTATCTTTTAAAAATGTCATTTTTCGGCAGCCACTCTTACATAATATGCAGTCGTATGACTTCTCCCTCATCTCTTCTTCTTCTCCTTGTCCTGATCGGTTCGGGGACCCATTACATCGACAAGGCATCTCCATTCATCCCTGTCTTGCGTTGATTGTTGCAGCCCCCGTCCATTCTAGTCCCAAGTCCTATGACTTAATAATAACATACGTCACCGACCACTTTAATTTATCGTTCCATTTTTTGTACAATTATTAAGATAATCGATTTTTAATTAAAAAGTATTTGAGACCTACAAATCACCCGGTACATTTATGAATTCGTTGCGTTGGAACATATTAATAGTTCTTTATATGGATGATATCGGATGGGGCATGTCTTCAGATCTTATCAGAATAAAGTGCATTTATTGCAAATAAAATGAAATAATATTGATATCTCCATAAAAAATAGATAATGATTGCTAATTTTATCTTTCGTATGCCTTTTCTACCGGGCAATCACAATATCTTTTGTCTGCTAAATGTTTAGTTGGATAAATTGTCACCAAAATTTTTAATATTCATATCATTAAATAATCATCATTTATACTCGAAAGTCACCAGTATACTAGAAAGCTATTCTTGTTAGGTTATTGTTATATTCTTTTATTTTACTCGGTGAAAAAAAAAATTAAATTAAAAAATAAAAATATTACTACACTCCTTAAAGACAAGGTAGGAGAAGTCAGACTGAGGTGGAGCCCATATTTTGAGTATTAAGAAGAAAAATATAATTTCGCATTTTTTGGCAGCGAAAAACAATCGTTTAGTCGTAGTCTTTCCGATCACCTTCACAGTGTATGGGATTCAGCAAGATAGCTTCTGCCTTTGCGATAAAGTAATAGGTTTTAATGGATATGACACCGTTTGACAATAAACTTGGTAAAAATTTGTCTTCTATTGAAAATTAATCCAATATATATAATATAAGTTTTTTTAAGCGATTTAAAGTCGAATATGTTTAGATTTGAAAATCAAGGCTATATATATATATATATATATATGGAAAAGTAGATATGGAAGCCCTTGGGTGTTTAAAGAGCTAACGATCTACCGTAAAGCTGACTTAAGTGATTAATAAATTGCGTAAAGTGATCACGTAAGCCCCATTAACACCAAAATACTTCGTAGAATGTCGTAGAAACACGGCACAATATCCCAGAAAACTCAAACCAGAAGACACATATTACTTGTTGCACACAGCCCCTACCCTCACCACATACATACACACTCCATTTAATCTCAATTCTAGCCATATCACCTTTCTTCCTCTCACCCATTCCTATCCTTCTATTTGATCTATCTTGTTTTTTTTTACGTTTTGGATTTTTTCATATTTTATATTTATTATTCTTATACGGGGTGTCTCGCAGCAAGTAGAAAAAAATTCGGGGCAGTGTTCTTTATTCATTGTTCTTTATACATTGGGTAAAATATCGACAGAGATAAGCGACATCAAAGTTCACTTTTTTTTATATTTCGAACTTTTTATTTATTTTGTTATTTCTGTTTTGCTTTGGTTAATTATTATATCATGTTCAAGTACATTGTTTGGTTATTGATTTACCAACTGTCCCATTACCTCGTGTCATTTTAAACCATTATACTGTTGAAATTCCATAATTAAATGAATATTGGAAACCGCGAAAGTCAGATCCGCGATCGCAGAAGCTTGGCGAGTAGGTTGACGAGTACTTTTAAAACGTGTAAATAAAGTACTCACAAATGAAGAGTTTGATGATACGGAGTCAAGTGCATTTTTTCTCATTTGCATCAGAATGTCAGTGCTACGACATCAAGTCCCGGGTTGAGGCAGGCGCTCGCAGCCTTCCAAGTATAGTCTATTACAGTCTGGCCAAATGTACTGTAACGAGATGCTAAAAAGAATTCACGCACTATGTCGCTTGTGACAAAACTATCGAAGAATCGAGAACGGCCTAGGGTGATCTGCGGCCTTCGGGAGGCCTCCGAAATATTCTAAAAACATCTAGAAAAGCCTAGAAGCCACGAGAATCTTCTTCTAAACACTAGAATTATCCAGAGTTCGAAAGTACCAGCATTTTTAGATATACATACAGTTGTTGTTGTTGAGTCGCGTTTGACAGGCGAAAACAGAGCGAAGTCGGCTGTAAGCCGAGAGGCCAGGGTGGCCAGCCGTGCGATAATCCAAGAAATAAATGAGCAAATGATCGAAGTAGGTACTTACCTACCTAGGTGCGAGTGACAATCGGGTGGAATGTTCTAGTGAATGTTAAATAAAGTGTTTTGAGCGATAAGAAAATGTTTAAGTTTAATAGCGTTAAGTTACTTTGAAGGTACATTGAATAGTTAATTAATCGGTAATTAATAGGTAAATCACTAATTAATTTCCCGCGTTTTCAATCATTCCTACGGCAGCCATGACACGTGACAGTATTGTAAAATTCTAACTTCCTAATCTAATTATAATAAACTATATAGGTATACTGGCTATAACCCGTTTGAATTTCAGCTTTAGGTACATTAATTAATTATTAGTTTGGTAGGTACCTATATAGGTATTAATTAGTCACAACTCACAACAAAAAAATATTGCGAAATCGATCTGAAATGTTAGTAAATTATTTTTTGTAATTTTAATCCAAACGACCTTTGATCTCTAATTATTGCTGAAATTCTATTGATTTGTTTCAGTTTTTCACAAAATGCCGATTAAAATTTTACTTTCACAACAAATAAAATTATCGCGAAATTGTATTATGTTTGTGAGAGCGTGCAAACAGCGCTAGCGTGGTAGCGTTAGAGACGGATACTGTTACATAGAGAATTTTTGATCCTTCACCTAAATAAGATTATGTAGACAGTTATTTCTTATAACTTTTTCAAACTGCAAACGAACTAAGGGCGAATATGCAGCCGTTTGTAGCATATTCGAGAAACTGAAGAATCGATCGCTAAAATGATTAAATCATATGAAACGTTTGAGCGAGAAGCACATAGAAAAAAAAATGGGCGTATGAGGTGAGTGTTGATAGCAAAGGGAATATAGGAATAATAAACAAAATATTTTAATTTACCTTCTTCTTCTTCTTCATGTGCCCTGTCGGATCCCCCCGACGTCGGCGATCATCTGGGAGAAAGTTTCCCTGTCCAGCGCAGTGCGGAACAGCTCTTCCACGCTTCTTATCCCGGTCCACTCTCAGATGTTTCCAAGCCAGGAATGCCGCCTTTTTCCGACCCCTCTGCGACCCTCAATCTTCCCCTTCATGACGAGCTGAAGGACGGAGTACTTTTCACCTCTCATTATATGACCAAAGTATGATTTTTTTTTTACTTAATTTTTACTTAATGAATTTACCTACATATGTTAAATGTTATAACTACTGAAGAGCGTGAATAAATTTTTAATATTCTATATAAGTTAGGTACTTTAATTATTGTCCAACGTTTTACATAAAATAAGTCAGTAATATTTTTAAACAAAGTAATAAATGATACTATCGACTGTCCTGAACTATTAGAACGTATCTGCTTGCGTGTTCCGTCTCGCATAACTAGAAGTCATGCAGGTTTTGCCGTGGAGACTAGCAAACAGATACGAGCAACTATATCACAAACCAATAGTAAAATTTGTATCACTTCAAAAACAAATATTAATAATTCAACTACATTAAAGTGTTATCAATTATATTTACCATCTCCCTAGACATCGTATTATTGTATCGTATTAATTTATATATCTACATCTTTAACCAGTATGTTATTATTTATAGAATATATTAATTATAGAATCACGCCAAAGAAGTATAACTTCTAGTACACGCTCATCCATTTTTTTTAATAAGAATTGAATGCTAAATCGACCATTACAAATGTCGGCCAAAGGTGTGTGCAAGTGTGAAGGAATCAAAATGCATCTGTAATCTGTCCCTGATGATGCGACGACGTGATAAGATAACCCGATGGCTCCTGACTCCTCGGCGCTACTTCCACCAGAGCCGTGAATCCGTAATGGAGTCTTCACGGAAAGCGGGGCTCAAGGGGCCATTAATCAAGTGAAATAATGGACTACAAGACGATAAATTGTATATATTTAAACGTGGGGCTCGCCCGGATTGGCCGGGATTAGGCCCCTCTCCGATTGGCCGGGCTGAGCGGGCGCATGCGCGCTCCGTGCAATGTAATTTGATATTTTCGAAAAGGGAACACTCGTTCCATCAATTTTTTTTATTGTCTGAACCTTTTATGATGGCGGTAAAAGGTTACCAGGGGGGTTCCCAACTGACAAGTCGTTTCTGAATTATTTTTATTTTAAAAATTTTAAATATTTTTCGTTTTTTTTATCGATGACCTCATGACTGCATCTTAATTAATTAATTTATCTATATTAATATTTTGACACATAGAAAGAGTAATTACAAAAAATAAGAAAAAATGGCAAGTCCCCAGGCAGCAATGTATGTATAGTACCTATATATAGTATTGTATACTGGTATAAGAGGAAATCAAACACATTCTTAATAGCTGTAACTTGGATATTCACAACTTTTACTTTTTTCTCTTTTTTTAATTCATCTTCTTTCTTATGTATTCAGATATCATTCTGTATTGACCAGATACCTTTATGCTATATTTCTTTTGTTCTTCTTTTTCTTCTTACCTCTTCCCCTTTTTACTAAATAGATCTATCCTTTTCATGTTTGTGTTTACTGGGCTATTATGCCGTGTTGTTACGACCTTTCGGGCCGACGTTTCGGATCCCATTGCAGGGTCCATCATCAGGGCTGATGATGGACCCTGCAATAGGATCCGAAATGTCGGCCCGAAAGGTCGTAACAACACGGCATAATACCCCAGTAAACACAAACTTGAAGATTCTGTGTGCCCGTGAAAACCTAAGAACATTCTTAGATCTATCCTTTCCTCCCCATTCCTGATTCCCATTTTACCTTTAACTCTTTGACTATCATGGTTTGTTCTTAACATAAACCTCTCATTTTTTTATAACTTAAGTTATTGTTGCTATATGTTAATACATAACATGTTAGGTAATTCTGTGGAAACTAAGATGGTCTATACATTATTTAATATTCATGTGTAATCAGATTTTATTTGTACTGTTAGTTTCCCGTAAATAAATAAATAAATAACACACAAGAACTACACATAGTACATTTAACAGTTTAATAACTTTTAATTATAGATAACCACATCGATTTATGAACAACTACTTATGATTTATGAACTTTCTCCTCCCCAACTCAAGTCTTTTCAGTTGTTTATTGAAGAGTTTTACATTATTTATTTCCTTTATGTTATTAGAAAGTCACTATTTTTAATACGCTTCTGCAGTGCAAACTGCTTACCTCCGCTTTTCACGATTCTGGACTTTCTCTTCTTCTTCTCCTTCTTCTAGTACTTATCCAGTTATCGAACGTCAGCGATCATGTTGGTGACTTATATACTGCTAGCAGCAACTCCAACAAAATTGAATGAAAAAAAAAAACAAAAGGTATGTTAATAGAAAATAAAAGGCACAATAATGAGATAAAGATAGAGATTGATGAAGAAGGTATTTGATTTAGGTATACCTAATAGTTACAAAAACGTTTTGCAATGGAATCTAAGCTGTCACATTTGACACATTGCTTTCGTTTTGAAGTCTACCTACGTTTAGCAACCACTTTGTAAGCTTCCGTTTAAATAAATCTATCACTTTTAACCCTTTAGATCAGTCAGATTAGTCAGTGGCAATATGTATAAATACACGATAAGAAAAGAATATAAAAAAGTATTTGTAGATATGCCTCCCTCAATGAAGTAGCTTGTTGGTCTTATGGTTAAGACTCTCGCCTCGTGATCCAAAGGTCATGGTTCGAACCTCACTCCAGACCAGCAAATTAGTCCTATTTACATATCTTAAGCGTTCAGCTTAGTATGAAAATTGATGTGACACGTATTCCGTGTTTGCATCTCTATTTAAAAAAAATGGTTTCCTATTTTTTTTCAATGAATGGAAATGAAAATATTATTTATCCTTAATTAATTTTACAATAAAATCACTTTGTGACCTGACGTACTATATAGACACTTTTATAGGAACGCCTTCATTTTTTGTCCTCGCATTGCTTTAAATTTGAACTACCCTGTAATGCAAGCCCGTTTTATTTTTACTTTCCCATACATTAAGCCATATTAAGGATGCGAATGTGTACACGCATGTGTGTGTGTACTTTTCATGTGTGTGTGTGTGCCCGTGAAATGGAGCCATCATATTTCAAATCAGGTTAATGCGTTTGGAAAAAATATATACGTGTCCACATTCACGTGTGAGGGTACCTACCTACCCATACCTTTGCAGGGAGGCGCGACAGATACACGCATTGTATCTACACCCTGCAGAGGCACATCTGCCCCTGCAGTCAAATCAAAACGAAAAGTGTTTAGACTATTATTATAGGGTGTTTTTTTCAGAGGTTTCATCTTTAAACTGAAATATAATAAAATAATTTAATTTTAAACGCAACAATTTTATCACTATATGAGTAGGTACCTAACAGGGGCATGCAGTGAGAACATTGAAGCATTACACTTACGTAAACATGAATTTAAAAAAAATCGAAATAAAAGATATATCTCGTAATATTCCTATCATAATTATGTGGAATCAGCTGGGAGTGGTGTTGAGGTCTATGGAAAATCAGGAATCTTTCAAGAAGAACCTAAAAACTTACTAATTCGGGATGTCGCATCGTTAAAGCTCCCTTTCAAGCAAAAACGGCGCTATATAAATCATCACAAACATCAAAATAAACATAATTATTATCATACTATTCAGACTTTATTATAATAATATTCCGTCTTCCAAAATATACCTATGCCTGCGTAAAAGTCATGCTTCAACATACTCACTGCACGCGCCTGGTAGACCTCTTTCCATTTAAGAAAGACAATCGAATAAGTATGTGTGAGTCGTGCGTACGACGCACATTGTTTAGTTGTATTGGTGTTTAAACCCGTAAACCTTCGTACGCACGGATTACACATAGAAGTCTACCTAATAATATCTTAGCATAAGCGCTTTCGATGGAGACACTCATCATCCTCAGAGGCAACATCAGAACTAACAATAAAAACAAAAACAATATGGCCGAACAATGTAATGTATGAGGGAATGCAGTCATTAATTTTACGTTTACAAAAGTAATTATTTTAGTAATGAAGACGATGTAGAAATTAGAATATTTATTATTTCCATTTTAATAGTTCGATTAATTTCAAGAATCCCTGGAGCATTCAGTTTACGTCCTTTAGCCTCCAGATGTAGAACCCCTACATTGTTTTGACCAAACGAGTGAGCATGTTCGATGCAGTGGTCCACCATCTCAGAGTATCCCGATAGTCCCTGAATGCTCTAAGATGTTCTTTTATTATTGTACCTACATCTCTACCATACTGTCTAATTCATTAGCATCATAATCGTTACATTAAATGTTATTAATGCCACTGAAATAAAATACCGTCATAATAATTGTGGTAATGGCCGTGGTATTGGTTTTATTGGAAAGATAATTTTATGCCATTAGTTTTTAAATACGGATTACTATTATATTTTATTTTATACCACCATTTTCGAAACAAATTTGCAAACGTTATTCTGGCGTAAGTTTATTCATTGTGACACGGCAAACCAAACTGAGTGCAAATCAGCTGTCAGCTGTCCAATTGGCTGTCGCTGAAAAAAGTTTTACAAATTCAAAAGACATACTTCTTAAAAAATACCCTGTATTTAAGTACTAATGTTATAAAATTATCTTTTCAGGAAAGCAGTTACCACGATTTTTATGTGTTTTATTTCATTTTAAAGTTCTATAATAACTACCTCTAATAAAACACCCTGTATTATGAACGCAAGATACAAATGACGGATATTGTGTAATTATTAAAAATAATAATTTCGACCATCACTACTTACCTTACCTTACCTTACATTACCTTACCTTACCTTAGCTCACATAATCTTACCTTACCTGACCTTTCCTATCTTTACCTTACCTTACCTTACTTATACCTTACCTTAGATCAAATCTCAAAAACAAAAAAATTATTGATTAAAAACCATCAATTAAAACTGTGAAAAGTAAGTGCTTATTTGTTTTTTCTCTCCCACAAGCTATTTATTTCATCATGTAGGTAATTTAAGAAAACTTCAACACATATGACTACTATTTTCTTATTTTCTTATTGCACAATGCAAGTTATATAACAAACAATACTATGACTTATCTTTTTTTTGGGCAGTTAATAGGAAATTTCTAAGCAACATATCTCATGCTTTGAATGATATTGTGAACTGATATTCTATAAAATATATCAGATATCACTACGCCAGAGTTCACCGCAGTTTTTTTCTGCTTCGCATAAATGAACTTTCTAATTTGTTATTTAAATATCATATTTAAAAAGTACCTACCTAAGTAACGGATATTTCTTTAAGTTAGTCCAAACGTCGCGAAGATTCGTGATAATTAGTTTTTAAACTATTTTTATTAAAAATTTAATTTATTTCATATGTCAAGCGTGAATTGCCTTTATACATAGAGCATGTATATTAGCTGTATATTATCTGTGTGATATCAGACGTATCTAGATATAAACAGGTCAGTTTTATACTAGTAATAAATACTAGAAGATATTATAGTAATACAGTACACATAAGTATTCGACAATTCTATAACATTTAATATATATTCTAGGTATATAATTGTTCAATTCTCAGGCTAATTGCAAGATAATGGTCGTCATAATAGATCCACCTAAAAGTAATACCTTCGCTATAGTTGAGTGTCCTGATTTTAAAATAAAACAGAATTGACGCTCAAATAAGTATTAAAGAAAATATTACACTTTAAATTTTCGAAAATTGCACCATACATTTTGACATTTCATATGTGATATCTATAGATGAAGTGTAAAACATGACAAGATTGACATGAAGATAGTTTTATTTATAGATATCAGGGGCGTGCAGTGAGAACAAAAAGCATGACTTTTTCCTATGCATATTTTTTGAATAGAAACCGAAATAAGAGTTGTATGTCATAATATTCCTATCACAATAATTAACATATTATTCAGACTTTTAATATTTCATAATATTCTGCCAGATAAATAATTTATTTTGATTTTTTTTCCAAATATGTAGATATATTTTCCTCTCCGAAAACAAGAGTTAGTCTCTTTTTGGAGAGGTACAGCGAAAAAAAATGTACTACAGTATTCATAGACTAGAGTAATAAACTGTATCTTGTATTTAACAAATAAAAAAATAAAAAGTCATGTTTCTTGTTCTCACTGCACGCCCCTGTTCGTAACCCATCATAACACTGAATTCTTCAGCTTCTCATTCGAAGCTAATCTCACTAGAAAAATCGGTTAGTATTAAGGTAACGAGACTATTGATACGATGACACATACGTACGCAACTCTAATTAAAAAAATGTGGTAATTTGTGACAAGTGAAGGCGTCCCTCTAAAAAAGGGTCTAAATGCAAAAACAAAATTTTACAGGAGAGAGGAAAAACACTTTGAGAAATAAATAACCAGAATCTCCAATTTTCTCATTTTCTAAAATTCACTTGCCTTTTATTTATGTTTTTTTTTTTGTTTTTTCATGTTATAAGCAATCCCAGTGACATCTTGGAACTGTCGGCATCCGTCATATTTATATACTACTAGATGAATACTGAGGAATATAGACTCTTTTTCCACGATAGCTTTGTAACTTTTGAGGTCGCATCTCGGCAAGTTTGAGTTGAAATCATGGAAAATAAATACCACACATGGTGCATACTGCTAGATAGATCATTTTAAAATAATAAAATCACTTTTTGGCCTGATATACCTAATATATAAACTCTTTTTATAGGGACGCCTTCAATTTTTGCTGTTACCAGCTGGTAAGCGAAGATTAGCCATTAAAGATGAAATGTTTCCAGAAAGACCTAATGGTACTAGGAAGATCTAATGACCTACATTCATGAAAAGTGAGTGTCTTCATGGTAGCACGTGATGTAATGGAATATTTAAGGTGGAGAGGGGTGCAAAGGTCCTCAGCCCCTTCACCAGCCCTTGACGATTCTCAGAAATGATTAAAGCGCTTCGTGAAATGCGGCTTTCGAAGTTTCAGGTAGATTTCGACAGAAATATTACCTATCGAAGAAGGTCATATGACTCAACATGTCCATTCAATACTCCAATATGGAATAATATGGTGGGGTGGAACTTATAATAATGTAATAGATCGAAATAAAGTAATTCAGAAAACAATAATTATTAAGGTCATATATATACTTATAAAAAAAAACAATATTCCCCACACAAACACTATTCAAAATGTTTCCAGCCCCAAAGGTGGAATCAATATACAAAAGAGTATAAATTATGCAATTTATCAAAGAAAAGGAATTGGCTAAGTTCGAAAGATGTACATCACCAAGATTACGAGACAATTTTAAAATCCCAAAATGCAATACAAAAAAATATCAACAAGGTTTCATATACTCAGGCATGAAATTTTTTAACAATCTTACAATCGAAATGAGAAATATAAAGGATACAGAACAATTGAAGAACAAATTGAGAGAACATCTCAATGAACTCAACTAGACACCATTCAAAGTGAAAGACGTTTCACTCCACTACTTCATCCTAGATATATAATATAAGTAATGTAAAATAATTAAATGTAAATAAAAATATATAGAAAATCAAAGTACCTCGTCCGAGCACAAGAGCAATGCTCTTAAATGGTGAGGTACTATGAGTTGTGTAATAAATATTGTTGTATTTTTTTCTGTAAATAAATTGAAAAATAATAATAATAAAAAAAGAAAAAAAAACACCTGAAATTTTCATGCATCCCCTGTAGACTCTGATACCACCATTCCTTTTTTTTTCTATATTTATGTGCGTAGGTAGGTAAACGATACATGTTTTATTTTTGACACTACAACTCCCAGAGGTCTTATTAGATTTCAAAACGTGAATAAATTTTGTTATTTACGTAGGTAAGCATTTTTAATATGAAAGACTAGGAATATTACATATTTTTTAAAAATTTACCCCTAGTACCCGGTCACATCTCAACGCGATATGTTTTTATTCATATGGTGAGATAAATATTTCAGCCTAGTAGCCCAGTGGGTACGACACTGGCTCTTCACTCCGGGTTCGATTCCCGGTGAGGTAACAATTTATCTATGTGATCAACTCAAGCCTGGGCGTTTTTTGATGTTTTTCGCTTCTGTAATTGGGACTGTTGTCCTGTTGAAGCGTAAGGAATAATAAAAAATGATAAAAAAATCATTTATCATCAGCGTTTAATATTCAAAAAATATATTCAGTATTTTTAAACATACCTAATCCAATGTTCATAGGGACCTAATTTAATTTCGAGATATTGAAATGTGACTGAAATCAAATTTTTGATGCATCGGAGGATTGGTTCACTGCGTACTTTTACACATTTTTACGTGCATCAGATAAAGTGTTTAAAACAACATAATCGATGTATTTTATTATCATGTTCATTGACTATAAAATATCATATCTGTAACATAGACATAGAATAATTAAACTATAAGATACCTAAAAAAACTACCTAAAAACAATACACTAAATATAGCGCATTATTAACAGTCAGAAATGACTAAAGCGAAGGAAAAAATGATATAAAATTTTTCTATAGTTCTACTTTATTTTATTTGAAATTTTTATGATGAATATCAAATTGATTTACAAGATTTAGGTATTCATTATAAATTACGTATTCATTATAATAATTCCAATGATATGAAAAAATAAAAATGTATATAAGATATTAAATAAAAATATATGTTTGTGTATTTAAATGTGTGTGAGTGAGCGCGTTTTAGTGGGTAGAAAATAGTTTTCTGAGTTTACTGAAATACTTCAGATGAATCTTAGCATCGCATCGAAAATTTCAAAAAGTTTACCGATATGAGAAGATTTTTCATTATTAGGTACTTATAAGACTATTTTTCTCATAAATCATGAAGGTTTTAGGAACATTGGACCTTATACAACAATATTTTGACAATATGAGAATACCCCCAAACATACTGTGCAATTCTGAAAATAGCAATATTGGGATGTCACATCTTTATCCCAACACTTAATAGACGAAAATACAAATAAAAAATAAACGAGACATAGGTATACGTCGGTGGTGTGGTCAGAGAGTGAAAAAAGGACATGACGGTTATCCGTCAAACGTCAAATTATATAAATAGAGTCCAACAATATTTTTCTTTTCTATGGTCCAAAGTGACAATGACAATTTTGCCATAATTTTACATCAGGACGTTGTGGGAGAAGAAATTAATAAGTACATATGAAATATTTAAAATATAATGATACTCTTCTCCTACTCATGAGTTATATTACTCATGTAGAAGAGAAATACCTACCATCGTAAAAACTGTCACTATCTTTATTGTAAGAAAAATGTGTTCATCTATTCAATAAAATAAAATAAATATTTTTTCTATAAATTTTAAATACAGCATTAGTACTTATTTGATGTAATTTTAGTCGAAACATGAGAATTGTGAGGTAACGTTTGCGGTCGAGCCAGCTGTCAGATTAGACTGGAGAAATCGGACATCGCAGATAAAGGTTTTATTCAAATTTGCTTTGAGAGAGTTACGTGAAAATATACAAATCTTCTTATTTAATTAGGACGACCACTGAATACCAACGTATACTTAGAGTATATATATGTTTGTTAATTTAATTTAACCCGATACCTTATAGGTATATTAACTTTTTTTTACCTTTATTGCCTGTTATCAGGCAAAATCCTCAAATGTCATAATATCCAAACATTTTTGCCTACTATAGTGTACATCTACAGAAAATATTATAGGTTTAACACTATAGTAAGTATGGCGGTCGATGGCCCCTACTCTATCATGTACCTACATATAAGTGATGGGCAAAATTGTTTTGACTCCGATTATGTGATTTGCATCCAATTGTAACGATCTTAGGTAACTGAGATTTAACTGTTAGAGGTTTAGTTTAACGGGTCCATCAATACACAAGATGTTAGGGCTCCAAGAAAAAAATACTTTTAAATATTTTAATCAACACTATAAAAAAATATTATTCGTAACGATATGTCAACGCTGTAAAAATACTCGAGGATCAAATAATGAACGGTAAATATTATTGCATGAACTTTGAAAGAAAATTTATTAACTCGTTTAAATATTTAATCGTTAAATATTTGTAAATGGCACCACCAAGAATACTTGAGCACAATAAATGGACGCTTTTCATTTGTTTAATGGAGACCAAAAAAAAAGCCATTTTGTCAACACTATCTCTTTTTAACTCCCTTTCTTTTAACTCGTGGCGTCTGATTGCTTGCTTGTCTGACGAAAAAACTTTGAATCGATTTTTAACCCTTTTCCCGTGATCCAATCGAGCTGAAACTTTGCAAGCAGACTCATGGCGATGATCAAGAAGATCTTTCAAATTTTCGTAAAAAAAAATTAATAATTATAGTATAATTTTGGATTTTTCAAATCTTTAATGGTTTTTTCATACAATCAAGTAAGTTGTATGAAAATAGTCCGACGCATCTGGTAGACACGAAACCCGAAAATGAGAAAGGGAGTATTGTAAAAACTTGGTTTTTATGGGTTAGTTTTTTTGTAACTAACCTAACCTAGCAAAGGTTTGTTAAATACTAATAATTCAAGTGCTAAGATTATGGTTAATAAACATATAAGTTTTATTCAGAGACTGCACTTTAATGCACGTATATACGTAATAGAATCAGAGATTATAAAATAACTACAGAGATTAACTGTGGGGTATAGAAGCAAAAGCAGCAATATCCGAAAAATTTAAATATAGTTTTGAGTGCAGTCACCGAGAATTACTAATTTAGAGTGGACTGAAATATAAATTTATGTCAAATTATTATTATTTTCCATGCCAAACCCATGTTTCCTATAAATGTATAGGCTATATTTCCTTTAAAATCTCGAATTCGGTACAATCTTAATTAATAATTTTCGATACCAAAACTACTACGTTCAATTTTTTTTTTGCATATTGCTACCTTTCCTTTTATATCCCACAAATAAGCTACTATGTCTAAGACACATTTATACCTAATTCAATTTATTCTTGCATAATTAAATCCTCTAGTAAACAAGGCGTTATTTTTAAAATTTCGTCCAAACCGAGTCTCGTAAGTAAAAATGTTTTCTTGTAAGAAAGCGCGACTTATTTAGTAAGACATTATACTTTTTATGAAATTTTAGTTTGACCTTTTCATGATTGCTTCAAAATTTATCACCTTGCACCACAAAATAACTACCATATTAATTGATAATAATGCTTACTCCATTTTTTTATTTTTCACCACCATCTAAGTGTTTTATTTATTATACTTAGGTACCTACTTAGTAAATAAACTGCAGTTTATTTACTAAGTGGGATAAGCCTGTCCGATGTTTTTATCATCAATATATCAAACAAAATAATTTCGTTGTCTCTCTTTCTGTGCGTTCGAATTCATGGCCAGAAAACCCTACCTACAAAAGAATACTATAAAAATAGCTATATACTAGGGCTTAGTAAAGATGCGAACAAATGTTACGTCATTTTTGACGGGTTACAGCTAATTTTTACATTGATACAGTTTTCAAGTAATTTTGCTGCTTTATTGCAGCGTGTACGAGTAACCCGTATACTTGGATATCAGTTAATAATCCGCAAAAAATATATATTTGCATTTTTGACTTGCTTATCTGTCACATCGAACAAATTTTTCATTTTGATTTATTTGACAGTAATTCCAACGATTCACGTCATTTTTGATCGTGTGAATTGTGCGATTAATTGATAAGATAATTCACGGAATGGCGCTAACTATCAGACGCGAAATTCATAAATAATTGGCATGATGACAGATTTCGAAATAACATTGTATATTGTAGGTGCACGTCTACTATTACCGAAAATAACATTATTTCAGTAATAAACTAAGTTTTTACGCAAATAATTGCATTTTTATGTACATATTTTTAATTTCGCGCAAAAACGCCCGCAGCTGTCATTTCGTCTACGTGACGTCAGGCCTCAGTAAACTTTGCATTGTGTCTATTGTGCCATTCAAGTATTACGTAAGCAGCAAAGGGGGGTGGAGGGGTCTTAGCTTTGCTTATTTTTGATGACATAGGGGACGGGGGGGTCTGAATGATGATTACGTCAGCAATATTTATTTACTTTTTCTGATTTGAACACATGGCAATCCTTCTTGTCTATACTCAAAAGCGCATGTTCACGGATTCCCCAAAATAATTTATATCGCTTACTCGCTCTCACGCAATGTTTTATGGTCACGTTAGAAAGATCTGAAGTAGAGAAATTACAGCGCGCGCTTTTCATATTTATCTATTTTTCATCTTTTTTTTGTAAAATTTAGTAATTACTGATTCAAACACACAATATGGCAATCATAATTGTATACAAAATATAGATACCAAATAAAAATATATACCAATGATTACGTAAGCATAGGAGGGGGGAGTAAGAGCTTTGCTTAGTTTTGCTGACAAGGGGGAGGGGGGAGTTAAAAATTACTAATATTCTGCTTACGTAATACTTGAATGGCCCCTATGGCAATGGTTCAAAGACTGATGTGATGGGTACCGAGGCGTGACGTCATTCGCTCTGACCGGTGTTTCAGTTAAAATGGCGGATTGCCCAATTTTATACTTGTATTTTATTGAAAATCTTATTAATCTCAATGTGTATATTAAAACTGGATCTTGTTTTAGAATCCTTTCAAAATATTTTCTTCCCTAAAATCACTTATTCTTTAATACTATTATCATGCCTATTGTATCCGATGAGCAGCACTGGAAAGTAGGTACATAAATACTGGTGGCGAAATAGTTCTAAGGATAGTACAATAATAGATTTAATCAGTACACAGCGTAATATAATTATTCACCGAACAATAAGCCCTTGCAGAAATCAAATTTACAAACACAATATTACAAATGTCAGCTGTTTGTAAATAGTCAACAATTAATCAGTTGTTCGTGATCTATTTGCGGGCGTTGTAGAAGGAAGTGCAGATAGGGGTAGTTGCGCAAAATCAATTTACAATAGAAGAAACGATATTAAATTTAACATGATTCACCAAAATTTCTACACATCTTTTATTTATTTATTTACCTATTTATTAATGTTAGACGCCCTGAATCGGGCTTTTACATAATGTGAAAATCCCAAATATAATAATTTCGTTGTCTGTCTGTCCGTCCTTCCGTCGGTCCGATTTTTTTAAGTAAAATAAATAAATTATAAATTCTTATTCCTTAGGAACCGGCATGTAAAAGTATCGTAATATTTGACAGGTTACAGCTAGTAAAATAATAAAATAAAAATTCAATTTCTGCGAGATTTTTATCATTTTATTTGACTTATACTAAAGCGAATGAATTTTTCATAATCAATATAAGTTACTGTAACGATGGTTTAACGTTTAGCAAAAATAGTTCAGAAATATTTTTTTTTAAATGCATACTTTAATATACTTATCTCCAAATCTTAAGATTACAAATATTTACTGTATTATTGCCATTATCCAGCAGGAGAGTTTTATGTGATTTGATTTTACTCTACAAAATTATTAACTCGCATTTTGACACCCCTGATATTTTGTGTTTGTTTATGTTTCATGCGTCTGAAAGAGCTACACGAATACCTACACTATTTCATTGTAACAACACTAGAACCAACATACATTTTAACTCTCTTGTACCCAGACTGCATAGGCTAGGCAATACCTATGCGCATATCTCTGATATTTTTAATTCCAGTTTAGCACAATATAAAGATTCCCTAATAAAGGCTCTACACCCTGCCGTCCTGAATTCATAATGCAATCACAAACAAATTATTTCTTAGATTCCTACACTACAAGTCATATACCTATTCCATTAGACAATCAATTTTAATGCAACTTTATTTCACCTATCACAGATATTATACTTACTCAAGTTTTTGTATGTATGTACTGAAGTATATGTAAGTATATGTATTGTATTTTTATATGTAGGTATATGTAACTATGTATGTTTACCTACTTTTTTACTTGCATTAAGTTAATTGTTTATCAAATTTTTAAATTAATTTTTTTTTACTGTTTTATTTTATTTTTAAATGTTTACTCATGTTTTGTATTGTTTATACGTGTCTTCTCTTTTGCATTGAATTAATTATTAAAAAAAAAAATGAATGGATTTTTATTTAAACATATTGAAATTACAATATATTGCTCTATTATACTATACTTATTTATTGCATATTAATATTTTTCATGTAAAAACCTGCAATGAATTAATTAAACCTTTTTTCTTTTTTTAAACAGTATTATGTCTTATTGTATTTTATTTTAACAAATTTAAGTTACAATGTTTAACCGCACTATTTTGTTACATCTATTGTATATTCATATTATTATTGTAAAAGTCCCCTGGGCGTAAATAAATACATAACTATTGGTATTGGGTCATGATTGCTTGAATCTTTTCCATGCAGTAATCCACCTGTAAAGTATTGTGTACTAGTTTTGTTTAAGCACTGCATATATCCACAAAATGACCTACTTATACAGAATATTCCAGTGATAGTAGTTGAAATTTTAAGAGTTTAATTTAAAAATTTAAGAATCGAGTGAATGAGTGTCGTAAATCATAAAAGATCTAATAACATTTAAGCCTTACTCAATAGTATCATAATTATTCTATTTGTTTACACATTTAATTAATTTTATTTTTTAGTACCTTTTTTATTTAATTAATTTTATTTTTTAGTACCTACGCGTTATGTCCCTGAAGAAGGGAACATTGCCCCCGAAATATGTTGATTATTCAATAAAGAGTGGTTTTATACAATTTTTTCCTTTTTATTAAGAATTTGAATTTCGGATATCCCAATTTGACGTTCAATGAGTTGCTAACAGGCGCGTGCAGTCAGTACCAACACGGAAGCATGAATTATTTGTAAACATGTATTATATTGGTAAAAAAGCGAAATTAAATATTTATCTGATTAACATTACGATTCATTGAAATCTTAATAATGTGATTGTGATATATGTAATTATTTGGAGATAGATATTTTGATTAATTTCAAATAAATTCTACTTTAGTGCAGGTGTCCTCCAATTGTAGGCTCTACTTGGAGAATTTCTCTGGGCTGTAGATGTATGTACCTATATACTTCCACTTAATATATATAAACATAATGTGTTTACCAATTTGCCTAAGACGATGTGGGTAGGTCTGTATTACATGTATTTGACAATGGCCAATGGACAAATAAAACACAATGTAGAATTTGATTGGAATTTATTTTAGCATTTCTCAAGTTCACATATATTTACTTAAATTGAAATATGAACACATATATACAAGTATTTATAAACGTATCATTTATTACAATTATTATAAACTCGGGTAATATATGTTCGCACCATCGATTGAAAATGAAGTCGAAAAATCGAAATTTTTAAAAATCATAGAAATCAAAATAATAAAAATACACAAAAATTGGTATAACATCTATAAGTATGTACACAATAAAATTATTCCAATTTATCTTTCACTTTTTGACCTTTATTTGTTTCATTGAAACTAATTTTTTTAAATTGTAAAAAAAATGAGATTTTTGATATGTTGATAAACCTATTTCTATTTTCAACCCTTCAGCACTAGTTTCACCTTTCCTTTGTTAAATTTTTATTTAAATACATTTTCAGTTTCATTAATTTAATATACAATAATATCACCAAGTCAAGTGTTTTATTTTCATTAAATCTATGTATCAAACAAAATGTATGTACTAATGTATTATATATTCATAGATTTAAGTGTATTTTGGAACAAAGGGTTGAAATTTTTCAGCGTGTGCTGACACGTACATACATAAAAATAAAAGTGTTTTAATTTGTATTTTAAAATATAAGTTTTAATTTAGGCAATGTTCTCTCTAACTTTCTCACATTCTGTGCGAAATTAAATTCTTATTTCTGCGCGTTTTTTACTGCTTAATTCCGTCATAGAATTAAAAGAATATATATTTTGGGGTTGAATTTCAGTTAACATTTCAGGTTGGGTTTAAAATAAGCAAAAAACCCTGTAAGATACCAAACCCCTAAAATATTGAATACGAGTTCAAACGCGCGTATACACGATTAATTTATTATGGCCCATTTTTTCTAAGGTCTCATGAATATTTTGGAATATCTCTTCAAATGAAGATATGTTTTTTAAAATGATGCGTGGAGAAGCCTGTGTATGTAATTGCGCAGGCTAGAGGGAACACTGAAGATAGGTAATAATAATAAAATATTTGAAAGTATCAAAAACATTTGACGGCCCAGTCTTTTAAAAATTAAATACAATTTTCTTTACACATATAAATACAAATCAACTAGTTTAATTTACTGTAATATCTATGCATGACATATTTTTGTACAATATTTATATACAAATATATTCAGATTCTGGATACATACCTATGATTGTAAATGCAATTATTGATACCATAGGTTAAGTATCGAATTAAAAATTAAAAAATATTATAAAATTATTATAATTCTGTAAAAATTTTTTTTTAAATCATTTTCGTTGGCAGGCAATGTGATAAACAATTGTTTAAAAACATTTCTGACTGCAGAATCAACGGTGTTTCATTTAATTGCATAAATAAATGGATTCAAGACGACAAAATGTTTCATTGAATAAAACAAGTTTTGGACATACTTTATTCAAAAACTAATAATAATCTTGCCAGAATAAGAAATACATTGCTGTATTGCTTATCAACAAATATTAATAATTGTTATAATAATATTTACAATATCATGTCCAAAATGAAATAGTAGGTACCTAACCTTACAACATTGAGAGAGAAAAAAATACATTCTTTTTAGGCTATCATCACCCTCACCAAATACAAAATTCAGTTTATTTCGGTTGTTAAAATATTACATAACAATTCAGTTTTAACAGACCGGATTTTAAAATGTCAGATCCAATGTCGTACAATGTTAATGACTAATTTCATACAATTTACAACATATTTCATATTGGTATTATAACGCAGGTAGGCACCTACATACAATATATTGCCACATAAATGAAAACCTAAAATATTAACCTTAAAATATACTCGAAAGTATCGCTGTTATAAATACGTAGGTCCGGTGGAATCTTAAAACAAAACGATCATGTTTTGAAAATTTGATTTCGTCTATCTATTTGAGTTTATCTATCGTCTATATATTTTCCAAATTTCAAACATATAATATTTTATTAAAATATTCAACATACATATTACGTTAAACGATTCTAATAGATATATTTTGTGTTAATATACTCAGTTAATATCGTCAATTTCATGGATACTACAATCCATAAATATAACATAAAAATATTATTCCGTGTTAATAAATAATTAATAATTATTTATTATTTTCAATTGAAGATACCTGCAATAAATTAAATTACGATGGTA
Organism: Agrypnia vestita; assembly: GCA_016648135.1. Lineage (NCBI taxonomy): Eukaryota > Metazoa > Arthropoda > Insecta > Trichoptera > Phryganeidae > Agrypnia > Agrypnia vestita. Next base: position 106,717 of record JADDOH010000029.1, read on the forward strand.
TGAAGAATTTATAATGTCATTTGACGGGCATTTAAAAGTCTCTTAGTATCCGCGATAAGTTTAAGGAATGTCCACAAAAAGTTGTAGCAATACAAGAATAAATCAATATTTGATTTAGAGTTATGGATATTTGATAAAAATAACCGCAAAATCATTTTATGATATTTATGTCGAGATAATATTGATATTTTATTTTATTTTATTTTAAAATGCGACAGGCACAAATGTCTCTTAGTAGACCTTTTAAAGATAAGGAATATTTTCTGCAAACGGGAAATAAACACATAAAGCTCTTTTATTGTAGTCGTTTTGTAGTACCTAACACCTGAAATGTATAAATATGTATTTTGTAGGTACGTAAGTACCTACGGCAAATTATTTGAATTTAATGAAGTAAATTTTATAATTTTAATGCCGAAATATTTTACAAACTGAGATATTAAATTTATTACACATTTCTAAAAAAATAAGTTTTCGGATGCTTTTACAGTAGGTACCTGCCGACCTAATTTCAAATGTAAATTTAAAACTATTAGGTATTACTGTTCAATACATTGGAAATGCCCTAATGTTGTATTTATAGTGTTATTATGCCTAAACACATAAGACTAATAATTTATAGATATTATTAATGCACATGCATGTTAATAATATTACCTATAAAAAAATTAATCTACGATTTATCACCTATCGGAGGTTGATATGATGTACTTACTGATTATCTACTAGACATTGGTAGGTACGTACCTAGTTATTTCTTGTAATACCTATATACATAATTAGGATCAGTTTGCAAGTCCCCAAAGATATCGTATTAGTTCTATCCTCACGATCTTTCCTGTTGTTCCATGTTGAAATTAAAATTAATCTTAAAAATGTGAAATTAAACGTTACACAACGTAATTTACAGATCCTCCTGGCCACAGATTAAATTCATTAACCTGGCGACGATTATTAACAACTTTGCTGTAAATAAAAAGGTTTTTGTCTTTGCTAAATAGAAAAAAGTGCAAACATAAGCAAAAAAACTAGCTAGTCCTGGATACAATCCCGCGTCCCGGAAGAAAGTTAGACCCTACTGCCCACTCTGTCACGGATCTCGAAATCTGTCGGTTATTACCTTAATATAAATGGTGGTCACTCTAATTTCTTCGGCTAGTTATCTCACTACTCAATCTTGTGAGTTACAGGTCCAACAGCTTGTAAATACCGATGTGCTATAAAATACAGAGTAAGTACATATGCTGTAGATACTTCGGGTTCCTATATACAAAAATTCACCTCGTGATTTTCGCCGAAGAGGCGACATATTTACACAACGATTATCGCAATATGTTTCCAAAATTTTAGTGCGGCGCAGACATGAAGGTGTGGTAGGAATTTTCACGTTTTCTCAATGTTGACACAAAGCTGGCACCCAAGATAAAAATCAAAAACACGCACCAGCAATATCCGCCAGAGATATTACTTTTTTAAATTAAAGAAAAAACTGAGTATATTTTAATATCGATATTGTATAAAAACAATCCAAACTAGGTCTCGTTAGTATGGATTTACATAGTTTTTGAACAGTTTTGAGTTTCATTAATTATTTTTCCTTTTTCAGAAGCTTTCAGGCAAATTAAGCCGTGAAATTGGATTAAAAAGCGCCCGAATAAAGTACGTCATAAATATTTTAAAAGGAACACCGCGTGAACTTGATTTAAAATTCACAAGGTGTTTCACGAGACCAAAACAAAATATAATTATCTGAATACAACATGGAGTGGAGCTAACTAAAAAACATATATAATCCGGGATTGGTGAGATGTGTAGGTATATATGTGTCTGAGACGTGACGCTTTTTTATTTTATCATTTGATACGTACTTTTTATAAGTAGTTTCTTGTATTTAGGTGTAGAAATTAATGTATTCTCAATTGAACCACTAAAATCCACATGTTTTAAAATTACGTATGCATTTTCCGATCACGTTTTCGAAAAAATTAACAAATCCTTAAGCTCTTACAGGAAACAATAAAGATTTGAAATTGTTTTATTGTACGTATCAATATTTCATTTTTGTACTGAACACCCAACTGCCCATGAGTAGCGAAACACATTACAAAACACCCAGGTTGATGTATTATGACCTAAATTAATTCATGAACAGGCTGTATACTCCAAATGACAGAATTTGGATTTATTCCTTGGATTTTTCCAAAAAAAAAATATATTCTTATTCGACCAGTATTAGATACGCACATAAATAAATTTAAAATATTATCTAAATATTGTTATAAAGTAAGCCGTCTGGCTTCTGTATTTCTGAGTCCCAGCTCGAAGGACCATTTTTAGTGTACACTAACACATATGTAATACATTACTAAACACCGCACATGTTGAATGAGTAGCAAATCAGTAACATAAATTATGATGTTTGTATTACGGTAATTTGCCTTAAGTGGTTTATTCTCAATGACAAATCAAATAAAACAGATTTTGTATAAATTTATAATCCAGTTTTAAAGTTTTATTTATACGCACATCAGACGGGCCGACCATAATTACATTAAATTTGTTCAGTGCCTATAGACGATAGTAGGCAAAATATTCCGGCAAATATTTACTATGAACACAAAATTTCCTCTACCAGCGAGATTATTTATTAACTCAATATGTACTGAACAAGTAAATAAATAAATACCGAAACACTCCAGTATACAATTATATGTATTGTGTTGATATTACGATGATGTTTTGATACTGAGAAAACTGTGTTTATCTGAATCTGTTTCGTTTTGGATTGTACCTACTGTCTTTATGAATAAACATTCATTTTAATAGAATCATATTGAAATATGACTTATTTTAGTGTGGCATATTGTAGCTTAATCGAAAAAAAATGTCTACTGGCTAAATATCTCTTTTTAATGACCGATTTATTCAAATTATGAACTCTATTCAATTACAACTGAAATGAAAAATTTACGTGATATTGCTGGAAAGACTGCATGATCGCTTAAGGAATACTAAAATCCGAGAGGTCTGCAAGGTTCAATATGTGGTCAGATGGGGGCGACAGCTTCGACGACCCTTCTACCAACACGTACAGAGAATGAATACAACAAGAAATCCGTACACTGTTCTGTATGACGGACGACCAGATGAACAGTGTCCACCAGGAAGACCCCCAATGCCATGGAGAGTAGCATTACAAAACTCCAGCACAAACAGACTCTTGAGTCTAATGAAAATTGAAGAAGAAGAATTCTGTTCTTAAAAATTTAGTTAAATTAAATGTTTTTTTTTCAAAAGATAGTCACTTTCAGTGGGAAAAAATAGACGACTTATTGCTGTGCGGGTAATAAAGCTGTCTTCTAGATATATAGTTTCGGGTTCGAATCCCGTGCGATGACTCTTTAAAACAAAGATTTTTTCAAATAATTAATTCTTTGTATGATAAATAGACAATAGAACGAGAAGCGACTTTTTTAAAATAAATAATAATCATCTCGGACATTTAATCTCAATATACCAATTGATTTTAATATTATTTATCCATCGTACAGTACTAAAATGTATAAAAAACCGATAACCACAAGTGTGTCCACAAGATTATAGTTTTATAAACATCGTTATAAAGGTGTGGAGGATTTGCGTGGGAAAAACACCTGGCCAAAAATACCCACGTCGGTATCACCCAGAATACTTGGACTTTTGATGAGTCAAGTATAAGTATCAAGTATAAGGTGGTATGTTTTCTTTTTAGTGACACCAACATATGAAAATATAGGTACCCACTTACTAAATTGTTTAATTTCAAAATATTTTATATTAACTGTGCTATTATTCCGCGTGTTTTGGCGTCAGTTTTAATGAAGTTCTATTATCGAAGACGCAGTAGATCGGTGCATCTTACATTTTTGAGTACCTAGGTAAATTTATACAATCTACATACCTGCCCATATTTTAAAAACTGTTAATTGACTGGTATCAAATCTTCATCAGTAAAAATGTCTTTGAAAGTGGTTTATGCGTAGTAATATAAGGTACGTTTAGAAAACATTAAAACATTTGTTTAATTTAATACCTTTTCAAATAAATACACTTTACATAAAAAGGCCCTATATATTAGTAGATTTAGGTAATAAAAAGTTTATAGATATCGAACATTGGTTCGCGTCTTTGCTAAGTCCTAGTATATATTTATAGTATATTTTTTACGGTCCACGGAGAGGCGGCGGTAGCAACATGGCGGTAACAACCGGTTCGGGTTTGCTGGCCCGGGGTTCAAGCCGGCCAGCATCTCCGGCCGTAAAATTTGTTTTTTTTTAGCCGTGAATTCGAAAGAAATCACGGATGTTACACGAAGTTTACGTTACGGGCGGACAGACAGACAAACAGACGGATGGACAGACAACGAAATTATTGTCTGATTACGAATTATTCTGCTGATTTGAAACCTAAGTTCGTGAAATAAAATAATAAACAACTTCCACATTTATCTGAAGTGCTCTGAACTCCTATCAAACTGAAAACAAATACGTTTTCAAATTGCAAAATATCTAAAGTCACCCAGTCAGTGTCGATTTTTAATAACAGCTAATGAAAATGTACTCCAAGATGTAAATTTACCGACATACTTTTAAATATTATTGCGTTAGAATTGTATAAAATGAATAATGGTGAAGAATGTAACATTATATACGAGAACTTGTATAATATTTCATTCTCATCGACGTTTAGACGTTGAAAAGAGCCACCAATATAAGATTGCAGACATTTTATATGCTGAAAATTTAAACTCTCTTTAGTTGACTGGATTGAGATACTTATTTCTACAATCATGATTCCAATATAAGAATTATGATATCTTACTCCTATAACAAATTGTGAAGGGAAGACAGAAGGCAGAAGAAGGTAGAAAGAAGGTATCTTGGCTTAGAAACAACCTCAGAAAATGTATTTAAGGTGCAAAATGCAAGTGACCTTGCACAAAATAAATCAGCATAGTGCAACATGGTCCCCAATCTACACGCGCACAAAACAAGAAAACATGAAAAACCAAACAAAAGTGAGCTTAAAGACTCATCTTTTTCACACAGAACGTGTGAAAAATACGACAGTCAAACGGTCAACGACATTAATGCATTGTTTTAAAGAAATGGCCGTATAAAATAATACACCGACAGGTTTTGTTTTTAAACGAGTGAATCGAGAGTTCTTTATATGAAACGTGAATATAATTCTGAGGACAAAAGCAACAACATTTGAAGAGATGAATACGGAGATGCGGAGAGGAGAGAAATCGGAAGAATTTGTTATTTGATTAGCGTTAATTTTACGATTCGGCTATAAAAGCCTTGTCGGACCTGGCCCCGTGGTACAGGAGCTACTAATGGTGCGGTTTGTTCCACGTTTTCTAATTAACACGTCTAAGTGACGCGAGGACCGCTGACTTCATCTTACGCGATTCAAAAGATGAAATATTATGACGTCGCTGAAAGTAATAGTAAATTTTTACAGTGAGAAAAAAAAATTAATTGACATCACGACTTTGATTTCTTATTATACGCGAGTGTGTGTGTTTGTGATTTATTCATTGAATTATTGATATGTAAACGTCTTAGGTCGCACCTCGAAAAAAAATTATAGCAAATTATACTCAGAACAATGTGTAACAGAAAAGTGACCACACAAATCTTACGTACCCATAAATGTCACACTTTATTACACACTTTTTAGAAATTAAAATGTCAAAAATTAATTAATTTGTCTCTTCGCGTCTCTGTACATATGTAAAGAATTTATTAGTAAATCCAGAACCTACACAGTAGCTAACTACTGTAAATGATTAAATTAAAAATGCAAAGCATATTTAATTTAATAGTACGTACCTACAAAACAACCATTTTCTAAAAAAAATAATTTTGAAATGTCCAAAATACATATAATCAAATTTACTTCCTTCCTTTTCTTCCCTATGAACTATAGGTATACGTACATAACACAAGCATATACACATGATGCTTTTAGATAACCATGAGAAAACTATTTGTAGGTAGGTACCGAATACATTTCGCAATTTCCATTTTATATTAGATTTAGGTATGTGATAAATGATTAACATGATTAAATAAAATGATTAACTAAAACATCGATTAAAAATCAATATATTATGATTGATTACTTACAAATATTTAAGAATTTATTTATGACCAGGATGTCAATAAATCTTTCCAATTTTTTTACTTTAAATAAATATAGTACAAAGGAGCCCATTACGCCAAATAAGTTGGTCAATTAGTTAACGATACGTGTTTGAATTATTTCTGGGAAATATCCATTCGAGGAATAACCGCAACCTACATACGAGTATGTACCTATACCTGTAAATAATGAATTCTGGGAACGTTTATCATAAAGTTAACGCTTGAACGGAAAATGTAAATTATCTATTTCTGAAGAAAATGTTACAGGCAGTTACATTGAGATGAATACCTAATTCAACCGAAATTTTTAATTTATACTATCTATCCATGTAACTGAGTTACCTGTAGTAAAATTAAATGAATAAAAATCGGGAGAATTATTGACATAAATATTTTATCTCTTATTGTGCTTGTTGGTCTAACGATTAAGTCTGTTGCTTAGCGATCCAATGATTCGAGCCTCATTCCAGGAGCCAAGCAAATTGGTCCTATTTTTCAAAGCAAAGTTTTAGCTTAGTTTAAAAATAGTAAGTAAGTACTCATGTTTATGTGACACGTATTCGATGAAGAGTAGATATACATTTGCTTGAGGAAACTTATCTTCCCTGTAAATTTATACATTTTTAGATCTAGATCTTTATTAATCTACCAATCTGTCATTCAAGCCTTTTTTGACACCCGCAAAGTATTACAACGAAACCAACTGATATATTAAATATGTGTCTATGGTTTAGAATAGCGAACACTAAAGGCAAGGTTTGATGCTAGAGACAATTTTTTTTTTGACATCTCACGAAAAGGGAAGATTGAGAATCTTGTCGAGATTGAGCATGACGAAGGGAACAGAGGAATATTCATTAACCATTGCAATCATTGGAGGTATATATACAATCAAATAAGACCATGAGAAAACCAGGATTATGGGTATCGCTCTCCTCAATTACGAGGAACGGACTAGGAAGAAAAGGGGTGCTTGTAAGCGAGTAGTTTTTATTAATAATAGAAGAATTTGAATATTCTTCATGTATACAGAATACTTCTGGCAACCTATTTTGTTACGGGCAATTCTGTTTGACAATTATTATGATTAAAAAAACGAACGAAATCCAAAGATACCTTAAGAGGTTGAAATGAATAAGAATTGTGTCAAATAGACATTAAAAAAAATAAACATATTCGAATCTTGAATCAACCAAATCCTTGCGGAAGGAGAATCACCTTTTCTATTTAATTATGATGTAATTTTATCTTTGAATTACAAGCTAATTAAGGTGATACAAGCAATAAAGCATGTTTCCGGCGATATCATTATATTTCCGAGTAGATTTTGATCAGAATTTTTCAGAGAAAATATGTTTCATTAAATGTGATTATGAATCAAAAGATTAGACTATAAATATACCTTGTTATTACCGTTTTAATCGATTGTATTAATAGATTGATATCAGATGTGTAATTTTATATGTTAAATTGAAATTTGATTACCGGTTGCCTAGTTTGTATTGGATAGATATTAAATTAAATTAAAATTGGTAGATACTAGGTGTTAGATAGCTAAGAGATCAAGAATACTGATATTGAAGAATACGTTTAAAGAAGTGAAAATATTAGGACCTTGAAACTGCTTCGAATACAATGAATAAATTAATAATAAATATTTAGACATGTATGATAAAGGATCAGTTAAAAATACATAGTCACCGAAGTTACGTGCAACATCCAAATACCTCAGTTATATTGAAGACAAAAATGAAGTTAATCTATAAGCAGTATGTTGCCATATATGATGATCCCGGAGGGATGTGAGAGATCTGTGAGAATTATATTGGTTAGAGAGTTCTGGTGGATGGTTTTATATTCAGCTGTAGAACTTAAAGGTTTTAGTTTCAATTACAATAAAAAGTACTCATTTAAAGTCGAGATGGAGTTCTCTTCTGTGGAGACTTCTTCTCGAATTTTTCAATCTCATACATATCTATATTTTTTACAATAACCGAAGAATTTTGCGTCTAAAAGATAACTCGATAAAAATTTGCTAAAATAGATAAATTCAAAATAAATCATAAAAATTAGAAAAACTTCCTACGCACCTACCAACTATTACGATCTTATAAAAAAGGGGTTTTATCGGGTCAAAAGCCTTTACAAAAAATGACGTTTCCGCAAAATGTAACCAAAACATTTAAATTAACACAAAAAAAAATACCTGTGGTGCGTGCTCAAGAGGGGGTGAGAATTAGTGCCACAAAGATTATGGACCAAAGTGTGCAGTAAACCACCCGTGAGTTAGACAAAGGTGAATGAAACGGGGCCGAAAGATGAATGGATGCAAAAAGTGAGAAGGGCTAAACACCCGCTCAGCTTTTTGTCGTACAAAGACCTTCTTGAATGCTGGGCCCAGAATCAAAATGAGGACACAGTTTCTGATTCGAGTATTTTTTTTCAAGCGACACCAGCATTTATTAAACAATGTTTATTTAAAATATTGAATAGATAACATAAGTGAATTCAAATGTTTTTATACACATATTTTTTAAGTATTTATTTTAATTAAAAATATTAAAAAGAAATGTCCGATATAATTCTTAAAAAATCAAGTGTGCACGCAAATGTTAAGCTAGGTATCTGTGAACTTAATATAGATTGTAATTTTATTTTATTTGCCTTGTTTCATTTTTTTTCTCTACAGTTATGTCTTATGTTCATTTTATTTCTTGTACTGCGTTAATTAATTATTACTTTATCATCATTTTTTAACATACTTAAGTTACAATGTTTTTTGCATTTTCTTTTTGTAAATTAATATTCCTTCCATGTAAATGCCCCAATGGCGCTTAAATAAATAAATAAAGTAAAAAATAAATAAAAAGTAAGGTCGTTGCGGTTTATATTTTAGGCCAAAGAATAGTTAGTTTTAGGAATAATTTAAAAAAATCTTATTCGTATTTAAAAGGTCTCAAAATGAAAATAATACGAATAATTTAAATGAATAGCACCTTGTACGTTATCAAACCAATAATTAATTAGTCTGTTGAAATGAGCACATTAATTAACTTCTATTACATCATTTAATTTAAATGCATATTATTTTTTAATAAAACGAATCAATTAAGAATGAACAAAAAACGTACCTACGTCTATTTATAGCGTACTTTTATAGAATTTTGAAATAATCGCTGATGTTATTTGGGCTTGTGTTATGTGTGAGTGAGGAAAGAATTATTATGAAAATATATTAAGCGAGTGCTGAAGGCAACGGATACAGAGGGCATCAGATCAGATGTCGGAGGCCTTGTTAGATAGGTACTTCCACAAAAGATGAATACGCATGAGAAGTTGTATGAAAATGATTATGGTAAGTAGTATGTCGGGAGAGAAGATTATATTTATCCTCTTTATATGAGAATAGTTGTCAGATAGCGTAATGGTCAAGTTACTAAACTTTAAAAAAAAAGGAAACATTGTTTCTGATATTAAAATTTTAAAATAATTTTAAACAATGTCGGCAACCATAAACATAAATGAATTCATAAATAATTAATTTCTTATTTAGATATTTAAATATATTTTTGTGCTAAGGCCTTCTTTCCAGACTACCCCTGCGAGGTTTTATTGCCCCTTAACGGAAGGTTTTACAAAGAATTGAATAACTCGGGGTGGTATGCGCATACTACATGGGTTTTGTGGGGATTTTTCATAATCCTCCATGCTTTGTGTAGGTTTATACGTGACGCATCTGACTTATCAACATAGGAAATCCTCTAATATTGCGACAGATTAGAGAATATTAAATACAGGCGAAGATAATCCACAAATCACGAACGATATTAAAAATTCCACTAAAGCAGATAGTGATTAGATATTTTTTGCGTCATCAGCGGATATTTTCAGAGTATTGTAGTATTTTGATAATAACTAATTGATTAGTAATTTTTTATTATTGTTTATGTGTTATCGGATATTATCAACTCAATTCAGATTACTATAGCAAATATTTTCTGCCAACTAAATAATACTTCATTGAAGTTTTATATGTAATAAATGTGAAATTATAATAAAAAGTTCTTAGGTTGAGACGAAAATAATTTATTGAATTTTTACAAAACATAACACAAAAATATATCTGTTTAGGTACGTATTTAAAATATGTGAATATTTAACCATTAATTAAATGTTTATGAATAAAATAATATTATATGTTTGAAATTTGGATTTCTCAACGTAGGTAGATTAAAAAATAATTATTTGTAATAAAATTATCGATAATATTCTGATCTGATTATTGTTTATATATATAACAAACTAATAGATCACTTCCAGCAAAATAAATGTAACAATTTGGGACAATGACTTTCTACCTAATGTTGGCGTTTAATTAAGCAATTCCATGTTATATATTTGATTCCTATACATAATAATAATAATTATAAAATGAGAATGCTTCAAAACGCACAAATTTAATTTAATAATAGAAATTATATCGATGTTATTAAACATTATTTCAATTATGCCTATTGAGAAATAATTATTATTTATAACAATTTACACTTATCTTTAGTAATAATCGTGGTATATTTCGTACCTTATTGTTGACGTGTCGACGGCCATTGGCGGGCACAACACTATTCACAATTCTCCATATTCACACAATTGTCTACTACCGTTAGTTATTCTCACAAAATGTCGAATTCGCACTTCGGAAGAGAGCGGCGAGCCGGCACTGCGATGCCGACAGGCGCGCGGCGGCTACGAATATGAGATTCACGATCGACGAGATGAGGCCGGGCGGCACATCGGCTGAACGTCTCCTCTCTTCCGAGCGGAACCGCGTCGGGGAGCTCCTAGAAGCAGTCATCCCGCGGGCTCCGGAAGTAGTCCGGGCCCGGGGCCATCCGATACAGGTCCTTGGGCAGCCGCTGGGAGGGGCGGGCCTAGGCCAGGGGATACTGTCACAAGGGCGGCGCGGGCGCGGGGTACAGGGCCCCCTGGTAGTAGTCGTGCTGCAGCGCGGGCCCCGGCAGCGCCCCGTAGCCGTAGCCGCCCATGTCGTACATCTTCAGGTCCGGCTTGCTCTCGGCCGGCAGCAGGCGGGTGATGCTGAAGGGGTGGCTGGGCGGCGTGTAGCCCGCCGGCTCCTGCTTCAGCCCGTAGTGCTCCAGCGGCAGCGGGCGCAGCTCTTCGCCCAGGCACAGCTCGGGCGCGTGCAGCAGCGCCAGGGGGTCGTCCCCCCGCTCCTTGTCGCGCTCGTCCTTGCGCTCCCCGCCGCCGCCCTTGTGCGTCTGCCGGATGGTCTCCTTCTTCTCGTCCTTGAACCGCTTCTGGCGGCGCAGGAAGCAGCCGTTCTCGAACATGTTGCCCGAGTCGGGGTGCAGCGCCCAGAAGGAGCCCTTGCCCGGCTTGTCCGGCGTGCGCGGCACCTTCACGAAGCAGTCGTTGAAGGAGAGCGAGTGCCGGATGGAGTTCTGCCAGCGCTGCTGGTTCTGCCGGTAGAACGGGAACAGGTCCATGATGAACTGGTAGATCTCCGACAGCGTGAGCATGCGCTGCGGGTTGTTCTGGATGGCCATGGTGATGAGCGAGATGTACGAGTAGGGCGGCTTGGCGTGCGTGTAGGAGCGGCGGTAGGACTTGTCGGCGCGCGCGCGCTGCAGCGCCGCGGAGTTGGGCGAGGCCGGGTCGCCGCCCAGCTCGGCGCGGCCGCCGCTCATGGAGCCCACGGGCGTCAGCGGCGCGCCGTAGCCGCCCATGCACGAGCCCATGGCGGGCGGGCCGGAGTAGCCGCCGGCCGCCATGCAGGACGCGGACACGGGCACGCCGCCCATGGAGCCCATGCCGGACCCGTAGCCCGAGGAGTATCCCTGCGAGGGGTGCGAGGGCACGCAGCCCATGGAGTTGACGCTGTAGGTGGGAGCCAGCCCGGGGCTGAGCGGCAGGCCGGCGCCCATGGCCAGCCCGTCTCCGTACGGCAGCTTCTGGGACAGCATATCGGCTGTCCTCAGCGCATCACTCGACTGACGCTATCCGACTGTCGCTGTCGGCGGACTCTTACTGACTGTGGGCCGTGTTTACAGAAGGACGCTCTGTTTGGGTTTGAGCGGCTGGCGGCCGGGCGCGGGCTCGGAGCCTCCCGCTCGCTCCGTTGCCATGGCCACCGGCGCGCCCGGCGCCCCATTGGTCGGCCGCGGGGGGCGGGGCCCGGCCGGCCGCGCCCCGCGCCGCTAGCGCTCCCCCCGACTTTTATTGTAAGTTATCACTTCGAGCGCCCTGATGTACGGGACAGGAACGGATCATTTCGGCCATATAATATAATACCGAAGTAAGGTGACAGCACCTCCGTACTGTTCTCTCATCGTCCGTAGTATAAGTATTTATTATTATTTACAGTGTTTAAAAAGGAAACATATTTGTACCCAATTATATATCGCTGGGTAAGTTGTGTTTTTAATCAGTGTTTTGAAACGGAAAATTTAAAACATTGTAAATTCTATTAATAGGTAGTGATCCTACCTACATTACATGACCCAATATTATAATCACAACTTGCGTAACATACACGCAGCGAGCAGGTAGGTACCTATATTCTAGGTTGTAGGCAAGATACCTACTTTGCTACGTATTTTGGAAAAGTAGTAATGTTTAGATATCTTATTGACTGATTATTACTCATGGTAGAATAACAATGCAATAATGATTATCATAGGAAAATAAATAATGAATTTCGAATTATTTCCCAAATATTAATAAGAGCAGAATATTTTAATAAGTAGGTATATCTACTGCCTCCACGCCACTGGTAGACACCTAATCATGAAAAAATGTTCATATCTAATTGAAATAAATATTTTAAAAACATTTTTTCATATTTTGATAACGAAATCATTATTTAAATAGTAGACACATACTACTTATAGGTACCTACTTACTTGCTTACCTACAGTTTATTTAAAGGTAGGTACGTACTTTTGTGATATGAAATGTTACCGATTAATATTTAGCGCGGGATTTCTAATGATGTATGTATTTTTTCAAAACTACAATCACTGCAATCATATAGAACGCCATCACATAAAAATAATAACTCCATACATTTTTTTATTATTTTTTACCTGTAGATACTTATTATACTTTTAATTTATTCTTTTATATTAGGTAGGTTCCTATAGGTATTTAGCAATAGGTATTAGCAAACTAGAAAAAAAAATTAAACAATAGTTTTTCACAAAATTGTGTTTGTTACCTATATTATATATAGGTACCTACCCAAATATGTATTTATCACAATTGTTTTTTAATTATTGAATGCTCCGACATTAGTTATTCTCCTATAGGTATTAATGTAGGTATGTTTTTTTGTTTTATATTTATTTATGCTTAATTTATTTCCTTTTTGCTTTTACCTATGTTCCTGCATACTTATACTTTTATTTGAATTACCGTAAAACGGGGCTACTTTGCACATGTTCCGGTAGTTTTTCGTTAGTTCCTTTTTTTTAACATCCAAAATTAATAATTTTTTTGCTCCAACAGAACACTATGTTCTTTGGCCAACAATTAACGATATCATGCCCCACTATTTTATAAATATATTTTTTAAAGTTTTAAAGATACGTGGGTTTTTTTTTGACAAGGCATTGAAATGCAACTTAAGACAAAGTTCTAAAGTGTGTAGGTTACTTTGACACAATTTTGATAAAAAATATTAATACTTACCTACTTAATGCATTATACGGGAAATTAAATTAAAAACAAGGAGTTTTGATAATCAATTCATCATTTTTATTAAATAAATATTTAACACAATAATACCAGGATACAACACTGAGGGTACAATTGTAGGCACGTAATCAGTCTGTAATTATCTCTGGAATCATAATTGACTTTAACGTTATTACAATCAAGTTAAGCAATAAATTTAACAAATTTGAACAGCAATAGAAAAAGCTAGAAATAATTATTGATCTGTAGCCTCGCACCATACATTCATAGGCAGGATTGGTTGAGTCTTTCTTACACACGCCACACATCTTGGCGCTCTGTTAAAATAGCTCCAAAATCTGTCCTCAAAAGTTATCCTTAAAGTCAAAATAACCGCTTTTTATGGTACCTACTATGTACTTTAGGTTAATATTTCGGTAAATAGGTATTTAATTTTCTTATTATATACACACACATATCTATATATAGATATATATATATATATATATATATATATATATATAGATATATATATATATATTATATTAATATATATTATATTATATATATATATATCTCTCTCTCTCTCTCCTCTCTCCCTTCTCCTCTCTCTCTCCTCTCTCTCTGTCTTTTAGAAATAGGCATTGAATCCACGCAGTGAGCATTTTTAATTGATTTATCGACATCTTTATTATAGAAACATTTTTTCACTTTAAGCCAGGTAGGTACCTACTAAGGCCCGAATACTTCTGTTCTTGCCTGGAATATCTGCCAGCATCCGCAAGATATGTCCCAGCCACCTGTGATTTCTCGATAAACGTCAATAACGATTCTACTTCGAGACGTTCTCTTACCTATTTGAGTTGATTTACAAAACAAAATAGGTAAAACAATGTCAAACTAAACAGATTCCTGTAGTACCTACCTACCTACCTACGTATTTACATGTAATTTCATGAAGATAAAGTATTTATTTGTACCAAGGCATCAGACAAAGTAGGTAAGTAGGTAGGTATACATAAATCGAAATAATTTTTTTGTGTAGTTTTAATAAATAATTCTTACTTACATTTTAACGGCATGTGTAAATGATATCGTAGAGTAGTAAAACCTATAGGCACAGTAGGTACAGATACCTACATATTTATGTAGAAATGTCGTAAAACCTGTATGTAATACATAGCACTCATATTATATTTATGACTGGGTAGGTAGGTATCTATCAGGCGCTTGCAGGCAGTACCTTGAAGCACGAGTTGTATTTAAATATATACATATTTTGAGGAAAAAGCTACATTAAATTTACAATTAAAACCAAAAAATATACAAACAGATACCTATTAGACATATAAAATGATCCTGCAAATCTGCAACTTTCACCGTAAAACAGAATTTCAAAGCTACTAATTCTTACTAATTATATAGGTACTTCTTTGTATTGAATCAATGTCTTATATTCAAATTGTATTACAAAGAATAATGCTTATTTATACTGTACCTATACCTGCAAATGTATATGATTCAGCTACTTTTATCATAAATTCATACCCATATCTCTATATACGAGTCTCTGACTCCCATAGGGATATCAGAAAAAAAAATTTTTTATTTAAATATTTTACTATAGGTACCACTTTATGTTGAATATCTAATAAATAAATAAATATATAAAATAAATATTTATCTGGTTCCCGATTCTCTCTGGTGGTTTTCAACATTGGGGGGACCCGAAAGGATACTTAAAGAAGAAGAAATATTTATCTGACAGAATATATTATGATGCTTATATTAAAATCAGAATAATAAAATCAGAATAAAATTTATTGTGATAGGAATATTTCGAGAACATATTTTATTTCGTAGATATTTTAGTTAATTAAGATTAACATTTTAGCCAAGATTAAACCAGATATTTTATTTCGTAGATATTTTAGTTAATTAAGATTAACATTTTAGCCAAGATTAAACCAGATATTGACTCAGTACCAATCAGTTTGTCGGTTAGTTAATTTTGTACTAGTTAATTCGTTGTTGAAAGAAAACTATTTTATAAAAAAAAGTTAGTGATATTTTATTTACGTTTGATATTTTGAACTACAAAATGGCACCGTGTAGGTAGGTACTAGGTAGGTATATTTTTAATGAAATTTTTTATTAAGCTATGTATCGAATGCGCAAAAAGGGGTTTAACTTTGTAGGTACCTATTGGGACATAAAAGGAAATAGGTAAGTTTCGACCCTATTATTATTTTTTTTTTATTTGGAGAGTCAAACAGCTTATTGTAACTAAGATTATTGCTTAAATTGTTATTAAATATAATAATTTTGTTGTCTGTCCGTCCGTATGTCTGTCTGTCTATCTCTGTCTGTAACGTCCGTAACTTCGTATAACGTTCTTAATTGCGTTCGAATTCACGGCTAAAATACCTAATTAAAACAGTAAACCCAAACCGTCCGCTTAACGCATGTTGCTACTGCCGCCTCTTCGTGGACCGTCAAAAAGATAGATACTATAAATGTATACTAAGGCTTAGCAATGACGCGAACCAATGACCCGTCATTTCTGACGAGTCACAGCTAGTTCATATTACTAGATGAACAATAGGTAATGTGAGAAAAAAATTAGCTATTTACACGAATCCTCTAAATTACAATGAACAATCACGATATGGTCCATATTATGACAGTTATTATACATAACCAGATAAACAAACCAACAGCAAGTGTAATAAAAAGTAAAATAAAGAATTTAATGGTCAACTAATTTCCAAAGGAGATGGAAGAAAGTAGGAAAGGCTAGGAAAGATGGGATGGATTAAAATCTGTGTAATTGAAAAAATTAAATAAATGCGATATTATGGTCTATGTGGTAAAAAGAATGCATAAATTAAGTCATCACTATGGTAACGAGTGTGACAAGTTTTTTTTGGTAACTTTTTTGTGGCATTATTAAGTAGGTACCTATTTTTGAGATTAGTTACCTACCTTAGTACTATAGTACGATTTTTTGGGAAGGCGCCAGCTCGAATATTTACACATCACTAATAGTTATTAAACCGCCAAAAGTAGTACTCTTTATAACATCTACTATATTAATTTCATTAAACCATAAAGAAATTACTTTTTTATCTATAAAAATTATAGCCTTCAAATCTAACAAACCCCTATCTGTTAGGTATTTACTTACTAGTTTAGTAATTGTAGATTGGTCTTACATAAAAGTTGAAAACGAAAAAAAACATGTAGGTAGATACCTAGATATCATAATTAATGAGTAATGAAAGTCACGAAAACATGTGGGTATTTAAAAAAAATATTTTAAATTAAACTCGTATGTTTAAAATTTTCCATGGTAGATTATTATTGCTTCAATTGCTTAGTAGTTATCATTTTTTTATCGTCGATTTATTTATATAAATAACGTTCTAGGCAACAAAATAAGTTTTTTTTGTTTTATTTTTTTATGGTAGGTATGAATGATCAATTTGTACCTTCTGTAAAAACGGGCGGTATATAAATAGGTACAAGTTTATTTGGACTGAATGAAAAACAATCTTAATAATGTGAAAATATAACCCTTTTTCTTTCACAAGACGAAAATCATAACTCTATTTTTTGTAAAAATCTGAATTATTATTGATAACAGTAATTCATTTGTACCATAATGTGTACCATTTTGCGTAAAATAATGTTACCATCCGGTAAGGAAATTCAGTGCTATCTAGTTGTAAGGACTGAAGATGTCTTGTATTAGGTATTTCCTTATTAACTTTTCGCTTCTGAAGGATTATAGAATCCTCCGTAATAGTTAGATAAGCAATATGTCTACTACCCATATAAGTTTAAAATAATCTTTTTTATTTATTTAATAGTCGAGTAGCAGGTGTGTCCGCCTTTACCAACAGAGATGTCAACCATTCTATTAATTCGATTATCTCACCACAAGCGCTTAGTTCAGTTTTTTTTCCAAATACGTGTTTAAATAAAAGTCATGCTTCTTGTTCTCACTGCACGCGACAGATATTCTAAATTATATACAAACCAGAGACCTCCAACATATGAACGTGAACCAACAAAAATTTCTTAATTCTCGCTGTGATTCCGCGGCTGATTCCACTTCGACCCGCTAAACCTAAACATGGACATATTAAAATAAGTACTACGTGCATGCAAATTTTGAAAAAATCATGAAAAGGTCAAACTATAAATCTCTTAAAAATGTAAGGTCTAAAAAATAAGACGTGCTTTATTACAAAAAACCGTTTTGTTCACTAGGGGACTTAATTACGTAAGAATAAATACTTTAACCGTATTATAAATGTGTCTTAAATATGTGAGAGGGGGAACATGTGTCGCAGTTTTCTCGCCTAAAAAAGGGGGTTATTAATTCAGCTCTGTACATTTTTACACTCCGTACTCTGTGATTTACAAAGATTTTTGTGAAAATTCATGATTCGCCAAAGAAATTTAAAAAAATAACATTCGAAACTTTGAGGCACAATATTTTAGAATATATAGATAACCAACATATACCTATTTTTATCATTATTGCGGCAAAGATTGTTTCGGACGAACGGCGGGCACGAGAGATGGACTTAGGTTGTGTTGCTAATAAATATGCTTTAGAAATGTGATGGCGCATAGAAATGAATTACCACTAGATATTTTATTCATTTATTTGCCTAGGAAGAAGGAAGATACGAGAATTTTTTAATTTGAATTGAATCTTCTCTGCCCACCCCTGTGGGATATGGTAAGTAATTAAATACGTCAAAATTGACGAAATGTACAATATTATATGTGTGAATTGTGTAACGTAATTGAGATTTAAAAAACGCGTTTTAAAGTTGTGATTGTGGTACCATTTTTCAAAATTTTAAATTCCAATTTATTTTTTTACTCTGTCCATATGAACTTAATGCATGGTATGCTTGTATAAATTGATCATTCCTACCTGAAAATAATATTAAACCAAAAAAAAATGTTTTTACTAATCGTACGCTAGGCGTATCATCGCCCATCGTTATTTCAGTTTGCTATTCTTCTTCTTCTTTTTGTGCCCTATCCGTTCAATGGACGTTGGCTATGAGAACTTTATTTACTGCGGCCCGTAATAGCTACAGTGCACTGGCCAAACCAGGATATTCTTTAAGGGCCTCGATTGCTGGCAATCTTTCCCTGCATTATAGTCATTTTGTCAGAGATATTAAAGGTTTCGGATTTTTATTGTTTTAATTATTTATTTTTCTTTATTCTTCCGAACCATAACATCTTCATTCCAAACGCTGTCCATCCATCTTATTTTGAGTATTCTTCTGTAGATCTACATCTCGAATGGGTCAAGTCGCCTTATCAATTCTCCGGTAAGCGTCCACGCTTCCATTCCATAAAATTATATCGAAAACACGCAGCATCTGGCCATTCGCATTCGTGATCCAACATTGAGATGTTTCCGTTAACATGTATTTATTTACTTTCTTATATATTACAATAAATTGTTGAGTAAAATAACATCCCATAGCATATAATTCAAAACTCAGTTTATCTGATCACTTATTGATACTTTTTGCTATTGACCTATTTGGCCAAGGTCATTTCTATGTTTGAAATTATTTTGATTTCTTATTTCCCAGACTGTTTTTAAAATAAATATTCTTATCCGTAAGTCAAGAATTAAAGGAACTTGTTAAAAAAAAGTAAAAAATGTCAATATTCAATACCCTGTGTAACGAGAAGCCTTAAAATACAGTACTAAATTTAATTTATCATATATATACATGACATTACATCAATGCCAACGAAATGTAGAATTATTTGCAGACGACTATATATTTAATATTTTGTGACCTGGAAACGGCAAACTAAATGAAATATAATTGGAAACAAAAAATAACAACCACGTATTATAAAGTTTAAAAAAAATATTGATTATTTTATTTGTATATATCTACTTTTACGTGAGTTTTTTTTACCAACATGTTTCAGAATATATATTTTAAAAATAATTTTTCAAATAATTTTGAAGATGTAACAAGGAACAAAAGACATTTCATTCGATTTTTTGACAGTTATACAGCACCCTGATGATGGAATGGTAATTTCTGAAACATATTGGTGAAAAAAAAACTCACATAAAAGTAGATATATACAAATAAAATAATCAATATTTTTTTTAAATGTCAATCTACAATGTTGCTCAATCAATTGAAAAAATAAAATAAAGTATTTATTTATTTATTCTATTTCTGCGGTTTATACCTATTACAATAAAATAAAAATCTTATACATATCTAGATAACAGTGTATCTGCATGCATGATCGTTTACAAATGTATACATACATACATATGAAATTTATAAAAACAAACAACAATACAATAATTATTAATATTGATTAATAATTATTGTATTGTTGTTTTTTATTTGCTAGGGGATTTGATTATGCTAGAATAATGTGTATGTAAAATTTGCTTTAAATAGACGCAAGGAGGACATTCTTCTGCACTGATCCAATCCCCTCTTATAAAAACGGGGTTCTGTTCATCTCTTTACAAATTAATACTCTGTGACAGAATGTTAACAAAACCATATTTTTGCTAAGTATATAAATCACAAATTAAGTAAAATTATAAAGTGTATATCAGTATGAACAAAAAGAACCCATAAAAACCAAGTTTTTATTATACTCCCTTTCTTTGTTAAATATAACAACAATTAAAGACGAATTAAAACATATAACATAACACTAAACTTACAGTAATTTAATATATTTCTAAAATGTCAGATGTTTTGAGCTATGATAAGACACTTCATGCTTTGAAGATTAAATTCTAAAAACATTTGTCAGTCAATTTAGATTATCGACATTCGTAGTGAAGTACCTATTATGTATACCGACGGAGTAATTCAAATTTATTAAATATTCCGTGACGTTATCGGGCCGCCGTTGCTAATCAAACTTTTCTAATGATTCCAATTTGAAAAAAACCAATAAAATTTCTAAAAATCCGAAATTATACTGTAATTATTATTTTTTTATAACGAAAATTTGATAGATCTTCTTGATCGTCGCCACGAGTCTACTTGCCAAGTTTCAGCTCGATTAGATCGCGGGAAAAGGGTCAAAAATCGATCCAAAGTTTTTTTTGACGGCAAGCCGGCAAGCAAGCAAGCAGACGCCACGAGTTAATATAAAGGGAGTAAAAAAGACATGTATTCATTTATTTATTAAACAAAGTTTTATCAAATAAATTAACGGTAAAATGTTCGTTAAGGAAATTTCGGTAACGACTTACGTTAAGAATATCTACAATTTGTGCATACTCGTTTCCTAGGATGGAAAGTCTGTTGATCGTGGAGTATTTTTGGTGAGATGTGTTGCTTTTGTTGCAGTGAAAGAATGCCTGTGAACGGGATTTCTGGCCGGTATGTGAAAAGATATGGATGATAAGAGGTCCGGAGAATCCAAGCTATAAGAATGAATCATTTTGTATAGATAAGTTATGATAGAAAACGAGATATAAGAAAACGTAGGCAATATTAAATATCTATGTCTAGTTATATATTCAAAGCTAATAATTATAAAAAAAGTGAATATGATGTGAAGAAAATTGCAAAAATAGTTTCTTTATTTGGAAGAAATAGAAACTGTATAATCAAAAAAAATATATATATATATTAATATATAATACATAGATTTTCTCGCATATTGGTTACCCATTGTTCCAGCATTTTATTTATAAGCAACAAAGCAATGCTAAAGAAACTACAAAATTTATATATTGTAACTATTTAATAGTCCGTAGAGCAAGCGTGTTATATTGGAATGCAATAGAAGAAAAAATGTTTATATAACTAAAATTAAAATCAGTGAATCAGAGAATAAAATATAAATTTTAGGTACAAGTATTAAAAAATTAGACACGAATGCCAAAAAATTGCCCAAAAACTTATATAACAATAAAATTAAATAAGAATTTTTATCTATTCATTCATTCCAAAAAGTGGCGACGGTATAATTCTACAGAATAAAAACAAATATACTTCCCAAAATTGTTGGTTGTACAAAAGACGAAAAATCTCCGAAAAAAATAGTCAAAATAAGGAACTTAAATCATTCTAAAAGTTTGTTATTAAATACTTGTTATTTAAAGTTGTTTTTAATATAAAATCAATTAGAAATCATGTATTAGGTAGGCCACATGAAACTAAATAAATATTAACAATAAAAAATAAATAGCCATCTACATAATTATCTTTAAAACTATCTTCTCTCTTTTACCAATACATTTATAATAACGTTATTTACTTTAATATTTTTATTTTATTTTTAATGAGACCCTTTAATATTTTTTAATATTTTAATGAGAACAAAATACTGGGTACAAAATGCATAAAAAAACAATACATTATTTATTTCAAACTCAACCCACTATCCCAATAATTATAAGTATCTTCGGCCTGCTCTAGCAACATGCAT
Source organism: Agrypnia vestita (assembly GCA_016648135.1). NCBI lineage: Eukaryota > Metazoa > Arthropoda > Insecta > Trichoptera > Phryganeidae > Agrypnia > Agrypnia vestita. The sequence goes on from JADDOH010000029.1 coordinate 129,084, forward strand.
ATTTATATTGAATGTTTCAAATCAGTTCGATCATTTACAAATATATATGTAATATGTATATATACAGAATTGATATGATATAATAGAGATTCAGGTTATTGTTTATAAGTTTATTAATACACAATACTATGATTCTCCAACACACTGATTATTGTTCCAGTATTATTTATAAGCAACGAAGGAATGCTAAAGAAACTTCAAATAGTACAAAACAGAGCGATGCGCATAATATTAAAGTGTAATAGGAGAACAAAAATATCAAAAATGTTAAATGCCCTATGACTAGAAACAGTAAATTAAAGAATAAAGGATAATGTATTGGTACAAATATTTAAAATTAGACACGGATACCTAAATACTTTGATGACGGGATGAAGCGGATTAGGGATTTTCATTCTTACAATACAAGAGGAGGCGACAACATAAGACTTCCGAAGAAAAAGAAAAACACCTCTCAAAATTGTATGATATACAAAGGTGTACATACATACATAGCCTGCCATGTATGTGTACATACATACTTGCCTACATACATAGCCTGCCAAAAGAAATTCAAAACACAGTGAATATTAGAAGGTTTAAACAGTAGTGCAAAAATTGTATTACAAAAATTTTCAAATGACTGGTTGTTTAAATGAAATCATGTATTAGCCCACACAACATTATGTATGGAACTAAATAATTAAGATAGATAAAGATAAGATAAGATGAGTAGCTTGTTGGTCTTGTGGTTAGGACTCTCGCCTCGTGATCCAAAGGACGCAGGTTCGAATCTCACTCCAGACAAGCAAGTTAGTCCTATTTTCATAGCACAAGCGTTTAGCTTAATTTGAAAATAGTAAGAATATTGATGTGACGCGAATTCCGTGTTCGTATCTCTATTTACAAAAAAAAAAAAAAAAATAAACGTCGAATCTTTAGCAACAAAACTGAAGATCATTGCAAACGGTATGGTATGAATTGCCCTGTGACCGAAGCGGTCTTGAACTCTGATCATTACCAAACTTTCAAGAACCTGGTAGCAGGTACCTTACCTGGAAGGATGTCATCCTACTTCGATTAGGGAACATTTGGCAAATTGAAGAAGATACCCGACTGCAAACTGCTTCTGAGGGTACGTTCTTGTTTGACTCGAGACTAATGGACATGTTTACCAGCAAATGTTTGTTGATAACAACATCTATTGATAAACCAACAGAAGTGTGTGTACATACGATAGTCACACTGTTGCTTGTATGTATTTTAGTTGTATCTAAGTACACGCATTATATATAGAGCGTTCATAGACGTGTAGATAATATAATCATTCTGAGCGAGCAATTTAAAAATAGAATTTATGTGTTCAAAATAATTTTAAAATGTTTTGATATTTTTTATTTATATTATTTAATTTTACTTTATTTTATTTTGTTAAAATACAGGGCCATTAAGAGTATATAATACAAACATAATAAATAATAAATTCACAGGAAAAAAGTAGAAAAATACAAGAAGGTACACCAAAAAGTTTTGTAAAAATCAAGTTTGTGATAAGGCAAAATTACACAGTGGATCTCAATAATCACAGCACTGCAGATCATTGATGAACTAAATGTAGGAAAAAGAAACTACATGTAGGAAAAAATGTAAGTACAAAAAAAGTCTTGCGAACAATTAAAAATCAAGTTAAAAATGAAAATTAAAATGCAATTAAATTGTATGAAGAACATTTTCAATCAATAATTATCCTAATATGGACAATTCAAATAAGTGATGCAAAAAGTAGAATACTATCCAAACATAAAAGGCATTGCAAAACATTTCAAAATTAAAATTTTCATCAAAATCAATACTTTTTATCTATATACGTTTGGAAATGTGCCAAACTCGAAAGCATATATGTATTATGATTGCTTCAAAAACGCAGTATGCAGTACCAGAGGCGTGCAGTGGGAACATCGCAGCATGACTTTTACGTAACCAATTATTTGGAAAAAAATCGGAATACAACATATATTTCGTAATATTTCTATCACAATTGTTGTCATAGTATTCATATTTTGATATATCATAAAAATCTGTAGCATAAATATTTGATTTCTATTTTATTTTCCAAAATCTACGTTTACAAAAAAGTCATGCTTCAATGTTCCCACTGCACGTCTGTTTGTCTGTCCCCGTAACTTCGATTAACGTCCGTAATTTCGTTCGAATCCACGGCATAAAAACGGCCGGAGATGGGAGCTGGAACCCCGGGCCACCAAACCAGGACCGGCCGATTAACGCATGTAGCTGCGGCCACCTCTTCGCAGACCGCCAAAAAGATGCTATACTAGAGCTAAGCAAAGACGCGAACCAATGTTCTGTCATTCATTTCAGCCAGTTTTTTTTTAAATATTTACGACTTGTTCCAACAGTAAGTCGGGTTTTTATAATAATTTTTCCTTTATTTTTTTCCTTTTCCTACTGTATCTTTTAGAGAACCAAACTCACAAAGTGATGCCTTTAGGTTCAGATTAGCCACGAATGATTCCAAACTTTTTTCAGAAATTTATTTGCCTTCGAATAAAATAATTGATAATTTAATTTATTTAATTTTACGATCTCATACCATTTTATTTTTGTCCTTTGACATTGTATCCGCGTATTTTGTCCTAAATTGAATCCATCAGTGAAATCAAAACAGTGACAATTTTTATTGTTATTAAGATTAAAAAATGTTAATATAATTATTTTTTTAAATAAAATATCTTAGCCTATGTTTAAATTCAAAATAAGATAGTAGAAAAATATGAACAAAGGTTAAAAAATACAATTATGAAAATGTTTTCATAATTTGTCCGCGAATTTGGGTTCAGTTTCATATTCGCCAATACCTAATTAACAGTTTAAGAGATAATTTTTGTTACCTTTACTTCACCGAGAAATATTTCACATTAATTGGCAAAATGTTCTGCATACCAGTAACTTTTGGGAGGATTCACCAAAGATTGTTCTCATTTTAGGCTTCTTGAGGAACCTATTATTTTTTTACTGTTGCTGTAACCACCTAAATGTGGATAGGCATCGATGGAGCTATACATATTTTACCGTAAAAATAAAAGATAATATCCACATTAGTACCTAATGGAAATATTATTGCAGGTGTATTATTATGAGTAAATAAATATTCTTAGTATTATCTAATTAAGCTAATATCTTTTCTTATGAAAATATGACCATTATGGAGGGCCGCTAGTGTTTCAATTCTAGTTAAAACCATAATCAGGTGAATGGTATATTATGAAATATTTTACTACAGGATATGTAGTCTTAATGTTTTGTTTGCTGCGTGCTCACGGGTGAAACTTTGCCCTCGAGTTTTTGAAATTTGGCGGAAAGTCGATATGTATGCATGAACCCTCATTGTAACTATATTATACGTTAGTAAAATTCGAAGAAACGATAATTTTTAATGTAATAAAAGATAATAATCACTCAGATCTATCCTAGGAACACTTTGGACTTCGTCCGAACTGAAAATAAATTCTCGAAATACAGATGTCGTCCAATTACGCGTAATTTTCGAATGTTCTGATTTGATAATTTAAGTGTAAATTTGATAATTTATTTTTATCTTCCTGCGGGGTTTGGGTGTCATAGGAGCCTGCGGTCGCCATACTTACGTTATAGTATAAAAATCAAATCTGAATTTGTTTCTGTACATGTAAACTATAGCAAGTAAGAATTGATTTTATTTTTGGTTGAGTGAGATAGCTAACCGTTTGTAAATTTATAATTATATTATGACTAACAAAGCTTATGCTGTTGCTTCTCACTCTACATTATCACTTTTTTTGTTTTCGAATTTCTATTACATTATGTTTTCCTTACGCTTCAGCTTGTTAGATATTTGCTTTTTACTTTATATTGTATTAATATTTATATATTTGTATCTGTATTTTAAGTATTTTGTTTCCACATTATGTTATTATTATTTTTACATGTTATTTGTTTTTCTTTAAACTAAATATTCTATTAATGTTCACTTTACTTATCTGTTTGTAAAAGCCCTGTAGGGCGTTAATAAATAAATAAATTTAAAAAATTTAATAAAGGTTTGGATATTATGACATTTGAGTTTGGGGACTTTTGGCAGATAACAGGTAGGTACCTAATACAGCTACAAAAAATGTGCAAGTAAAACGTTTAAATATAAGGTATCGGGTAATATTTTTAATTAGTAAATAGTTAAATAGAATAATATATATAAAATTCAGATTTGATGCTATAACGTAAATAACTATTATAATAGAACTTCAAAACATCTGGCAATCATTAATATGAGTGTATTGTAATCAGGTTTGTAATTTTTACGTCGCTGGTTATTAGTCTATAAGGAATGTAGTAATAAATAAATAATATCCATGAGTGAAGAATTTATGTTTTAGTTTCAAGTCGTTTTTTTTATTGGATTATATTGAATGTAATAAACTCTAGTTAAAGGAAAGCCCTAAATTAGGGCGGATGTGACTTCCTTCGTGCTCATTAACCTTTGTTTTAGTAAAACTTAGGTGCCTACTCAGGTACTAACCGTTGACCTATTAGTCACTAACAAAAATATAGAGATAGAGGCTTCAATTAGGGTTGATAATTGAAATACTCAAAACCATGATATTAAACCACTCAGCATGTCGTTACAGGAACTCCGTTAGTCGCTACCCTGTAAATTATCACCAAATTTAGGAATTTTCTATTCTTTGCATAAATTTAAATAATTATCGTAACAAGTTAATTATAATGAAAGTTGACTGTATGTGGTGAAAATGCGGTCACTAAGTCAGGTTTAATAAAATTATAATAACACTAGCTGCAATCTGTCAAAAATGACGGAACAATGGTTCGCGTCTTTGCCAAGCCCTAGTATATATTTATAGCATCTTTTTGGCGATCTATGGAGAGGCGGCCATAACAACATGCGTAAATCGGCCGGTTCGGGTTTGGTGGCCCGGGGTTCAAGCCCCATCTCCGGCCGTTTTTTAGCCGTGAATTCGAACGAAATTACGAATGTTACACGAAGTTACGGAAACAGAAAGACGGAGGGACGGACAGACAACGAAATTATTATGTTTGTGATATGAGGCGAGTGTTGACGGCAACAGCAATAGAGGGCGTCCGCGAAAGACCTGGCATGATCGGGTAGGTACTACAAGTATTGGACAATGGCCCATTTAAAAGCCTCAACAACCAAAAATTTATGAATGAAGCCGAAGCACAAAATGGTGCGCCAAGATAGAAAAATATGGCGTTCTATCCTCTCTGCATACCTCTGCGGTAGAACGGTGTTATGGTTAGTAAGAAGTAATTTGATTTTTGTTTTTTAAGTTGTATTTATAAAAAAAGTCGAATAGCAAAATATATACCTACATTCAAAACTATATTACAGAATGATCGACTAGATTATACCTATGACAAAATATTAATTGTATAGCTATGGACTAGTAGAATGGAACATCATTTTACAATAAACAAAAATATTATTTTTTAAATAGAAATGCGAAAACTCTACAATATTCCTACTATTTTCAAATTAATCCAAACAATTGTCCCATGAAAATATGACTAACATGGAAATCTTAGAAAACCAAGCTTAAAAGATTTTTTTTAGGGAATGGGGCTCGAACCACCGATCACTGGATCACAAGGAGAGATCCATAACCAATAGACCAACAATCTACTCAACATTATTATTTTTAATATCATAATCGACATATTCCTACAAATAATATTTTTATATGTCAATTATAATAATCCCTCATTTTGAATGGATTTCTAAATTCCTCCTAACCACCGACTAAAAACAAAAAGGAACATTGTAACATAAAATTTTACATTTTTTCATATTTAACCGGTATTAGTAGTAGGTACCTATGTCCAAATGATTTTTTTTAATCCCTGTAAATAATAACGAGACTTAAAACAATATTGGATGGAAATACATCTCAATTCGTCGAAAAAATATTTAAATTTCCTGATTACCGAATGCTGGCACATACATACACGGATGAAACTTTGCCCTCACGTCTCAGATGTGGGTACAACGATACAAGTGGGTATTCATCCTGCTCTGCGCAAAAATACAATAGGCCACGAATGATAGCTCGCTTAACGACTAGTCTCCTAGAGAAGTTTGTCCATGGACCCCCCCACTTAGGACGTGTACGTAAATGAAATGGAATGCATATTATTGCATTATCATATTAATATTTTTACTATTTTTCTTTTTAACGCCTCTACCCGTTGTTCTAAATACGTTTCGAAATCACAACATACCTACAGGGTTATTTGGAAAACATTAATAACCTCGCAGGACTATATTCCTGGATTGATTATGAGTCGAAAATGTTCAAGCAACCATGACCTAATATCAATAGTTATGGAGATATGCGACATCAAAGTTTGCATTTTTTTTTCAATATTTCTGACTTATTTTTTGTAAAACGTCGGACTATCATTACAGTAACTTTATATAAAATGAAAAATTCATTCCCTTTAATACAAGTCAAATAAAATAATAACCTTCGGATTCCAATTGGATTTTCGGAAAGGTTTTTATCATTTTATTTCACTTGTATATACGGGAATGATTTTTTTATATTCGATGTAAGTTACTGTAAGTATTGAAAAAAAGCAAACTTTGATGTCGCATATCTCCATAACTATTGATATTAGTTCATGGTTTCTTAAACATTTTCAACTCATAATCAAGGCAGGAATATAGTCCTGCGATGTTATTAATGTTTTCCAAATAACCCAGTATATATACGGACAAATTTAAATTGTGATTTGGATTAATTCTGCTTCTTATGGTGCCACCTCCTATCGGAGGTCGGTGATCATTCTGGCAATTATAATTTTATTTACCGCCGCACGGAATAACTCCGTCGAGTTACACTTATACCAATCCCTCAAGTTACGCAGCCATGAGATGCGGCATCTTCCAACGCTTATTTTCACTTATTTTCCCTTGGATGATGAACTCATCATTGAGTTGTTCGAGCTGTTCCGCACTGCCCTGGACAGGGAAACTTTCTCCCAGATGATCGCCGACGTCGGGGGGACCCGACAGGGCACATGAAGAAGAAGTATGGATTAATAAGAAAGGAATATTAAACAGGTATATTTTTTAGACGAACCATTAAATTTATATTAACCTATGGTAAGCTAGGCGCGATATAGTAAGAGTATGCAGTTTACTGCGCGCAGCTTCACAAATTGGACCCATTCAGCCCTGATGATGGACCCTGCAATGGGATCCAAAACGTTGGCCAGAGAGGTCACATATAAACGGCAGAATATCCCAGAAAACTATACACAGAAGACAACGGCCAACTGTCCGACAGCCAACTGCCCGACAGCCTATTGCCCGACAGCCGATTGCCCGAAAGCCTATTGGCCGATAAGTCAACATAAAAAAATAAGATACGCATATGCAAACGTTTACAAAAACGTTCATAAGTTTCTCAACTGTTAAAACTATCAAAATGATAAATTTAAAACAGAATTTCTTTCCAAGATTGTTACTCAAAAATTTAATAATTATTCCCATACCTAGAAATTGTTTTCACTATTCTGGTGTAAAAAAATATTCAAAATCTATTATATTATACATTTAAATTCTATTTCATTTAATCGTTGACAAAAAAATATTTTCAGGAAGAAATCTTGATGTTTTCTCATTTAGACTAGGCCTGTTCTAGAGAAACCGCCTCACATTTTAATTTATTTTTTGTGTTTAAGATAAAATACTATAAACAGTATAAAAGCAAGAGCAAAAGCAATAAACGTCATAAAATAAATCAATATAAAAAAACGTTAGTAATAACAATTCAAAGGAAACAGTATAAAAAAAAAATTTAGGTACCTAATATAAGCAGTGCAAAATAAACAGTATTAGAAATATAAGACAATTTAACTAAATTAGAATCAAGATATAGGTAGGTACATAAAATAAACAAATGAATTAAATTAAATAAACAGTATAAAAAAATCGATTTTAACAATTGTTTAAAAAAGTATTCAAAATCTAAATCGTATTTAAAAAAAAATCATATGAACTTATAATAACCCACTAAGGAAATTTTCTTTAAATTGATAAATTCGATTCGATTCGTTTTTAACACAAGGAAAGTTTAATCATATTTTCCAAAAAATGTGCAAAAATAAATTTTAAAAATAAAATAATTTTTTGTCGGGCAGTTGGCATTCGAGAAGTAGGCTTATCGGGTAATATAAGTTATATATTAAACGTGCAGTGTATGAAGATTATGTATGACGTAATACGAAAATCTTTCTCTATCGTGGTATCTTCCGTTGCTGAACCTACTGATTCGTGACCTGATTTGTTCTGAATAGTGAATCAAATCCCAAACCATAATTACAAACCAGGGATTTCTGGATTTGATTCTAAAATCCTTGATTAGATTATCATCCTAAAATCTAAGGATAAGTAAATAGTATTTTGCAATTGAATATTTTATTAATTAAAAAATTTCAAAAAAAGTCAATTTTATTTCTCAAGCTATATTTTGGTACTAAAGTAAATAAGAAAAAAATTGAAAATAATATTAAACAACGAATATAAGTAAAAATTAACTGTTAAACAATGTAAGGATAGATCTGGAGGAAAGAAGTGCGTTGGCTCAGGATTAGAGATGCCCGATTACGAGACATTTCCGTAATCTCTAACTTCATCAACTTCCAAAAAATATTTTCAAATTTATTGGGGAGAGGTTGTTCGGGTTTCCAAAAATTTATTATTTTATCTACATCGACTTCGCAAAAATTTTATCACTAATCACTAATCTGACTATAAGTTCGTTTTGAATACTACTATTTAATAATTAGTAGTTATTAAATTAATATTCCTTGCTAGTTATTCGTTATTCGATGATGACAATATCTCGAGTTAATCGAATTATTCGAGTTATAGTAACTCGAATCGCCCATCGTTACCCAGGATAGAGACGTCGAGTTAACATCAGTAGAAAGCTATAAATCGATCGTGAATGCATAGAGTAAAAATGATAATATATCAAAAAATCTTCCCGGTCACTGCCTTGTCATTATCTCACTCGGAAATACACGGTGTGTTCATAAATTGCAATTTTTTCCAGATTTCACAGCACATTTAATATACTAACTAACTAGCCATCACGCCGTTTCCCCGCAGGGGTAGGCAGAGAGGATTGAACGCCACACTTTTCTATCCTGGCACACCACTTTTGCTTCGGCCACATTCATACATCTTCTCAAACAAGTTGTTGCGGCTTTTAACGGGGCCATCCTCAAACACTTGTTGTATCCGATAGTGCCAGGTCTTTCGCGGACGCCCTCTATTTCCGTTGCCTTCAACACTCGCCTCATATATTTTCTTAACCATCCTTTCCTCGTTCACATGACCAAACCATCTCAGCACTCCTTTCTTTATTCTATCTACCACACTACAGCCAGCATTGCATTCACTTCTAATTTGTTCATTCCTCACTTTATCGACCAAAGATTTTCTACACAAGCGTCTTAGTGACCGCATTTCCACCGCATTCAGTCTACGTTCATTCCTCTTTTTTCATTCCAGGGTTCACTACCATACATAAGGGTTGGGTTATCATTATCATCACACTACAGCCAGCATTGCAATTACGTCTAATTTGTTCATTCCTTACTCTATCGACCAAAGATACACAATTACTAATTAATTAATTATTTAATGTACTGCAGCAAAAGTATAATATTATCAAAATGCTGATAAAAAATGCTTCATCGAGGCTTTAAAATGCGCCCCAGCACAACAGGAACGTCCCGATAGTGACCATCACTTCATCCCCTAACTGATTTCCCCCAATAATTATTGAAAATTTCATTAGGGAAGAGCATTCTTGACAGCTTAATGCACTGACTTCGCTTATAAAATATTCCGTCGATTTCATTGATCGTTGAAATGATAGACGCACCCTAAACTTTATAAAAAAAATATTAATAACACAACTGTACATGTATACGCATAGGCAACACACGATTCAATGACAACCTGGATAAAATGTCGAAGAGGTATTATTTTAACTCGGGCTTATCGACGTATCAGTTTTATAACATATCTATATGATTTATAGCTTGGGTCTCGTTGTAGTAAATTAAAGATATATTTAAAAGATATCCCAGCTTTATCTATTGTTGTGACGATAAGCATTGTATTAAATTATCACCCCTTAGCCCAACCCTTTTATCGTTTCGTTCACGATTTCTTTTATTTCTTGATAAGATATCAACAATATTTCACTAACTGATAACATTTTGTTTGATGACATTATTTCAACCATTCTTTCAGCAATTTTGAAGTTGCTGTACTAGACAACCAAACAAAAATCCAGCACATGCCCAGCAATCAGCGGTGTGCAGTCAGTATGTTGAAATTAGCTGCACTTAACTAGAATTTAGAATATATCAACATCGAAATAAAATATGTCCCGTAATATCACAATTATTATTATACTACCTATAACCCGTTAAAAATAATATAATTTTATTATATATTTCGGACGCCAGTTAAGGCTGTAAGAATAGAGCTATCCTGAATAGCGTAGATAGCGTCTTGATAATATTGCTAATGAACATTATTAAATAGAGAATTATGTTTTTTTGCTTCTTATACCTCATTATTATCCTACACTTCATTATTATTTGAGCCATCTAGGAGGGTTAATGACAGACATTGTTAAGTAGAGAATTTTATATTTTGCTTAATGATTTATACCAATTACATATGAAATATAGTAATGTATGCACTTATTAGTTTTAATTTCCATTAAACTAAAATATAATAAAAGAATAATTCAAAGCATTTTATTAAAAAAGCATTAAGTCAATGCTCTCATTTTATTTAATAACAATTTAAGAATCATACTAATTTTGAAAACGGAATGAGATCAGCTATTGGATAGGAGTTACGGACGGACATTCGAAATAATAAATATTTGAGGATTATTCAGATTTTAACATGTATATTGTAATATTTTATTAGATAAAGACTCAATTTCGTTTTTTTCAAAAATATAGGTACAAAGTCCTAGCATGTAGCAAAAACTTTGGGGGACTTCTTCATTCATTTTTGAATAGAAAACATTCTTTACACTTTTCGTGAAATGTTGCTTATCTCCCTTAAGTGTCAACATTTCACTCAATGTGTAAATTATATTTTCTATTCAAAATTGAATGAAGATCACTACCCCCCTGTAGTTTTTGCTACTAGCTACGAGGCAGTCGTACGTTTACAAATAACTCGTGCTTCAAGGTACAGACTGCAAGACTGGCTAAGTGAATATTAAAACGGAAACAGAATTTGTTCTCTAAATCTGAAAAAATATAAGTTCGGTGTTCACACAAGTAGTTTATTTTAAAGCGGTGGTGATCGTGTCAAGGAAGATTTATTTTATTTATTTATTTATTTCATGTAAATGTATAGGTACATATAACTTAAGATAGTTGCTTCACTAGACAAGGTCTGTTCTGAAGCAACTATCTGTACAGTTTTTTTTTAAGTTAAAACATTATAAATACTACATATTAGAAATAAAATATATATTGCACGTAAGAAATATAACACAAACACAAGCAAGACTACATATTAGAAACAAACTTTTAAACATTATAGGTTTTTATATAAGGAATAAAAGGTTAATAAAATAAAATTTATATTGAACAGACGTGTGCATACTCACTATTATTAATGTACTAGCTCGAACCCATCAAAAATGACGGTACTTTTACATGTCGGTTCCTAAAAAAATATACAAAAAAAAGAAGAAAAAAAAAGAAGAAGAAAAAATACGAAAAAAAGTGTTTATAAAAGAAGTTACGGACAGATAGACGAGCAACCAAATTATTATTATTGGGATGATGTAGAGGGGTTGACCAAATTGAAAGTTTGTTTTCCTCCCCAAAATAATCGCGAGCCGTATAAGTCACGTACTACGCAAGTCACCCCTACCTGGAGAGAATTTCACATACAGGTGTGTAAGGGTTTCGGGACGAAAAAATATTAAACAGACCCACTTTCAAAATCGTGTTTATTATTTTAAGACGTTAGCCCGTGGTCCAGGGATGCAGAAATGGATCCGAGTGTTAAGTAGTCTAATAAAAGTGGAATTTTAAAACTTGCAGCGCCGTGTGTGGTCCGAGATGACTGGGCAAACAGGAAAGATGTCGACTATTTGTACCCTCCGCTATTTAGGGATGACCAAATCATATTATTATTTATTATCGTATCTTCCAATGTTTGTTTTGATCTTATTTTTTACCCTATAATTTACCCACACAGTGGACAGCGTCGAATACTCACAAAGTAATTGCAAGGCGACACATTCAATAGAAATTAAATTTTTTGCTTAAGATAAATTATAGAAGTCTCACAGAGACGAAGCTATTTATGTGAAAAACGTGTATGGAAGTCTTTTATACGATGGCCCAGGGCTTATAATCTGTATGAGATGGCTTTAGTGATCACAAAATGCAACGTTCACCAATTTAATCGTAAGATCCACACATCAATTTTTTTGAAAGTTTTATAAATATTCCAAATGAAAACTTCCGTATATTTGAAGGGACTATTCTCGAAAAATCTGTAGTCCTTTTTGGGAAATAGTATAGGCACATAGATATCGCAGCAGGTTAAGGTACTTCTATATTTTTAAGTTGATATTTTTAATGTAAAAACATAACTTTTTTGCGTTTCTACGAAAATGTGGGTTTTTATTATTCATTTAAAATAAAAATGGATATGTTAGACTATATTTTAAGGACGATACCTTATATAGTACCATTTTTCTAATACAAAAGAAATAAACTAAACATTTTCTAGAATAACTAATTATTATCTAAAATAAATAATAATTAAAAACTATAAGAATTGACTGAAAGGCCGCGGTCATAAAATTCGTTTTCAGTATATTAGAAATGACCCTTAGTTACAGAATATGTTTTCTTATGGTTGCACAGCTAATATAATTGCTATTTTAGATTACATATGGAGTGTCTGTTTATCATCTCTGGTGAATTCAGCCATATCTTGGCTACTTTTGTGAGTGTTAGAGAATTCCGATGGTATACTTAACTTGTTTTGTCTAGAATAATAACTAAAATGCATTTATTACGCAACGGAACAAGGAGAGACGTTTCTTCCTTATTACAACTAATCCTTTAACTGGATCCGAAAAAAGATACTTACTCCTTGGCCACAACTACCTCAATGAATCGCAATAAGCAGGTTAAATTGCCATTTCAACAAATTAGTGTTACCTACCTACGTAGGTATGAGTAATAACCAAAATTAGTAGGTATAGCGAACCTGTTGATGATTCTGTTGAAGGAATATCTTGTGCACATTCCTACACAATATAATACAGTTGATTACGAGTCGAAAATGTACAAGCAACCATGATCTATATTTTTTTTTTCTTTTTAAATAGAGATGCGAACACGGAATTCGTGTCACATCAATATTCTTACTATTTTCAAATTAAGTCAAAATGAAAATAGGACTAACTTGCTTGTCTGGAGTGAGATTCGAACCTGCGACCTTTGGATCACGAGGCGAGAGTCCTAACCACAAGACCAACAAGCTACTCACAAGCAACCATGATCTATAATATATATTGGTTACGAAAAATTCATTTGTTTCAATAAAAGTTAAATAAAATAATAAAAACCCTGAAAAATTCCAATTGAAATTGGAAGGTTTTTAACATTTGATTATAACATTTGATATAAATTACTGTAACGACAGTCCAACGTATTGCAAAAAATAAGTTAATCTCCTAACTATTGATATTAATTAGGTCATGGTTGCTTGAACATTTTCGTCTCATAATCAAGTTAGGAATCCACCTGTAAAGTATTGTGGACTAGCTCTGTTACGCCCTGTATAATAATGGCTAGATGATGTAATTATCTTGTTTTATCTAAAATTATAACTTAAACGCAAGAGCAGAGGGAGAAATGCCCCTTCTTCAACACAACTGATTCCCGAGAGGGATACTCAATAAGTCGCTAATTGTAAGATAAAAATAACACCTATATTCATGAATTTAACACGTAAGCGTTGCGTATAGTATGAGGTTCCGAAGGAGAACGAGCTGATGGCCAGATGCAAAGGGCTTCTGGTGAGGCAGCCCTGCAGGGTGGCCCCCAGGGCCGGCGACTCCGAGGTAAGGGCCGATGCGAGTGGAGGGCCCTCCAGAACCCCGCGACACCTGACTGAATAAACATCCCCCTCCGTCACATCCATTAAAAGCCTCCAAAATGGGTGAAATTATTTAACCATCTCAACATTTTGCACTGTGTCTATACTCGTATTTCTTAGCTACGAAAGTGTCGCATACATTTTAAGAATTCAAATTATTAAGAGCACTAGCTATGTGTAACATGAAAAATGACGTATTTTTATTGTACCTATATATTGACATTTGTTTGTTTGTTATTTTCTGATGTTTGATATTTATGCTTTGCTATTTTCTTTTCTTTGTATTTCTCTGCCTTTTGTATATATTTTGTTATTTACTTGTGATTTTGTTTTTATGTATTGTTATTTTTTTTGAATAAATTGTTTTTCGTAACGCACCCCAGAGACAGTGAAGTGGTTAGTGCAGTTTCCTCACCGCGTCGCACGAGTGCTTGCATCATCAGCGGCGTAGCGAGGAAGCTGCTTTAGCATTAAAACAATGCCAAACTGGATGGCGAAAGTGTAGGGCCGATACGGGAGCTTTTGCTCGTAGAACGGCCCTGGGTCTGTGGTGAGTCCCACTTCACTGTACCTATATATTTCACGGCGCCGTACGGGGAAGGCTTTTCGAGAAAATATTGTCAACCTGGCGACGTAAGAGTAGGACTGATATGGAAGCCTTCGGCTCATATAACAGTCCTGGGAATGTGGTGGGTTCCATTCACTGTATCTATACATTTCGGTCGCCAGTCAAGTCTGTGAAAATAACGCTATCTAGAGTAGCGTAGCATCTTGATAACAATAGTGATGGATTATTATTATTAAATAGACAATTATACTTTTTTTGCTTCTTATACCTCATAATATCTGAACCATTTGGTAGCGTTAGTGATGCACATTGTTATACAGAGAATTACATATTTTGAATAATGATAAATACCAATGATTTAGGCGGTATAGTAATGAATGCGCTCATCAGTTTTAATTTTCATTAAACTAAAATATTTTTAAAAATCTAAATATTTATATAAAATCTAATTCAAAGTAAGAAAGTATAAAATCATTTTTTTCATTTTATGTAATAACAATTTTGAAATTATGCTAATTTTGAAAACAGAATGAGATTATGTAATGGATAGGAAGTTACGGACGGATATTTGTTTTTATTATTATTTAAGGATAAAATGTATTCCATGACAAGATAAGATTTTATCCAAAGAAAGAATATTTTAAGAATATTTTGAATAAATTATAAGCAATGTTTTTAAAATAAATAAACTAAGAGTAATATTTTTATGATAAAGAAATTATTAATAATGTTTGATAAATGAATACTAGAATTGAATAAAGTACTAAGTGTCATTAATGTTCATTTTAAGATACAAGGTAAAAAGCGAATACTTACACTTACTTACTTACAGTCTTTTTCGCTATTTATGTGCTATTTTACACATATTTTAATTTCTACTACACGTCGGTATCTCAAGATAGTTAGTCATCAAACATTATAATTTCATAGTCTGTCCCTCTATCCGCATAACTTCGTGTAACGTCCATAATTTCATTCACGGCTAAAAAAACAAATTAAACGGCTGGACATGTTGCTACGGCCGCCTCTCCGTGGACCACCTAAAAGATATTATAAATATATAGGTACTATGACTTAGCAAAGATGCGAACTAATGTTATTTTTGACGAGTTGCAGCTAGTTTTAATACTAAAAACTATCAAATAGTTATGTATTTTTTTTTACAACAAAATTATTTACAACACTTAATATTTATGCGATATATATTCCATATAACTAGGAAATTAACACAGATAAGACTTCAGTTCAAACGAAGGCATACGGTACCTACTAATCTGTATACTAGTATTAAAAACAAATACTTTTGGCACTTACTGCTTTATTCGTTTCCAGTACCTATTCAAATAATATCTAATGTTTTTTTTATTTTTTATAAAAGATTCCTTTTAGTCTAAAATCATATTTTTCGATATACAGGGTGTAACAGAACTAGTCCACAGTTCTACTAGTTTACAGGTAGATTTCTGCCTTGATTGAGTCGAAAATATTCAAGCAACCGTGACCTAATATCGTTAGTTAAGAAGATATGCGATGTCAAAGTTTACATTTATTTTCAATATTTCTGGCTTATTTTTTGCAAAACGTTGGACTATAATTACAGTAACCTATATCTAAGATAAAAATTTCATTACCTTTAACACAAGTCAAATAAAATATTAAAAACCTTCCAATTCCAATTAGAATGCATTCCAATTGGATTTTTCAGGGTTTTTATTATTTTATTTAACTTTTATTGAAACAATAGAATTTTTCTAAATCGTAATGATACTTCAACGTATTGTAAAAAGTAATTCAGAAATATTGAAAAAAATGCAAATTTTGATATTGCATTTAACTCCATAATTATTGATAAGGTCATGGATGCTTGAACATTTTCGACTCACAATCAAGGCAGGAATCTACCTGTAAAGTATTGTGGACTAGTTCTGTAACATCCTTTATATTGCTTCCAGATGGCCTTACATGTTCAACGTAGGATTATGTGAACGATGCTTTATTATCCTTCATACGTCACACGTGCACATTTTTTCCCTTTACTTTAATTGTTTAAGAGTTCTTAATAAACATCAAGAAACTACAAAATGATGCAAAACAGGGCAATGAGAATCATATTAAAAAAGTAAATACCCCAGAATTGAAGAAATGAGAAAAACACTCAATTGGATGGAAATTAAAAAAAATACTTATTTATAACGTTCTCATATTATGTGTACATAAAATTTTCAAGAACAAACTGCCAAAATATTTTTTGAACAAAATTATTGTAAATAGTGATGTTCATACATAATATAACACCAGAAATAGGATTAGAATAAGATTACCATATAAAAAAAAGTATGTCTAATGTACAGAGCTGTAAAAATATATGATGAGATGCCAGAAAACATGAAGAATATAAATAAGATGAATGAATTTAAAAACAAATGCTATAATTATTGTAAAAATAGTATAGAATTGTAGAAGATAAGATATTTTATTTATTATAGATTGTACCACAGATTCAATTAGATGTAAATGTAAATATATAGATTATTATAGATGGTATATTAGTATTAGATTTAAAAATGTAATGTGTTAAATACTAGTTAATATACATGTTGTAATATTAACTAACCAAAGAAATAAATAAAAAAAATACATGCATACGTTCTAAAGATTTCAACAAGAAAGAAATGTATGTGTGGCAAATCAATTTATGATAGAGTAAAGAATGCAGATATTAGGAATGAATGTAAAGCTGATCTTAGCATAATTAATAGAAATAAAAAAGGGTCGCTCAGATGGTTTGGGCATGTTGAGCGAATGAATGAGGAAAGAATGGTAAGAAAGATATATATAATGCAAGTGTTGATGGCGCCAGAAAGAGAGGGCGACCGCGGAAGACGTGGCATGACCAGATCAACCAGATACTGGAAGATGGTCCCGTTAGAAGCCTCAACAACCGGTGAGCTTGCATGCGATGATGTATGAATGTGGATGATGCGAGAGTTGTATGTCAGGGCAGAAGAGTGTGGCGCTCTATCCTCTCTGCCTACCCCCACGGGTAAACGGCGTGATGGTAAGTAAGAAACGATCTATAAAAAGAAACATGCAGTCTGTTGGCGTTAAGAAATTTATATACAAATAAATTTCTTTGCAACTTACAAATATTGCTCTAACAAGAGCGAGACAGAGATAATTTTACATATTATTTAAATTATAAATTTGAAATAGTTTACCTAAGGATGTAAGAGTATTTATACATATCCCGTATTACAGCCACCCTTATGTAACATTATAAACAACCTCCACCCCAACAGGAAGCGAGTATTCCGGTAGACTTAATCCGCCCTCCGGTTATGGTATTATTAGCTCTGAAAATCCCATGGAAAATCACGGGGTAATGAAAAAAGTTCACAAGAAAACTCCTAATAATATATTCCTGGCCTTAGGGCACACACGCCCTCCGAGGGCTAAACGGCAGGTCCCTCGGGGTGGGCGCTAAGGGCGAACACCCCTGAGTGATGGCGTTGGAGTTTCGAAACACAATTTTATAGTGTTATAATATGCATATAAATATATAATATCATTATGTTACGTATTACGTCGATAGCTCGACGCACTACCCTTAAACCTTAAAAAAATATATATTTTAAATTTAAAAAATAAAACATAGAAAAGGTAAAGGTAGTTGCTTAACTAGACTAGTCTGTTCTAAAGCAACTACCTGTACTGTTTTTGAAATTTAGTTAATAATTAGTGTATAATAAGTGTGTAATAATTATATAGTGCACTTAACAAATTCACTTTAGCTAGAGATAAAATCAAAACATATTACATATAATTCACATCACATAGAAAAAAAAATCAAATCATATTTAGAGAAGGTATTTGAATTATAATACACTCAAAAACGATTTACAATAGAATCTAGGCTGTCATTTGACACATTGCCTTCGTTTTTAAGTCTACCTACATTTAGTAACCACTTTGTTAACCACAGTTATATATATAATTGAATCACAGTTATATATAGCTCGGAGGTTGCTTGGCTAAACTGAAGAATACGTCCTTACTCCGAATTTTTCAAGGGAGAGTATACAGTTGAGTGCCCAGATTTCAAAAATGAAATCAAATTGATTTAGAAGAAAGTATTAAAAAAGTGATTGCACTTTGAAGTTTGAAATTTTCCTAATTTATTTTGATATTTGTGACCCTTTATATGGATAACATATATATACCATCGAGATATATTACAGATGTCTATATGTATATATAATACTGGTTTATGGGAA
The DNA here is from genome assembly GCA_016648135.1 of Agrypnia vestita. Classification (NCBI taxonomy): domain Eukaryota; kingdom Metazoa; phylum Arthropoda; class Insecta; order Trichoptera; family Phryganeidae; genus Agrypnia; species Agrypnia vestita. The sequence goes on from JADDOH010000029.1 coordinate 148,180, forward strand.
TGTCAAATTTCAACCATATGTGGTGGTAGTAAAAATACAACTCACATATGAAATAAAGTGCAGGTTAAACATATATACAACATCCAAAAAATTTCTTGACGTTTAAAGACAAATTTCTTTATTTTAATACATTTCATATCTCAATCACTATGTGTGTCCATTTTTCCCAAATGAAGACGACAAGAGGACACAAAAAATTGTTACAAATTAGTCAATAATATATTCTCATTTTTGCCTCTTCCTGCCAAAGTTCTAAAAGTTTTTCGATGCTTCTGATGTCACGATGACTCATTTAAGATTCTTAAATGACGATGAGTCATTTAAGAAAGTGGAGATGTTGAAAGTGTTCACTTTTGTCTAATTGACATTCCATTTTGGAGACCTGTAATTATCAAATAAAATAATAAATGTGTGTTACTGTGCCTGCGATTAATCCCAACTAAGCTCTGAGACAAATTTCATTCCGTGGACACGGGGTATGACGCGAGGGTATAATCTGGTTCCACAATTCGATAGCAATGAAAAATTAACATAACCTCAAAACCCCCAAGGCATTTGTTCCCAAATTCACAACTTCTCTCTATGAATTTCCTTTTATCTCTCGTCTCTCTTTCTGGCTCGCTCCCCGTGTGTCCCTCGCTCTCCCTCGGGAGCCTCTCGACAAACCGAAAACAATTTAAGCCGCGGTTTCCTCCCCTCCCCTCCCCTCCCCTCCCCGCCGCCAGATTAAAAACACACCCGGAACAAGTTGCTGCGGGGGACGCCGCCCACCCTCGGGCTGAGCTTCACCCCGAGCACGCTAGGTTAAGTGAATTCTACAAAAGATCAAAAATAAGAGTTTTTCACCAAAAATGTAACCCCTGGTCTGCTGATGTCCTTGAAAATTTTCCTCCACCTTTCTATGCAGCCGGCGGTTTGGATAGTCGTGCCAGCAGAAGGATAGCCAGTAGTCTTGATCAGGTCACTCCATCGAGTCGGAGATCAGCCAAGAGGCTGAAAGGAATGTCAGTTAGACAAAAGTGAACACTTCGAACATCTCTTTCTTTTTAAATCACGAGTTCTTTTAGTCATTGAGTCATCAGAGGCATCGAAAAACTTGTAGAACGTTGGCAAGAAGAGACAAAAAACGAGAATATATTATTGACTAATTTGTAGTAATTTTTATCGTCCTCTTATAGTTTTCATTTGGAAAAATGATACAACTTATGTTGACGCGGTTATAATATGATATGATATGAAACGTGTTAAAATAAAGGAATTTCTTTTTAAACGCCATGAATGTTCTTTATAACTCAAAAAATTTTTTTCAACAAAACATATTTTGGTAAGATATTATTTTTTTTATTATATTTTATTTATTAAAAAGACAGCGCACAGTACATATATACAAATATTATACTTACCTCCATTATAGAAATAATAACTCATGCACTTATTACGTGCTATACGCACTATCGTGATATTATTTATTTTATTTATACATGAGGGGTAGAAAAGCAAAGGCAAACACCCACTGAGGTATTTCTGAGATAAATACAAAAACCTGTCAACTACTCAAGGAGATTTCTCTGGAATATAAGTAACCTACATTTTTATCGAAATATTTTTTAAAAAATGATTGCCACCCTAGTCTTCGTTTTATACATGTGCAAAAATAAATATTTAAATTTTAAATATTGCTTGCTAGCTAATAGTGATGATTACTACTTTAGTAATCCTCGGTGACTGCATTCAAAATATGACAGAGGTTAAATGTATGGGAAGAAAGTAAGTGTGTAGATAGTGCATATCGAAACTCAGAAAAAGAAAAAAAAATCGAATAAATAAAAAGTACATTAATATTTTGTTTTCACTTTACGTTTGGTATTTGTTTATTTCTATAGATTGTCTGTAAGTCAAAAGAATCTAGGTATATGTTTATAATTTTATCATGATAATATTAAAAGATGATATTCCTTAAACGCACCTTCCAATGTTCATTAAAATTCATCTGTTTTAACACAAATTAATAAACGGTACGTTTCGTTAGATTGCGTTGGAAACTGCAGCTACCAAGTACGTTTCTAATTTCCCACTTCAAAGGCTTCCTAGACTAGCGAACAAATACGAGCAACTTGACGTTTTTGCCACCAAATTTATAAAATTTTAATTTTAAAAGGTGCATTGAAAGATTACTAGTATTCTTCCGATTGGACTTAAATAAGTGGATTGTATTTCAGTTGTTGATGGGGTAAGATAACAAACGGTTATGTAAAAAAATTATTATATTATGCTTTCTTTAAGCTTCTGCTTTTGCTATATACTTGCTTTTTACATTATATTATAATTATCTTTTTGTATTGTGCTATTGCTATGTATTTTCTTTCCACTTTGTATTATTACTCCCTTTATATTAACTCGTGGCGTCTGCTTGCTTGCCGTCTAAAAAAATTTTGGATCGATTTTTAACCCTTTTCCCGTGATCCAATCGAGCTGAAACTTTGCAAGCAGACTCGTGGCGATCATCAAAAAGATCTATCAAATTTTCGTTGAAAAATAATAATAATTATAGTATAATTTTGGATTTTTCAAATTATTAATGATTTTTCATACAAGTTGTACGGAGATTCCGACGCATGTGGTAGACACGAAACCCGAAAATGAGAAAGGGAGTATTGTAAAAACTTTTTTTTATTTTCTAGATTGTATTCATTCATTCAATGTTAACCTTATCTTATTGTTTATAAAGGCTCCAAAGGGCGTTAATAAATAATAAAAGATGCGTCAATAATGATGACGTCCGTGGACTCGTCATCCGCATCTGATTAATTATAGGTAGGTACCCGATGGCGCCCCCAGGGACACGCCCCTGGCGCGTGCATGTGTCCCAATAAACAGCCCATTTATATATTCCTTGCGGAGCGATATTTGCCTGCTACTAAAACAGTCATGGCTCGCCCTCTTGGGACGCGAAGCGCGCTCTAGATTAATTTGTATCTACCTCCTTCTATGTTCGTGGAATAAAAAAATTGTATCGTACAAATACATACATTCTTCTTCTTCTTCTTAAAATAGGGCAATCCGCCCTCAAAGAGCGGTTTGTGCCATTTTGCAAGTTATAAATAAGGTAATGCTAAGAAAGGGAAATTAATCATATATTTATGTCATTTGCTGACAAGAATTTTGATATAATCGCTGTCAGATTAGGCGAGTTTATTACAAGATGACAAATATTTGTTGGGAGTTGGAATTTAGCCTCGATCAGCTCATTGTAAAAGGCATTATAGTTCCGCAATGGGCAAGCATACATTCTTCATTTTAGCTAAAATTTGGCACAGATAGGTCCTAGAGTGTAACTGAGCAAAATATGGAATGGATGGTATTGAATTCAACACTGATATAAAGATGTGTTCAAAATTTGGTGTAAATAGGTAGGGAATGGCTGTTTTTTTTTTTTTTTACTTGAATTTTTAAGAACAATTTGATTCATCACTCAGCTAAAAATTGGCCGAATTAAGCAATTTGAAACTGACAAGGTAGGCGAATTTTTAAACGATTTTTATTATTTTTTGCGTTTTTTCGAAACTCCCTTTTTCAGACGGTTTGAAAAGATATCTCAAAAACTATTGGGCCAATTTTGATAGAATTTTCGCACACATACAATTTATCTTGTAACATTGTTCACGATGCAAATTACCATTTTATTGATAAAATGCGTGGTTTGCTTTTTATGAATATTTAACATCGATTTTTAGGAAAAAAATATAAATATTTTCAAAGCGATCTCATTTTTTTTATATGTTACATCATACACATTGCATCATTTAATAAGAAAATAATTATCTTTTTCAATTCACTCAAACCCTGACGACATGATTATCTCCAACAGCTGCCCGCGTCGCGTAGACGGACCTTGGCAGAAGAGTACATACTCCACTACATTATTAGGAAATTTAAAAAAAATGTATAATATAATTTAATAAAAATTTGAAATAATATTTCTGGCGTATCCTAGTGTAACGCTAGTAATTCGGATGAATTTCATTACACAGATAAAGTATATTTCTAACAAAAATTCCGTAATCAACTATAAAGGTCTCATTAGCGACATCTGTGGGCATTTAGGGGGGATGAAAAACCTTTGGTGCAGGCCGCGCGGAGGATGGTTACAATTCGCATGTAAAGCGTAGTACATAATTTAAAATATATATACAACTTCCAAAAATTAGTAGACATGGTATATTCTATGGGTGGAAATGGTGAACGTTACATTGTGAAAAGTGATCACTTAAGCCAGCCGTATGATAGGTCGTAAGCCCTATGTACACCCAAAAGACTTCTATACCTACTTTTCCATAAAAATACAGTTTCGTCCCTGTATACATTAAATATTAATCAATGTATTTAGTAAACAATGATAACAATGCGAATTTTGTATGTAGGTACAATAATAAAGTCAAAAAATATTATTATTTTTGATATTCACGGTGGTGTGACCCCTAAAGCTGTTAAAGCTGACAGTTAATTTTTGTACATCTATTACATCTCAAAATAGTCTTCATCGCTGTGTTTTGAGTTTTAAGAAGAGTGTGGCACTCCATCCTCTATCTGCCCCCGCGGGAAAACGGCGCTGTGGTAAGTAAGTACTGCATCAAGTATCGTTTATATCCAAGTTAGCGTTAATGGATTTATTTATTTATTTTGTTCTTATTCAAAGGTGATGCACAATTTGGGTTGGACTATGCCTGTCTCACTAGCGGAATCTGTGTTGAGATAGGCATAGTTTAAAATTTTGTAGTATAATTTAGATATTTACAAGCGTCTAGTGATCAAAATAACAAGTAATTATCATAATTTAAAATATGTTTTATTTTAAATTTGTAATAAACATACAATTGGAATGATTAATTACTACATATTTTAAATTAAAACGTTGCACCACGAAGTAACTGCCAAATCTTTCGATGAGCGAAGTATTTAGAAGAAGTAGAAATTAAAATAAAGAGAGAAAATAATTATCTCTTTATTTTAATTATATATGTATATATAAAAAATTAAAAATACAAATACAATAATTAGAAAATGTATCTACAGAAAAAAGTACATAATTAATTAACGAATTGATTTGTTTGAATGAGAGCACCAATTTTGTGTTATTTTAATCATATTTTTAATCCAGTATTTTATTAGGTATTTTATATTTTCGTTGCAATTTACTATGTTGCATGTTAAAGAATTTGGGTCCAAAATACTTCTTTGCCCGTGTGTAGTGTGTCCTATTGATTTGTAAATTGTTTGTCCGTGGCAGTTGTCGTTAGTATCGTTTCAAAAAACGTTTGTGTAAGTATGTGTATTTTACAGTGGTCTCAGCATATATTTCACGGTCCCTACATATGCTGTCGAATCTGCCAAAATTTCAATTTTCGTTTTAATATCTTAAACCATCCGATTTACTCCATATTTTCGGATAATGTTTATCATCATCATCATCATCTTCATCCCCTTGTCTTAGTAGGGTCGGGGGTCCAAAGATTCGACAAGGTGCTTCCATTTTCTTCTGTCTTGAGCTGCTTCTGCATGAGTTAACCAGTCTAGACCCATTCTGTTCGTTCTAGACTCTTTCTCGTTCTAGACTTGTCCTAGTAGGGTCGGGGGCCCAAAGACTCGAAAAATAATATAATTTTCCTTTAATATATGCTTTATTTGAAACGGAAATTCAAATTTCCTTTAAAATAGTCCGAAAATAAGTAAATCGGTGATTTAAGAAAGCAAAACGAAAAAATATTTTTTTACAAATTCGACAGTATACGTAGGGACCGTCGATTGGTCTAACATCAAAAACTTAGAATTTATTAAATTTATCGCCAATACTTGTGTATACTAGTAACCACGGCATAAACTCCATATTTAACCATGTTTTTGTTACCTGTAACATAGGTTTTGCATATTTTTTGTTTAAGTTCTTTTAAGGGTAAACTTGCTTAAGGCTAAAGATGATTTCCCCTCATACATGCGCGCGTGCACGCACACACACATACCTACACACGCACTAGCGCACATCAACTTACTACCTGACTACTTTAATTACTATCACACCAACTTACTACCTGAGTACTTGAATCACTATTACTCCTGTAAAATCAGAGATTCTTGTAATTGGCTTTGCCGAATTATATCACCGATGTAAACGAATAACAATGGCCGTAAGGAAACCTGCTAACGAAAAATAAAATATTTTTTAATAATATTTTTATATGAAAGTATGTTAAATTGAAATCAGGCATATTCTAGTAAATATGAATATCATATATGTATAATAAGGAATAATGCTAAAAAAAATCCACTTTGAAAAATAAAATATCGACGGCTTCTACGTATAATATCGTAACCTACAAATCGACGATTTTGAGTTTGTTGTGTATTTCATATGTATTTAATTATATATTTAATTCCAAGAAAGAAAAAAAAAATTATAATAAAAAAACATTATTTATTACAATTTTTTTTTCTTTATTGGAATTAAAGATATAATTAAATACACATGTGTACACAAAAAACTCAAAATCGTCGATTTGTGGGCCGTCGATATAGAAGTATCATTACCAGTTACGAAATCTATGTAAGTATAATGTACTAAGTTGTAAAATGAAAAAAAATAACAACAGATGTCTCTAGTAGAGGCCAGTGCAATATATGAAATGTTCTTGATTCGAACTATATTTAATAATGTGTGATGTTCTTAGATAGAATTGGTGAATTTTGCATTGTGTAAAGTGATCACTTAAGTCAGCTCATACAGGTTGTCAGCCATGAGTCATCGTATAAGAGACTCTTATACACTTTTGTCATATATAAATAGCTTCGTCTCTGTGAGACTTTAATAATTTATCCTTAATTAAAAATAAAATTATTTTAATAAATAAAAATATTGGTAAAAAAAATATTGATTGTATTATTTATATAAATCTACATATATTATTTGATTAATTACACCTACATGTTTCAGAAATACCTTTCCATCGTCATATGTAACACCCTGACGATGGAAAGGTATTTCCGAAACATATAGGTGTAATTAATCAAATAATATATATATGGAAGTGAAGTCTGGAGCTGGCAGAAGAGGAACGAAAGTAGATTGAATGCAGTGGAGATGAGGTCCCTTAGACGTATGTGTGGCAAATCCATGTATAATAGAGTAAAGAATGAAGATATTAGGAATGAATGTAAAGCTGATTGTAGCATAATACATAGAATAAAAATAGGGTCGCTCAGGTGGTTTGGGCATGTTGAGCGAATGATTAAGGAAAGAATGGTAAGAAAGATATATGATGCAAGTGTTGACGGCGCCAGAAAGACGTTGAGTTTGCATGCGAAGATGTACGAATGTAGACGAAGCGAAAGTTGTATGTCAGGACAGAAGAGTATGGCGCTCTATCCTCTCTGCCTACCCCCACGGGGAAACGGCGTGATGGTAAGTTAGTTAGTAGAATATTTTTAAAAATCAATATTTTTAAAAATGACACTCTACAATGTTGCTGAATCAATTGAAAAAAAAATGGTGTTTTGAGGATAAATACGACATATTCCTGTTAACACTACCTGTGCGGAGAAAGCACGATGTACGCAAAAACAAATAAATATACTTTTGAAATATATTTTTTTTAGAATCCAATCAGCGCAACAACAAACTGCCCGTGCCCCGAAACTCCGCCATAATACGCCGAACAATATCCGCATTTATCGAACGTCAATCCTTTTCAATATCATGATGTGGAGGGCCCTCGGTTCGAAAAATCCCCCACGAGGGGCCGTGGAGGGCTCTACAGGGCGCGCTGACAGTTGGACGCGAGGCTACCTTCGAGGGCCACGGCTTATTGCTCGCTGCGTGGCGCGTTTTGTTGTTTTACATGCGTCGGATGCTCGAGAGATGGCGTTTATTGAACCTGTTCCCTTTTCGAAATAGCGGCGTCTGTAATATCGGCCCGGCGGGCGCGTGCAGTCAGTACGCTGCGAAATATTTATTTATTTTTGACAATGTTTTTGTATGCATGTTTTGAGAACACAATTTCTGGATTTGTCCACTGCGAGATTATTATTTAATTAAGATAAATATTTGTACGAGAAAAGTGTAGGGTATTTATACGATGGCCTGTATAAGCTGGCTTAAATGATGACGCCAGACACCACCAATTTCACCAATTCCATAAAATCCACACATTATAAAATTTTTGCAAGTTCTACATATGTTCCGGATTGAAAACTAACTAACTAACTAACTAACCATCACGCCGTTTCCCCGCAGGGGTAGGCAGAGAGGATTGAACGCCACACTCTTCTATCCTGGCACACCACTTTTGCTTCGGCCACATTCATACATCTTCTCATACACGTTCTACGGTTGTTGCGGCTTTAAACAGGGCCATCCTCAAATACTTGTAGTACCTGATCGTGCCAGGTCTTTCGCGGACGCCCTCTGTTCCTGTTGCCTTCAACACTCGCCATATATATTTTCTTAACCATCCTTTCCTCGTTCATACGTTCCACATGACCAAACCTTCTAAATATTTAAAGGAGCCTTGCTAGAGACATCTGTAGTCCTTCTCATGAAATAGTAGGTATGCATAGATTTCGCAGCTGGTAAACATATCTCTATATTTTTAATTTAAATTTAATGCGTAAGCTATGGGCTATCGTATAAAAGACGTTTCTCAAACTTATAAATAGTTTCGTCTTTGCGACACTTCTATAATTTATCTTAAGTATTTATTTTTACTTTATATAAGCGAAACCTGCATAACTTCTTGTTTCGCGGGATGGAACACGCAAGATTCGTTCCAATAGATAAGGACTCTCAAAACTTATGTTTATTATTTTGTGTAAAAAGATAAAATCCGTCACTACTCTTGTATTTTAGAATTTTTCAAGAAAGAAAAAAGAACGAATAATGTTTTCCGAATTGTAAGAATGATCTCAACGGTACAGCAAGCTTAAAATTTACAAAATAATAAAAATAAATCGAAGAAACATCACGAAATCATCTGGATCACCTCTTAAATTCAGCCCTAATAATTCCTTCATAAAATAGCTAACTCCACAGCAAACTGTCCTGATTTATCCATTAGAGTGCCTTCTGGGCCAAGAAGATCTTATCTCATATTTATTTCAGATGGTGCTTATATATCTGCCTAACCCTACGGAGCCCAGCAGGACAGCAATATTCACGAGTCAAACTCTCGAATTAAACCTTGTCGTGATTAATACCATTATATAATATTATCGACATTTATACTTTCTTCTTTATGTTTTAGGTGTCAGTTGCTGATGTATTTACTGACAAAGGATTCTATTTGTTGAGCAAAAATTCCAATTCACTTGCCCCTTAGTTAGCTTTAAAGAGAAATATAAATAGATACTATTAGGGCGACATCTAGATGTGACGCCTTAAAATACTTATATTTTTATTAATATTAATGTAATCCCCGAAGGCGACATCTATTGAATACTGGAGTGAGAATTAAGTGTAATAAGATAAGAAATTAGGTATATAGATACCTATATCACTTATTTGAGAACCTTATTGTGTCTTCGATTTGTGTGTATTCAGTGTTACGGGGAAAGTTGTATTCCTGTCACCTCTACTTCCTCATGAACTGTGAACAGCCCTAAGTCTACTCCCCGGGAGAACCAGCATCACTGTCCATTCATATTCATGAGTAACGCATTCCGGTAGTCAAGTCAGTGAGGAGGATAAATAAAAATATCAATCAACGCAGCCAAGAATATTATAAAAAGACTCGCTCGAGGGTCTCTCTGGAGGCGGGCGGCGGCCACTTCACGGATGTATTCGATAATGCTTTTAATACACTCCTCACTTAACGTGACCAGAACTTGGAGCCGAGCTGGTCTACCACCCGCCCGTCCTAACTCCGTGGACACTACAAACACACTTCAATATTTCACTGTTATTACGACAATGTAAAAAAATATTTTATTAATTCACGATAAAAAACTAACCCATAAAAACCATGTTTTTATTATACTCCCTTTCTCATTTAATCAGGTTTCGTGCCTACTGCACGCGTCGGGGTCGTTACTCATTTGTAATGATTCCAATTTGAAAAAACCGTTAAAATTTCGAAAAATCCAAAAATATACTATGATTATTAAAATTTTTTAAACGAAATTTTTTTAGATCATTTTCATCATCGCCACAAGTCTGCCTGCAAAGTTTCAGCTCGGTTGAATCACGGGAAAAGGGTTAAAAATTGATCCAAAGTTTTTCCAGCAGACAATAAACCGCAGACGCTACGAGTTAAAAGAAAGAGAGTCTATAGAAAAGAAATAGAAGTCTCATAAAGACATAGCTTTTTATATATGAGAAAAGAGGATGGAAGTCTCTTATACCTACGATAGCTCAGGGTTTACAACCTGTTTGAGCTGGCTTAAGTGATCACTCTACACAATGCAACGTTTACCAAAACCCGCGTAAGAACATCCACACATTATCATCAAATTTTTGAAAGTTCTATATATATGCTCGAATCATGAACATTTCATATATTGCACTGGTCTCTGCTAGAGATATCTGTTGCTATTTTTACTCCCTTTATATTACTCGTGGCGTCTGCTTGCTTGCCGTCAAAAAAAACTTTTCCCGTGATCCAATCGAGCTGAAACTTGGCAAGTAGACTCGTGGCGATGATCAAGAAGATCTATCAAATTTTCGTTAAGAAAATTAATAATTATAGTATAATTTCAGATTTTTAGAAATTTTATTGTTTTTTTCAAATTGGAATCATTACAAAAGTTTGATTACGGCGACCCGATAACGTCGCGGAATATTTTCTAAATTTGAATTACTCTGTCGGTATGCATAATAGGTACATCACTACGAATGTCGAAAATCTAAATTGACTGACAAATGTTTTTAGAATTTAATCTTCAAAGCATGAAGTGTCTTATCAAAGCTCAAAACATCTGACATTTTAGAAATTTATTAAATTACTGTAAGTTTAGTGTTATGTTATATGTTTTAATTCGTCTTTAATTGTTGTTATATTTTACAAAGAAAGGGAGTATAATAAAAACTTGGTTTTTATGGGTTAGTTTTTTATTACCGCCCTCTGCGTTTTGAAATTTTGTCATTCCCATAAACTAGTAGAGATGTCGCCGTTGGTAAAAAGAGATATCTATATTTTTGATTTGGAGTTTTTAGAGCAATATTCTTTTTACGTGCTTTTCATTCATCATCAGCTCTCTTTATCTGTTTGTATATTGTTGTGGAGGAGTCTTACAATAGATTTTTCACCAATTTCCCGACTGGCTAGAGCTCTGAAACTTTCAACACTTGCGTAAAGTGGATGACCATACATTATTAAATCAAAAAACGTAATCCGGTAATTACATGGAGTTAAAATTAATAGTTTTCAATTATTATTGAACATTAAAAGTGCATACGTACATAGTTTCGAGATTAATCAATGTTAATATGAAAAAATGTTTCGATTTCAATTTTTTTAATTTTCAGCATTTACATTAGGCGTCGGAACTAAATATCAAATTCGATGAATCGGGCTTATGTTGAATTTAGATTTGTAATATCTCAGGATAAATTTGGTTTGTAAAAAGTCGGTTCGAAAAAAAGGATATTCAACATAATTATGCCACGGGTTCATAGAGTGTTGATGCGCAATATCCGCAGTATTTCTTGCAACTATTAAAATTATTAAAATTTTCAATATCAAAATGCCAAAATAGTTTTTGAACAAAATTGTTGTAAATAGTGATGTACATACCAGGCACGTGTAGTGAAACATTGAAGCATGACTTTTTTATAAACGTATATTTTGGAAAAAAAAATAGAAATCAAATATTTATGCTATAGATTTTTAATGATATATCGAAATACGAATGCTATGATAACAATTGTGATAGAAATATTACGAAATATATGCTGTATTCCGATTTTTTTTCCAAATATTTGTTTACGTAAAAGTCATGCTGCGATGTTCCCACTGCGCGCCCTTGGTACACACATATAACACCAGAAATAGGAATAGAATAAGATTACCATATAGAAAAAAGTATATACACAGTATTGTTTAATGTACAGAGGTGTAAAAATATATGTTGAGATGTCAGAAAACATGAAGAATATAAATAAGATGGCTAGGCTGTCAGACTCGTCTGCCATCCCTTCACCTTCTGGCGGTGAAACTATTATATTAAATACCTCGTATTAAAAGCACGTCTCCAAAAAAAATTTTGATCCGCTTGTTATATGACATTCTTCCGAATTATTAAAATTACACTAGAATAAGCCTAATACGTAATTGACAATATGATCATTAATGCAATAGTCAAAATATCCTTCCTATGTGGTTATTTGGTACATTCTAATGTTATCGAACCTCGGATATGAGCGGCCTTGTCTGAAACGGTTTTAATAGGTACTACACGCGCAGACGATGCGTGTACCAACTGCATTTATACAAACATGGTTCAAAGGAACATTTGATGACAATATATTATACCATCATGTATAAAATTTGTGAGCACATCATGCCTCCCTTTTTAATTTACTTTTTTTTTCTTTCATAAAATAGAGATGCGAATATGGAATACGTGTCGCATCAATATTCTTACTATTCTCAAAATAAGTCAAAAGCCTGTGCTGTAAAAATTGGACTAAATTGCTGGTGTTTTGGAATGGAGCTCGTACCACCGACCACCAGATCACTAGGCGAGCGCCATGACAACTACACCAACAAGCTACTCTAACTACATAAAATAAAACAAATTAAAATAAAAAAATTATAAGAATTTATTGTCAAATCATGTCGTTTGGTCCAGCTCGTAGTAGCGAGGGGGTTATAACCAGATTTTGCGACGAAAGTCCGACATTCTCGACGGACGACACTGCTTATGTATTAATTAAGTGCCGACCGCGAAAATAGCAGGTGTTTGGTTAATTAACGATAATTGAATAGACAAATCCACCTGCTTCTTTATATAAACTGTTAGTTTATCAAATTATTCGTTCTTGCCCACGCGCCCAAATCGCACAACTTATTTTTTTCCAAACGCAATAAAAAAATTTATGAATTGTATTTTGTTATTTATTTCCTTAACAATAATATGATTTCAACGTTAAATAAGGTAAGAAGAAAAGATATTGAAAATGGTAATACGCTTAAGTTGATTCATTTAGATTATTTTCTGCCAATTTTTTACAAAAAATTGATGATTTGTGGATTTTACGGTGGAATTGGTGAACGGTGCATTGTGTAAACTGATCACTCAAGCCAGCTAATCCAGATCATAAAGACTTCTACACATGTTTTAGGTACATTTAAATATCTTCGTCTCTGTGAGAATTTTACAATTTATCTTAATTAATGATAATCTTCTGTGAACAAAAATCATTAATTTTGTTTTTAGAATATATAATACCAACAAAATACATATTGTAATAGCAATATTGTTACTACAGTAATATTCTATTCAAATTTAAAATTGGGTAATTTCACATTTTACAGATGTCTATGAAAATATATAAAATAGATTGAGAAAAATAAATTACATTTTGTAACTCAGTGTCGATGATGTGGGATAATGTTTTCATTCAGAATTTTTATAATAAAAATCTTAAACAAAACGATTTGAAATTGAATTGAATTGAATATGAAACTTTCATATTATTATTTAAGACCCTGATTCGACCAATACTAGAATTTAATACGAGATGGGGCTTGAACCCCGGGCCAGCAAATCCGAAAACAAATGTTTCGTCATTTTTGACGGGTCACAGCCGGTTTTATATTAAATTCACCGATAAATTAATACGTGATTACGAAAATGCTCATCTGTCAGATATATTTGCAGGTGATTTACATCACCACAGATGTTCATTGATAGAAAATATTCTTGCTATAATTTAATTTTTAATTTACATTTTTAACTTGATTTTCAATTGTTCGGAGTACTTTTTTGTCCATATATTTTTCTTTTTCTTACATTTCATTTCACTTCTCTTTCTTCTTGTGCCCTCCGATCGTATTGATTATCAGCACATTATTTGCTGGGGCCAGTAGACTGACAGAACTACTTACTGTCGCCATAATGTTCTCCTTCTTCCAGGACTCCAACTTCCACCAATCGTTCTCTGCATTATGAGGTGCAATATGTACTCTCTGGATGTCTCATTACACGTCTGAGTATTAAAGTTGTATTTGTATGGTTTTGATTACTTATTTTTCTTTATTATTTTTTTTCACATATTGAAATTTCTCTATTGAAAATAAGAATATTACATACATGTTATATTGAATATTACATTGTTTTTACATGTTTAACTGTCCCCAGTAAAGTAATACTTGTGTTTGGGGACAGGAGTATGATACGTAAGAGCATGAATGATTAAGTATGTATAAGTTAATAATGGAACAGTGCAGAGAGATACAAACATCATAAGATAAATATTAGTGACTCAAGTATACTAATTATTTTCGGAGTATCGTTATTTTATATAATTCTAACTATTTTTTGTTTTAATTATGTATATTCTATTTGTTTTATGTTTATTTAACAGTGCAGAGAGATACAAACATCATAAGATAAATATTATTGACTCAAGTATACTAATTATTTTCGGAGTATCGTTATTTTATATAATTCTAACTATTTTTTGTTTTAATTATGTATATTCTATTTGTTTTATGTGTTTCTTGAATTTTGTATAGTGTTCTTCAGTTCTAATATTTCAATAACTTACCAATCATTGGTAAGTTATTGAAATATTTGACACCTAGATAAGTGTAATAGTTGTTGTATTTAGGAAAGATTAAGCATCCTATTATTTGCGCTCTTTGGCTGACTATTTCTTTATTCTTTGATAATTTCTTTAAAAGGTAAATCTGTACGTAAGGTTCTATGGTTTTTTAATATTACTTTGATAATTAATTTTTGAGTTGTTTTAAGAGTCTGTATATTACTTTTATAAGAGCCCCCCCAACCTATTATTCCGTATTGTAATATAGATTGTACAAAAGCATAATATAATGTTCAATCGTTAAAATGTTGCGTAATCTTAAAAATATATATATCATTTTTCGCGCTCTATTTACAATCATGTTTATATTATTCTTCCATTTCAATTGTTGGTCTATAAGAATATCCAAGTACTTAACAGTATTCTTCATATTTAATTTGTCACAGGTTATAGAGGAACATTTCCATTCTAGCTTATTTTGAGTTTCCTTCCGTAGATCCACATCTCGTATGCTTCAAGTCGCCTTATGAACTCTCCTGTAAGCGTCCATTCTTCCATTCTATTAAATAATATTAAGAACACGTAGCGTCTGACCATTCGCATTCGTAATCGAAAAGCCTTTTTCATACGGATAAAGATTGCACGAGCTTGCTCCATTGCGTGTACACGCATTCAAAATGTCATGATGAGTAGGCACACCATAGTAAAAAAAATCAAATACATACGTCGAATATAGCGTATGACTATTTTTTGCAATGTCAAGTGTCAACACTCACATCTCTGATATTCTGGATAGATCTACACTGCTAGTACGTACCTACCTACTAAAGATGAGATGTAAACAAATTGGTTTAAATGAAATCATAATTAATTTATCAATTTACATTTTTTCAGGAAATTATTCCGCGATAATTTAAATAATTTTAGAAATATTAAGTCCTGCCACAACCCAGCAGTTTCTACTCAAAGGTTTTTGAGATACTTACATTATAGTCAAAAAGACTAGTTTCCAACGGGAAAAATAAATGTCTCACTTAGAAAATGTATTTTCTGGGATATTTTGCTGTATATACAGGATGTACCAGAGCTAGCTTCAGAAACTTGGCCGATAAATTTCTGCCTATGTTATGAGTCTAAAATGTTCAAGCAATCATGGCCTAACATGAATACTTAAGGAGATTTGCGACATCAAAGTTAGCTTTTTTTTTCAATATTTCTGACATATTTTTGACAGTTATGCAACAATATATGAAATATACACATTTTACTCTCTTTAACGGCTTACTTCTGGTGCGCATGGATACGCGAATTTCGTTGCATACTAAAATTTCACTTTAACAACTAACTTCATGGTCTCCCATTTCCGCTACATGATGCGTGTACAACCTCCGTTACAATAATGCACTGATGCATATTGGAGAATCATAATCGACATGCCGTAGCTCGCTAAAGCCGTTATTATATAATATATATTTTTTTATGTTAATACTTACTTTTTTCACGTTTTCACTTATCTTATTTTTTCTTTTATACATCCTATTTATTTACCAATCAATGCTTGCCTTTTATGTTAATAATATTATTACCTTGATATTTACTTTCATGTCTTTCTTACTCTGTATACCTTATTTATTTGAATAATTCTTGCTAGGTAGGTATATACCTTATTTCTTTATATGTATATCTTACCTTATGTATCTGCATGTGATAATCTCTATTTATATATCCATATTGTCTTATATTTTACTTATGTATTAAATTATGATACTTTACACTTTGTATCATAATTTAACACACAATGCATACTAACCACCCCACATACTGGAATAAGGTTTATATTATTATTATATAAAAAAAAATTACTCTCAATGCGCCAAAATGATGTCAATATTTTGATTTCCGAAGATGTCACTAAGGCCTCGGGTACGATACGAGCGGCAAGCGGCAAAGCGTCAGAGCGTCAATGCGCCTGAGAAGTAAGGGGCGCATTGACGGCACAGTACTTAGCTTAGTCATATCGTGGCCGGCTTCCCTTACTACTCAGGCGCATTGACGCTCTGACGCTCTGACGCTCTGCCGCTTGCCGCTCGTATCGTACCCGAGGCCTAAGGCGCTTGTGTGGAAAATCTTTGGTCGATAGAGTGAGGAGTGAACAAATTAGAAGTGAATGTAATGCTAGCTGTAGTGAGGTAGAAAAAATTAGGAAGGGGTGCTAAGATGGTTTGGGTGTGCAGAACGCATGGGCGAGGAAAGGATGGTTAAGAAAATATATGGGGCGAGTGTTGAAGGTAGCAGAAAGTCCTGGCACGATCAGATACTACAAGTATTGGAGGATGGCCCTGTTAAAAGCCTCAAAAACCGTAGAACATTTATGAGAAGATGTATGAATGTAGCCCAAGCAAAAGTGGTGTGCCAAAATAGAAAAATATGACGTTCTATTTTCTCTGCCTACCACTGCGGAGAAACATCGTGATGGTTAGTTAGTTAACAACTTTTTTTTTTCTAAAAAAAATTATTGCAATCATTTTGTGCCATTATAGAAACAAATATTACTGTATCCCCACATACCGGGTGTACCAGAGCTGGCAGCAGAAACTTGGCGGGTAAATTCCTGCCTATGTTATGAGTCTAAAATGTACAAGCAACCATGATCTAATATCAATAGTTAAGGAGATAAGCGACATCAAATTAAGCATTTTTTTTCATAACTTCTGACTCATTTTTTTGAGGCTTGAACGTTGGACTACCATTACAGTAACTTATATCTAATATGAAAAATTCATTCCCTTTAATACAAGTCAAATAAAATGATAAAGACATTCTAATTATAATTTTTTCAGGGTTTTTATTATTTTATTTAACTTTTATTGAAACGAATAAATTTTTCGTAGTCGATGTAAGTTACTGTAATGATACTCTAATCTATATATATTGAAAAAAAAATGCAAACTTTGATGTCTCCTTAACTATTGGTCATGGGTGCTTGAACATTTTAGACTCATAACATAGTCAGGAATCAACCGGTCAAGTTTCTGCTGCTAGCTCTGGTACACTCTGTATATTCTATGAATGCGATCTATTTATATTAAAAGAAATAAAACATATTGACATTAAATAAATACAAATTAATTTCAAGATACGCAGTGAGTTGTTTTCGTTTTTTAAGACGTTCTTTTACTTTGTTTTTAAACAGTGTTGTAGGTACTAGGTATTTGCTTCCGAAGAACATAAACATGGATATGTTATAGCCGTGCAAAAATTGGGGAAGTTTGAGGTCCTCAGGTATAATTTTTTTTATTTATTTCTTAAGTTAGTTAATAATACAATTTGTATATTAACTAGTATTTAACACTTTACATTTTTAAATCTATTACTAATATACTATCCATAATAAACTACATATTTACATTTACATCTAATTTAATCTATGGTACAATCTATAATAAATAATAAATCTTATGCTCTACAATTCTATACTATTTTTACAATAATTATAGCATTTGTTTTTAAATTCATTCATGTTTTCTGGCATCTCATCATATATTTTTACACCTCTGTACATTAGACAATTCTGTGTATATACTTTTTTCTTATATGGTAATCTTAGTCTATTCCTATTTCTGGTGTCATAAGTATGTACATCACTATTTACAATAATTCTGTTCAAAAAATATTTTGCATTTTGTTATTGAAAATTTTATGTATGAATATGAGAACGTTATAAATAAGTATTTTTTTTTATTTCCATCTAATTAAGTGCTTTTCTCATTTCTTCAATTCTGGTAACTGCCCCTCTGCCTCTGGTGCTGTGCCAAATTAAACCCTTTGAACAGCCCAAGGATGAACACGCAAAATGAAAAAAAATGAAAATAAATGCCGAGGATATCCATAAGGCCACGCTATTAACACCACCGTGAAATGAAAATGCAAGCGCTACCTGCCGCATGTATATGTACTTGCCTGTCATGAAGGTATTCTATTGAAGACTTATACAACGTCTAAACTAAGTTTTATTTCTTAACAGTGCTAAAATAGAGATAAATTGAGTATAGAAAAGCACAGGTGCCACTAATTAAACACTTGGTACCTGCGTGTGAAGATGTGGGCCGGTGCTGGAAATGGAAATACAATTATTCAATTTTCGTTTTAAAACTTTGCGTTAATTATTATTTAAAATTATGTAACGGGTATTAAATTGTATAAAAACTTAATGCAACAGATAAGATATTAGACCATATGTCGATTTAAAATAACAAACATACTAAGACGCGCACGGGCATACACAAATGAATTGTAAAAATTATTTCAATTTAAATTTTGTAATGGTAAGGTATACAGGGTTATTTGGAAAACATTAATAACCTCGCAGGACTATATTCCTACCTTGATTCTTCTTCCTCTCCATGCCCCTCTATACCGGTTCATCCATCGGGCCATATTCCTGCCTTAAAATGTTCAAGCAGCCATGACCTAGTACCAATAGTACCAGTAGTATCGACCAAAAGGAATAAAGATTAAAAAACTGGCACGAAGCTACGTATTACTCATTCGAAAAATTACTATATATGCTCTCTGACCAACTGATTTGAAATAATGCTAAAAAAATGCTGCCTCTTTTTTTGAGAATCTTCCCCTTTATAACTTTTTGACATTTATTTTTGCAAAACAAAATATAAAATTATAAATATCACGCGTGTTCCAAACATTTCTTCATTCAAAATTTTCAATATTTAAACAATAAATTTGAGAGTTCTTACTCACATAAAATAATAAAGAAAAACATAATTTTATTCAATAAATAAACAAGTAGGTACATAATATAAAAACAGTTTCAATTTTGAAGACATTTTCATTTACATACTGCATTGCCAAATTATTTGTTAAATATTTTGGAGGATCTTGGCCGGTAGATTCCTGTCTATGTTATGAGTCTAAAATGTTCAAGCAACCATGACCTGGCACGATCAATAGTTGTGGAGATATGCAATATCAAAGATTGCATTTTTTTCAATATTTCTGACTTGTTTTTTGCAAAAAGTTGAACTATTATTACAGTAATTTATATCGATTATGGAATATTTATTTGTTTCAAAACAACTTAAATAAAATGATAAAAACTTTCTAAAAAAAATTTTTTTTTTAATTTTTTCAAGGTTTTTATCTTTATTTTATTCAACTTGTATTAAAGCGAATGAAGTTTTCATTATCGACATAAGCGTAAACTTAAAGATAGTTTAACTTTTTGCAAAAAATAAGTCAGAAATATTGAAATAAAATGCAATATTGAGTTTCTCCATAACTATTGATTAGGTCATGGTTGCTTGAACATTTTAGACTCGTGACATAAACAGCAATCTACTGGCCAAGTTTCTGCTGTTAGCTCTGGTACACTCTGTATAATATTTCTTCATTTAAGAAGTGCATACATGTATTAAATGTGTTTAACAATAACCAGAAATAAAATCGTAGGTACTCCGTTTTAACCACTGCTCCACTGAGCGCCTACTTATTCAACAGAAATGCGCCGGACCACCCACGACGCCCCCCCCCCCCCTCCCTCGCGGCTGCCCCATCGCAGCTCTTCACCAATCGTCGCCACTTCTTAACGAAAAACCACTCACCTTTTCTTACCAAATTTATCCGACCAAAATAATATTAACCTTCCGTTTAGTGCGGCGGCAGCGGGCAAAATTCTTGCTGGGTTACTGTCACATGACAATGGACACAACAACATAGTTAAATTATGGTTAATTAATTTTAAAGATTTCGGATAGTTAGAAAAATATTATGTAGCAGAGCTAGCCCACAAAACTGTGCAGGTAGATTCTGCCTAAACTATGAGTCGAAAATGTTCAAGCAGCAATGTTCTTTTAACTTATCTTCTGTTAAGCGTTGGTTAATATTAAAGTAACTTTTAGCGAATATTAAAAATTCATTTCGTTCAAAACCCTGCAGAAATTTTAAAAATATTTTTCGCGAGGATTTTAAAGTTTTATTTTACTTGTAATATTAAACCTAATAAATTTAAAGTTAACGCTATAAACATGAATATACATACATATACTCATACATTGTATTACTCCCCCATATGCGAACCTTCTATGAAATGTTCCATATTTATCTAACTGGTTAAAATTAATTAATAATTGCCTCTACGGAGTGGAAACTTAAGAAGTCAATTTTTTCATGTTTTTATTGCACAAATAAATTTCATCGCATTATTGTTTACAGCATACATTGATTTTTTTTAAATGACAAATTATTTTTAAAATTGCAAAATGGCGAAGTTACGTGCTGTACTGTGTTATCTTAATTAATTAATCATACCTCTGGGGACAAAATCCAGAAACTGTGTTCTTAGAACATACCTACATATAAATATATTTACACAAAAATCGTCTGCTACATTATAGATAATATGATTAGAAATATTTTTGCAACATTTGAGTAAAATCGGCCCGATAATTTTTAAGATATTATATCTTCCGGACTGAAAAAAGGAGCTTCGAGGAAACGCATAAGAACAATGAAATTCGTTTGAAAATTCGCCTACTACGCTAGCTTCAAATACTTAATTTGACGACTATAGATAAGCTACAGCTCAGCTAATTTTATGAATTTTGTAATGGGTGGTGTCTCAAACTATTCATAAAATTTCAAGCAATATGATCTAAAGACGATATTTTGAAAATGCCAAGGCGGTGTAACCTCTTAATAGAGAAATACATAATACATGAGACGCCTTTAAAATAGGGCTCTTAAAATAAATCGTATTCTTAGAATCTGTACGTCTATGTCGCTCTTTTGGAAAAATTAAAAATCTAAGATAGGTTCTTCAAGACACATTTTGTAATTTTTGGAAAACGTCACCTTAAAAGAGCACCATACCAGATTGTAGAGCAGAGGTGATTGAAGGAGTCAGATAGTTTTACAACCTTAGATAGATACCTAATATTTATTTTGAAAGAATGTACATAGAGTAAATATCGACAATCAAAATATAACAGTATCATGCGAGATGCTAAGAAAAAAATGGAAATAAATGCACACAATAGTTTTATATTTATTTTTAAAAGAGCGACTTTCATGTGGATCCACAAAAGAAATGACTAGCTGAAGTAATAGTTTTAAAAAAATAATAAAAAGGAGTGCAAAGAAGGAACAAGAATATCACGAACAGTTGCAACAAAATTGAGGAGTTAGTGCGCTTTGCTATTTAAGAGATATTAACAGGTTAACAAAGGTAAAATGTAAAATAGAGAGTATATACATAGTTATATAATAAAAGTTGTAAGTTTAGGCTTTGTTGTTGGAATACTTCAATTTAAATTCATTTGAATATTAAACCAATTCCATCAATGGATGTTTTGAAACGTTCTATTACCAACGCCAATAATTATTAAAACAAAATCAGTATTTCTTACGCCTGACTATCTGACGCTCAATGTTTCCCAAACAGAGAAGATGTTAACACATCAAAAAGTGAATCTACCCTATTAGACTCTTGAGCCACGTTAAGTCTTGAAGATCAGTTAGGATGGTCTTCCTCAGACATGACGGTGACCTTCACCTTTTTATATCAGACTGTACTTGAATTCATAAACTTAAGACAGGTACTCGCAGAAGACAAAAGAGAAGTACCTACGCAAGTCAAGTACACTACACACTCGCTTGCAGGTAAAAAAGTTATTCCATAGAAGGCTGATTATTGAATTGTGGTAAATTGTATAGGTACATTTTTAAGAGTGTTTAAAGACAATGCGACAACCAAAGCCGTAGATAATGACGTCGACCTTAGCAGTTGGATGATCAAATAGGAAATTATTTTAGAAAATAAATCCTTGAAGCAATTATTTATTAATACAGGGTTATTTGTAAAACATTAATAATCTCGCAGGACTATATTCCTCCCTCGATTATGAGTCGAAAATGTTCAAGCTATTGTTACCTAATATCAATAGTTAAGGAGATATGCGACATCAAAATTTGCATTTTTTTTTCAATATTTCAGACTTATTTTTTGTAAAACGTTGGAGTATTATTACAGCAAACTTATATCGAACATGAAAAATTTATTTCCTTCAATACAAGTCAAATAAAAAATAAAAACCTTCGAATTCCAATTGGAAAAATTCATTTTATTTAACGTGTATTGAAAGGAATGAATTTTTCGTAATCGATATGAGTTACTGTAATGATAGTCCAACGTTTTACAAAAAATAAGTCGGAAATATTGAGAAAAAAAATGCAAACTTTGATGTCGCATATCTCCTTAACTATTGACATTAGGTCATAATATCTTCAACATTTTCGACTCATAATCAAGGCGGGAATATATTCCTGCGAGGTTATTAATGTTTTCCAAATAACCCTGTATATATTTTACGTATGTAATTTATTTGTCCAAAACTAAATATTTTATTTTTTAACAAACAGACCGTCAACAGGTCATTATTGAACCAGAAATATGGTTCTAGAGTGACATTAAATTACAAAAAATAAATATTTTATGAACATTTTGAATATGAATATGAGTAATTAATTTTTATGATAAATTAATCAATAAATCAATCAATATATATATAAAGAAACCCGTGTTTCCCTATCCGCCAAGTTTTCTCCACAACCAGCCACAACCACCCACCGTTGGTTATGGTGGTGGATAGCCCTTGGTGTCACATCAAAAATATGCGAGTTTGGTGGGGGTAGCTGTGCGTGGGTGGGAGTGGGTGACGAAAATGTGCTTTCTAGCACATTGTTTTGTTATGGGAAGGCCGCAAATGCTTCAGATTGTTTCAAAATAAGCGCGCTGACTGTGTTGGTGAGTCTAGAAGGTACCGGAAAAACCTGCATTAGAAAGTTCTGGAAGGATAATGTTCTAGAAAATTCCCGAAAGTTCTATAAAATTCTAAACTGAGTGGCGGAATGTGTCGGTGTATCTAGAAGGTTCCTGTACATTCGATAAATTTCTTGAAAGTTGACAATCCAAACAGTATTACTAAAAATCTACGCGTGCGAAGCCGCGCGGGTACAGCTAGTAATAAATAAAACCCGTTGGCACGGCACGGGTCTAAATCGTGCAATCCGAGATGATGAATATGTTTTCATAATAATTATCAAATCAATAATTATCAAATCAAACAACCTTTCAAAAAATAATATCTTGATGATAACATTAATTGAAAATAATAAAGATTGTCGCAAATCAATAAATACTTAAAGAAATAGTTCTAGATGAACAAGTTTTACGACGAATTCGCGGGTTCCAAAGTCAACGCGGTGTGTCAACGAGTGGTTCTTAGCGGAATATAGTTTTGCCTATGATGAACATGTATTACACGCTCGAGCGACCGTCAACCAAGTTTATCAATATTTCGCTTTTGAATTGAGCCTGCGCCATAAAGAATACCTTAAGGTTGCCTGCCTTCTCTGAATGATGATTGATCATTCTAGGTAGAGGAGAGATTGAGGGCCTACATTGGTGTTTTAAAAATTGTGAAATGGGCTTAGAAATCTCATTGATTGGACAGTGATGTTTATGTATATTTATGACAATATTGAGGGCGTGCCTAGTTTGACATTGGCAATTTTGTACAGAGTCATTAGGTCGGTAATTTTTCGTCTTTTTTCAAAAAAGATTAGTCGCAGTATCAAGTGATCACTTAGAGCTGGTCAGTGATATGTCAAATATTTAAGAAACTTTCGAAGGATTTTATCTACTCTGTTATTTGGTGATCAGATTGTTGAAAAGAATTCTAACAAGCTTCTAATTATGGATAATTGGTACTGAAGTATCGGAAAAATATTTCACATGTGACTTATATTTATTACCGCCTTACTTCGGTTTAATTATAACGTTTGAAACATGGAATTGGAGCATACATGAGTTATGGCACTTATTTTTGCGGCAATCTTGGAACTTTTCATTCTTACAATCAATGATATCGATTGCTGTAAGAATTATTGCTCAAAAATGTGTAAGAGTGCATAAAGAGTGCGCCTCTTCCCGGATAACCGCGAATAAAATAGATTAGAGCGCCTTTCTATCGTATAATTAATTAATTAAATTCATTAATCTATAAAATTAAAACTCTTTGATATTCACCTCAGTCATTAACATTTTTTTCTTTTTTTTAATACATCTTCTTTCTTTTGTCCAGACCTCGTATATGTATATTACGCAAATGTATTGCTCACATATGCTCTTCTTTTTCTTATTGTCTCTTTCCATTTTTACTAAGTAGATTTCAAGGGCGCGCAGTGAAAACAAGAAGTAAGACTTTTATTTAAACACATATTTGGAAAAAAATCCAAATAAAATATTTATCTGGCAGAATATTATGAAATATTAAAATCTGAATAATTTTTTGATTACTATAATAGGAATATTATGAGATATATTTCTTATTTCGGTTTCTTTTCAAAATATATGCTTAGGAAAAAGTCATGCTTCTTGTTCTCCCTGCACGCCCCTGGTAGATTTTAGCTTTAATCTTCGACTCTCATGGTTTGTTCTTAACTTAAACCTTTATTTTTTGTTTGTTTATTAAGTTAGGTAAGTAAGTAAGGTAAGTTATTGTTGCTATATTTTAATACATAAGTTGTTAATTCTGTGGAAACCTGTCAGATGGTCTCTGTACTATTTAAATATTCATGTTTAACCTGATTTTTATTTGTCCCTACTGTTAGTTTCGTTGTCTGTATATCCGTAACTTCTTGTAACGTCCGTAACTTCTTTTATAAAAACTTAGTATTTTCTTTTTTATAAATAAATAAATACTTATTCATGTAAAAGTACCGTCATTTTTGGTGGGTTACAGCTAGTAAATAAATAAGTATTGGAGCCGATTTAATTTCGAAAAAGTTCTGTGACGTTAAGTATCGTGTACCTTTTTTAGCCCCCTGAAAAACTTGAGTAGGATTTTTAGAATAAAAAATATTTCCTAAGTGCTTCATAGTAGGTACTCGAACGTTGAGACGCGTGTTGAGATTTGCAGACGGTCCAGATGATTGACGAGAGAGGGCGGTGCGCCCCTGACTACATATTTTTCGGAATTCCCAGGAGGCGCGCAAGGAACCACTTGTTATAATTGAAACGCGTTATTTAAATCCGGTGTTATTTGCACGAGTGCAGCGTGCACGGCCGCTAGGCGCCGCCCCTCCCCTGCGGCGACCACGCGACCGGATCACGTGACGTGACGTAATGAAGTCTGGAGTGGCCCAGTCCGCCCGGGGCAATCTAATCAAATCGGTTCCCACATCCATATTTTATTTCCGCCGCAACAGACAGTCGCATCGTATCTATATCTAGCGCAAAACATCGACTAAGTAGCCCCGATCAAGTAGCTACCACAATGGAGCCACTAAAAAAGGAAGAATATTAATGTGATATTCTCACATTTAAAAAAACGTTCATTTGTTTATTCCAGCAGGATGTCATAAATACGTGGTAAGAAAAGAATACAAAAAAGTTGCTGTATGCCTGCCACATGGAGAAGTTTCCTATTTTTTTTTCAATGAACGGAAATGAAAATTCGAGTAAAAGTCTGAAAGTGAAATTGATATATCTCATGAACTAACAAAGTTATAGAATTTTAAATTTGCGTTTTATGTGAATAATTTTGTTCCATCCGGTGGAGTCGCGTGACGTCATCTCTCTTATAGGTCTTTTCATATAAGCTTGCAATTGAGTTAGTGTGGGTGCAGTGCGTAATACGCGCATTGTTTCGTTGTGTTAAGTTTACGGATACGAGAGGGGCGTATCCGTAAACTTGACACTTGACATAAAAAACTTTTTTTTGATAAATTTAAAAATAAAATAAATAAATACTGATTCCTTAGAAACTGACGCGTAAAAGGACTGTCATTTTTGACGGTTAACAGCTAGAATGATAATAACTCTCCTCTAACTCTAGTCTTAGGCGACCCCTTGTAGCCCAGTGGGCCGTCTCATTGAGGGTTCTGGATTCCATTCTCGGTGAGGTCACAATTAATTTGTGATGTGTTGCGCCTCTGTAATTGGGCCTCTTGACCTATTGAAGCGTAAAAAAACTCCGAGTTTGCGTAAGTTGGGGTAGCGTAAGTCAGGGTATTACTACAGGGTATATATAACCTTCCTAACCTAACCTAACCTTCCATACTCATGAGATATGAAATTTAAGAACATACCGGATAATAAATAATTTCATCTCCGGTACCAGGGAAGAAAGTGATGCTTCACAGGGATGGTCTTTACAGTGGATTTATCAAAAGAAAAACATTTTTTATTCAATAATTTATTCAATATACTTGAAAGGGAAAGTTATTTTTAAAAGAATAATCCAATAAGTGTATGATAGTGTGTAAGAAAATGTGTGTGTATAAGAAATAAATTGCATAAACCCCATATTTTTTTTGGATTTTTCTGTCTGCTTATATACCCTTCATTTATATTATAAACAATTTTGTAATAAATAGAGTTTTACAGTGGAATTTATTTATTAATTTAATAAAAATACATAAAAAACACTAGCATATATTGTTAATATGTAACTAATGAATTAAAATTGTAGTATCCATTATTGAATAATTTTACGTGAAATCAATTGCAGACACGCAGACAGCTGGGGAAGGTAAACATCGCAGTCAAACGCCACCTGTGATTATTGTTGCAAGCTGAATAATTAAATTGAATAGGTAAAATGACTTGCAACTTTGATAATTATAATGCGATTGCGGCAGTGCTATCCTCTTTTCAACTCTTCTGATGGAGTCAGATGTGGGAAACTATAAAATTATATTTCGATTTCATCAAATCAATAATTATGAATTAAATATCTCCTGTGACATATTTCACAAGCCGTTGTATCGCTATTATAAAACAGAAAATGAATCATACTGAAAATGTTTTCATACGATAACTTCTCTGAGTTTACGAATCATCTCATATAAAATAAAGTATTGTTGATAAAAATATAGAATTTTAAAATTCTTAAGGATAATTAATAACTTCGTCATCTTCATGGGATTCGAATGTCTTTGACCGTAGTGACAGTCTATCTATTTATCATTTATCTATCATTTTATCTATCTATCATCTTTTTTTTTTATCTATCTATCATTTATCAATCATCTAACGGTTGTTGTCTATTCTGCTGAGTACTAATAATAATAAGCATGTAACGTGTTTTAAAGAAGTATTAAAAATTCGCATATATTATGAATTATATTATTACGGGATAACTCCCGGAGTAATCAAAAATATTAACTGTTTAAATTTTTTACTGATTCATCTTTTAGATATTATTTTAGATATTAATCTACTGTTGAGCAAAATAATTATTTTAAATTATAGCTTTTTATATCTCATTACTATAATTTTTGCGCATTCTGGTAGCGCTAGTGACTGAATCCCATCCCCTTCCCTTCTCGCCTTTTCCATTTTATGCAGTATCTTATTTTATTTTATTTATTTTATTTATTCATGGGAAACTAACAGTACATATAAAATAAGATTACACCTGATTATCGAACAGTATAGAGACCATCTTACAAGTTTCCACAGAATTAATATGTATTATGTATTACAGCAACAATAACTTTATACCAAAAAAAAGTGAAAGTTTTACGTTACGGACAAACTATGAGAGTCAAAGAATTGAAGGTAAAAGGGGAATAAGGAATGGATAGGAAAGGACTAATATACTTAGCACAAAGGAGAAGAGATAAGAATAAAAAGAAATGCAAAAGATATATGTATAGCATAAAGATATCTGATAATAATTATTCTTTCTTTTCATTTTATTTTTTTGTTATTCTTTTATTGTTTATTTTTGGTATTTCTTGTTGTTAAAACTTTTTAAAAATTTTAATTTCATTATTTGTTTAATTATTAAAATAGTTAAGAATTTCATTTTTTTTATTTACCAGCTCGCAGGAAACCTTTTCCTCTCGCCCCTTCCTGGTCATATTTAAACAAAATTTATGAGACGTAAGCTTTATATATTATTGTACTGTACGTTTCCTTAAATAAATAAAAAAATAATATAAAAATTATTAGATAGGAAATTATGTATTTTCATAAATGTATAAATGATATGTGATTAAAAAACAACATTCGTGTAAAAATATTCACGCGATAGTCGTTTTTTGGCTAAATCCAAGATAATGGTCCCATTGCATATAAAACGAAAATGAGTATTTCACTATATTATTGATTGTGCTAATAACAAAATGAAAGATAAATTACGTTTAAATAGTAAGTATTAAATAAGATATTACACTTTAAAGTTCCGAAAAATGCACTGCGTATTTTGACATTTCATAGGCAATATATGAGGTTAGGTTAGGTTATTAGGTTAAGTTAGGTTATTAGGTTTGGTTTGTTTAATTTAGATTACGATTTTTTTAGTTAGATTAAATTAACAGGACGTTAAATTATATAGTGAAGTACTTATTTTCATTGTATGAACAATGGGACCATCATCTTGGATTATTCCCGTTTTTTAAGCGTCACGCATGTTGACGACCCCCAGAGCGGGGGTGAGTTACCGGGAAAGTAGACATCAATTGAATGCAATTTACACAGGGGTTGCTCGGCGCGTGGCCACCAACCCATCGAGCGTCGTGCGAGGGGAGGGCCGCGCGTGTGAACGATCCAAATTGAAACTGTGTCTGCAGTGTCGGTAAGCCCGTAGATTGGCAGGTGCCAAAAACCTCCACAGACTCATGCCTGTCCCATCTTCTTCTTCTACTTTTGCTTCCGTTCTATAGACGTTGGCTATCAACAATATACCAATAGCTGTACAATAGTGTACAATATATCCGCATGAAAAAGATGTTCTGCAGTCATGAGCTCAACCTAGGATTACGAATTCGAATGGTCAGATGCTACGTGTTTTCGGTATTATTCTATGAAATGGAAACATGGACGCTTACCGAAGAACTGATAAGGCGACTTGAGGCATTCGAGATATGGATCTATAGAAGAATTCTCAAAATAAGCTGGATGGACAAAGTTACGAATGAAGATGTTATGGCTCGGATGAATAAAGAAAAAGAAGTTATTAAAACAATAAAAATCTGAAAACTTCAATATCTAGGACACGTGATGAGACATCCAGAGAAATACGAGATCTTGCATCTCATAATGCAGGGAAAGATTGCCGGAAGTCGGGGCCCTGGAAGAAGGAGGACTTCATGGCTGAAAAACTTGAGACAGTGGTTTGGCCAGTCTACTGTGGAGCTGTTCCGGGCCGCAGTAAACAAAGTCCGCATAGCCAACATGATAGCCAACGTCCGGTAAACGGACAGGGCACGAGAAGAAGTACAGTAGACTGGCCAAGTCGCTGTCTCAGGTATTTAAGCCTTTTCCCAGAGCCCTGACTTAGGGCCATCATACTGTCTCATCGCTGAGATCTCCAAGTCTATTTAACACAAAGTTCTTTCTGATATGGTTCCAGAAACAGCAGACAAAGGTTTAGATAAAAAAACGAAATATTGATAAACTTATTTGACGGTCGCTTGAGCGTGTAATACATGTTCACCATAGAAAAATTACATCTAACCGATTATCGATGCTTGTTGTACGGTACACGGCGTTGACCTTGGAACCCGCACACACCACACACGCGAGACAATATTGTGCGTTTAACTTGCTGATCTTCGACACATTTCTTATGTATATGGGCTTATATTATGGGGAGTACAATGTCCTTACAATGTAATAAAATAGATTTAATTTATTGTAAAAAAACATTATTATATATCTACTATATAAATAAATAAATAAAAATAAAATATTTGTTGATTTGCGAGGGTAAATTTTGTCTGTATTGTGTAATCAAGCTATGATTACAATGTTCATGAAATATTTATACTTTGTTCTCTGATGTCACCCTAGGACCATCTACAAGGGTCAATAACGATATATTGACCATCTGTTTGAAAAAAACATAAAAATACAAAATATTCAAATTTTTCTAGAATAAAATTTCCAGAAATTTTATAGATATGGTAGTCTATCAAGGGGTTGGAATTGATGAACGTAACATTGTGTAAAATTATCACTTAAGCCAGCCGTGCGATAGGTCATAAGCCCTATGAACAGCCAAAAATACTTCCATACCTACTTTCCCAATAGCTTTGTCTCCATGAGACATCTATAATATATCTTAATACAAAATATGGTCACCTAATCTTTTACAAGTGCTCGTGGCATGCGTTGACTACAATGTGATGAATAATTTCAAGATAAGGCTTGGATAATCTATATAACGCCATTTTGGTGAGAACACGCCAAAAGAGCACTTAATTAACTAATTGGCTGCATTAGTAAAGTTATTTCTTAAGATTTATCAATTTTAAATTAAATCTAGCCATTTCTTCGTGACGTTGCAACGTCGTGCACTGTTCCGCGACCTCACGCACAACATAGCGCGGCATTTCTACGTGCCGTGGCAACGTTGCCATGCGCACGGTACCCGAGCGAGCTCACTGCAACATTCCGCGGAGCGTCAATACCACGTGGTATGTTTACGAGTGAATACGAATGCGCTGTATCTGTCAAAATGACAATGTGGGGAAACGAAATTGTTCTTGAACTCATCGAGCTGTATCGATCGAAGATCGCATAGAATATCCGTCCTTCTTTCTCTTTGCAGTAAATAATTTCGCATCCACCACTTTTTTCTCCTCTTACGTTTCGATAAACTCGTTAACATAAATGCAGCTGTCATCGTAACCTCATAGGGCGACATTTCCGCGACGTGTGGAAAACAATAATTATTTACAAAAAGGACCTTGTTTTTAATAATATTCAATTTACTACAGTAAAACCTCGTTAATTTGAAATTGCGATCCAGAAAAACATTTCGAATTGCGCGGAAGCCCGTTTTCGCCAAATGAGATACCGCAGCTGTCATCATAACTGACATAACCTCATCGGGTGACATTTCCGCGACAAGATATGCGGGTCCCGGTGTGTACACGTCAAATGACCGCGCCATTGTCCCCGAAACATGAGCGTAGATGTTGATGCGACATGCCGAGCGGAATGTTTCGCGATTTGTCCCCTAGTGAATACATGGCTTTATGAATTAACTCAATAGCCTTAGTTTGTTAGATTGAAGGAAATTAATAAGCTTTAAAAAAATTATCAGCTCTCAAGTTGACAGCTTTGATCTTCTCTAGTATGTTTCAGAATTCCATTGTCAACGCCTTCAAAGAATATATTTTATTACGATAAATACGCGAACCAACTACCACATACACTCATCACCGCCTAGACTACACAGACAGGGCAATGAGGACACTGAGTTTGTAGACATTTCCTTGACAACTTTAAAACAGTGATCGTTTCTATATTAAAATCTGCTCATTTTGTACTTTTTTACTCATAAGTTTGTTGATTCTATAATATTTTACATCATTCGAGTATGTGGGGTGTAAAAGCAAAGGCAGCAATATAAAAAAATGAATGCAGTCGTCGAGAACAAATTATTTACAAATACTGAATTCGAGATTTGATAGAAATTTTTTTTAAATTTATAGGAAACAAAAAGAAAAAAGGATTTTGAAAGGGATATACAGATATATAAAATCGTGCTCTAAATGCAATTATGGTCAATAAGAATCTGTCAAAGGAAGCAAGACTAACGGTACATAATGGCGTTCTAGTGCCAACCCTGATGTATGAAAGTGAAGCCTGGAATTGGCAAAAGAGGAATGAAAGTAGACTGAATGCGGTGGAAATGTCGATAGAGTGAGGAATGAACAAATTAGACGTGAATGCAATGCTGACCATAGTGTGGTAGACAAAATAAAGAAAGGAGTGCTAAGATGGTTTGGTCATGTGGAACCTATGAACGACGAAGGAATGGTTAAGAAAATATGAGGCGATTGTTGAAGGCAACAGGAATAGAGGGCGTCCGCGAAAGACCTGGCACGATCAGATACTACAAGTATTTGAAGATGGCTCTGTTAAAAGCCGCAACAACCTTAGAACTTGTATGAGAAGATGTATGAATGTGGCCGAAGCAAAAGTGGTGCGCCAGGATAGAAGAGTGTGGCGTTCAATCCTCTCTGCCTACCCCTGCGGAGAAACGGCGTGATGGTTAGTTAGTTAGAATTCAGCACATTTCAAATTAGTAATCCTCGGTGACTCCATTCAAAACATTTTTACTCCCTTTATATTATTAACCCGTGGCTTAGCAAGCATGCTTGCTTGCCGGCTCGCCGTCGAAAAAACTTTGGATCGATTTTTAACCCTTTTCCCGTGATCCAATCGAGCTGACACTTTGCAAGCAGACTCGTGGCGACGACCAAGAAGATGTTTCAAATTTTCGTTAAAAAAATTAATAATTATAGTATAATTTTGGATTATTCAAATTTTTAATATTTTTTTTATACAAGTTGTATGGACATTTCAACGCATATGGTAGACGCGAAACCCGAAAATGAGAAAGGGAGTATTGTAAAAACTTGGTTTTTATGGGTTACTTTTTTTAATTATTAGGATATTGCTGCCTTTGCTTTTATACCCTAGGTACATAATGATTTTCTGTTCATACTTTTTATTTACATTATTGTTTTTTGTCATTTACTGAGTTTTTTATATGTGGTTATTTCAATACGTGATTTTTATTTTGATTGCTTGCTTTTACTTTTTTCTTTTTTCTTTTTACTTTTTTCTAAATAGTGTTCCGGAACGGGATTACAACTTGACAAAAATCTTATTTTTAAAACCATTCAATAATTACTCACTGGTGATATTGAGCTGATATTCTTTGTAATTCTTATGAATATCCCAAAGAATACAACACCTACAAAAATAAAATCATAATGTGTAATAAGACAGTCAAAAGTAGAAAAAAAATTCCATAGAAGATCCTCATTACATTTCTTGTATAATACGATAGGGATGAGTAAATGAAAAAAAATCGATATAGATCGAATCGATATTTTAAAAAAGTGTCGAAAATAATCGATATACATTGAGACAAATATATCGATATTTATCGAAATTAATTTTTCAAAAATGTAAGGAGAATAAGATTTTGGCGAAAAAAAAGGGCACCGGAAAAAATATATTGATTATCCGAGAAAAAATATTGATATATCAATGACAAAAAAAAATAAAGGTAGGTACCTAACCAAAAAAAGGTTGCCAAGAAAAAAATATCGATATATCGATATATTGTTTGTCGATATTGATATTGATATATCGGGAAAATATATATTGATATATCGGAAAAAAAATCAATATATAAAAAAAACAATATTTGATATATCGCGACAAAATTATCGACGATAAATTAGATATTTTTCAAAAAAATATCGATATATTGATATATCAATATTTTTTACCCATCCCTATAATACTACACGCTTAATTCATTCTGCTTGCACGACTTCTGTCAGTCAGTGCTTGTGAGTCACGAGTCGTCAAAATTTTACGGTTTCTTATAAAATGACGAAAATTTAGTAGAATCTTGTATAAGACATGTAATTAAAAATATTATAAAACATTTTCAAACCATTACTTCATTAAGTCATACTTCAATACTTCATTAAAATGCAAATTAGACTGGGGTTACTTTTTTACCCCACTCCGCCCCCTATCCTATTTTCGGTGTTCCGGTAGCAGAAGGTTAAACTGCAAGAATGTCATTTGTATAAACTAGCGTGGCTACGCCACTGAAAGGGCATGCTTGTGTGATTAATACTCTCACTTCTAAAACAAAGATAATCCACCTAGCGGCACCAAAATATTCCCGAACTATTGTAAATTAGTGGCATCTATCGGAATATTCATGAACCTCGAAGCACGAAGACCTATCGGCCAATAGTGGAAGGTTCGTTAATGGGAGGCAAGCAGTGACATCTCTGGTTTTGATTACACATCACAGAAATAATGAATAGATCAACCTTAAATGCGCAACATTACGGTAAACATTCTAGAATCGTTCACATCATATTCCAATTTCCTCCGAAGTTCATTTTTGTTTACTTTGGACGCAAGGACTTCCGGTGCCTTGGGTGTTCCGGATGTGAGCCGAACCCTCCCACCCTATTTCCGCCGGAGATTTCAACAGCGAAAATAATTTTCATATGGAAAAATTCAGATATGCTTCCACTAAAGAGGACTACATAACGTAACCGTACTTTTTGACGTCTGCCAACTTTACTTCAAGAATATTAAAATTAATTCATTTAAATGATATTGTCGTTATTATATCATATGCATAAATCGTATACCTAATCGACAATAAAATCGGTCTATTCGCTTATAATGTTTATGTTTATGACGCTTATGATGATATTCGAAGATTACGCAGACGCAGAAATTAAAATAAATGGAGACATGCAAAATATAGCAGTAGGTATTGCTGGAAAATAATAAGTTGAAACTCCACGTGAACAAAAAGAAATATATGGAAATAAGTAATAAAACTACCAATATTGAGTTAAATTTGACGATTGATGTAAATAAATGAAATCAACCATTCAATCAACGCTTTTAAGTAACCATAGAAACAGGTTTGGTTTTCTTCAATAAAAAAATTACTTTCTACTGGTCAGATCTAGGATTTTTATAGCTTAAAATCTTCTGAGTAATGAGGATCATTTAAAAAAAACCGTGCATAAATCGATTCCGTAGTTTTAGATACGATTAATCGAATCTTAATTATCTGTTATCTATTATTAGACTGTGTTCCAAAAATAAAATACAACCACACACATGAACAATATTTTTATACACCTACTATTATATAGTTGTCACATCTGTGACAGGTAAAAACATGTTTTTTTTTGAAAAGCAGCAAAATTGAATACCCACAAAAGCATTGTAAAATTATACATTAGGGTGGAGTGAAAATGTATGGAGAATAAATTTTTTTCTATTTTTGTAATAGCATAGTGGTAAAAAGTTGCCTATGGATGAGTAAATGAAGTGTGTTTAATAAAATTTAACATATTTTAACGGTTTGAGGTGCCCCAGTACAAAATAATTTTTATAAAAAGTATTATTTCGTCTATTTTTGACAGCCTCAATAAGATGTATAAAAACCTTAATAATCTATTGGAATAGTATTTTTCATGTTATTTGAAACACATATTTTTATGTAATTATAAAAAAAACATATAAAATTTAGGGTTTGTGGTGCCCCAAAGCCTCTTAAATCAAAAATAAATCAAGAAATTTGCAAATTAAACGCGATTTATATTCATGAAATATTTATTAAAAATTGTTATAAAATAGGCAAATTAAGTAGAAAATTCACGTTTGGCATTATAAAAAGGAATCATCTGACGTGATGACAGTCTGGCCCTGATAAAACCATCACGTTTTTCCTCTCCACATACAGTACCTGAAGCTTCAGTCACGAGCTTGATGCAACGCTCCACGGCTTGAGTTTGACAGGGAAAGAGTGCTATATTATTTTTCGTTCTAAGACCACTTTCTACAATTTCTTTTAAAGCTTCAGTAAATGAACTTTTAGTTATAGGTGGCTCAGTAATAGATTATCGTGCCAAACAATGATATCGGTATAATGGGAAGCATTGAAATTAAATGATGGAACTTTGAATTTTCGGATTCCTGTGACTTTCTCCGACCTTGCTTTCAGAATACGTTGGCAGGCAAATCCAAATGTAACAAAAGGTGTCGTAGTGGTAATTCATTCGAATGAAGGGTACAGATAAACTATTGTAACGGTTTATTTATCTCTTCCTCTAATAGTCTAATGACATCGCCTTTAGATCCAGTATTTACTACCGTACCATCACAGCCCACTACAGATAACGCACTCAAGTCAACCGATTTATTATTTAAATATTTTATAATACTATCTTTGATTGCCCTAGCTGTTCCTGTCTGGACCGTGATACGACCAAAGAAAACACTTCCTGGTTCTGACACAATGACGTAATGATCTTCTATTTGCCGTTTTCTATACCATTTATCTCCTTTCTTGACTGTTACCAACGTTTTGTCTTTTCTACCATCAAAGTAAAGACCAAGCATTGGTTGATTGCGGCTCAAGTCTTGTAAAGCAGATCTTTTCTTTGCTCTTTCCCATCGAAACTTCGAACGATCGATCACATTACTTTGGGCACTTGGCGTAATAATGCCAACGTCTTTCAGGACAGCAGAAGCTATAATAGCGGCAGACCTATCAGAAACTCCAGTACGATCGCAGGCAAGAGCTAAAGATGGGAGATTTATACGCATCTGTTTAGGAGGCGGCTCAGCAACATCTTGTATCTGTTCTTAGTTAGGTGAAGGCGCCGGTAAAGATAAATTATCAGAAAACCTGCTGCTGCTACTAGTGTTGCTGCTACTAATTGTTTCGTCAGCTTGAGAATGAGAACAAGAAGGCTTTTCATAATTTTGTTGCTGTTTCAAACGAGATGACTCAATTTCTTTTCGTTCTTGTTTTTTCTGTATTTTTTTTGTTGAGGTTACATCAATGCTTCCGATAATCATTTTTCTCGTAGTCCTCTAATCTATTAAGAAATTAATTTCCTCTTTCGGTATACGACTGCTTTTTTCACACGTACAATCGACAACTATTTTACATTTGCAGCTACTAATGTCGAATAATTTTTTGGAATCATTACTTACCAAATATTTTAAAACGATGTTCTTAAATCACAAGGTCACTAACAATAAAACAAAATCTACTTCCACCCAAAAAAGCTTACTCGTGACTCACATTTGACAGTTATTTAATGTTTGGGTGCGTTCAAAAACAAAAGAATAACTATTTATACGATTTATGTAAAGTTTAGCATTTGGTTTTGCAGTAACGAACATGATAAGTTTTGTCCTAACGGGGGCACCTTTAAATGTAAACCTAGACAAAAAATATTATCGCATTTGCTTATTGTGCCTATCACGCAGATTTTTGCGGGTATGCCATAGTAAAAATTAAAAAAAACAAAATTTCACTCCACCCTATTATAGATATTAGAAACGTATGCTTTCTCTTTTCTTTCTTTTCTATTAAACAAGAATGTGCCACAGCAACGCGTGGCCGGGTACAGCTAGTAATTCAATAAAATAAATTAAGCAAATTGCATACATATACGAGTGCGTCACTTTTTCCCACATTATTTTATTTTCACATTAAATAAATGTGTAAAGAAAAATAATATATTTACTTTTATTACTTCCTTTATATTAACTCGTGGCGTCTGCTTGCTTGCCGTCAACAAAAACTTTGAATCGATTTTTGACCCTGAAACTTGGCAAGTAGACTCGTGGCGACGATCAAGAAGATCTATCAAATTTTCGTTAAAAAAAATTATAGTATAATTTCGGATTTTTAGAAATTTTATTGTTTTTTTCAAATTGGAATCATTAGAAATGTTTAATTACGGCGGCCCGATAACGTCACGGAATATTTTCTAAATTTGTATTACTCCGTCGGTATGCATAATAGGTACTTCAGTACGAATGTCGAAAATCTAAATTGACTGAAAAATGTTTTTAGAATTTAATCTTCAAAGCATGGAAGTGTCTTGTCAAAGCTCAAAACATCTGACATTTTAGAAATATACTAAACTACTGTAAGTTTAGTGTTATGTTATATGTTTTAATTCATCTTTAATTGTTGTTATATTTTACAAAGAAAGGGAGTATAATAAAAACTTGGTTTTTATGGGCAAACATTTTATTGTGCAATCGGTAGCGCTGTTTCCCAGATAGGAAAAGTGGGTTCGCATAGCGGTGGTAATATTTTTTCGTTGTCGTTAGTTTTTCTGTATATCTTTCTAATTAGTTCACTTTTAATGTATGTATACCTATAGTCCCATACCAATAAATAAAATTATTTTGTTATGCCTTTCTTTAATTTTTATTGGTTTGGTTGTACCCTACTCTTTTGGCACCTGAGTTCTGTACCTCACCTTAGATATTCTAAAAAGCCATTGTCCAATTTTGTTTATTATAACCTTATTAGTTCGGAGTAATGTCAGTGAGATGGCAGCACATATTCTCATCAAATTTCAAATTTAAATGCTCATAAATACTTACCCTAAGTTACGCACATTCTCCTGGTATATTTTTTGGTTTCTCACTTCGCTTTCGTTGAAATTGCTTCATGTACAAACTTTTGGTGTTGGTTACATTTAAGTAACTAGCAGTTGTTTCCGATTTAGCTTTAATATAAATTGGGGTTTTTCCTTGTTTAAAGCGGACTAAATAAAAGAAAGTAGGTACAATAGACAAAAAAATGAATAAAATCCAGTTTTTTTAGTAAATCATTTTATTAATATGCAAGTATTTATATGATTGGTATAAATATTTCATAGAAAAGGTACATTTATATTCACATGTATTACATTGTTTTATGTTTGCAGGCACTACAAAGAATGATTTAGTGTAATAACACTACTTAATAAATATGTATGTATATTGTAGGTACTAATTAATGGCTTACAGGGCTTTGAATATGTTGTTACTACACTAAAATAAGATCGATAATATTATATACTATGAAAAATAAACGACAAACAAAAAACAACTAGATAATATCAAATAGATTATTTGAATTTATACTATTTAGATTGATGCAAATATATTTGAGGCACTTTTTAAAAGCTCAGCTGTCGCAATATGAACAACATTTTGGTTTTATGTACATTATTTTTATTAATTATAATAATTTAACATGTCTTTTTATACAAGATACTCGTAAGTTTAAAATATCTACTACCATATCCAAGTCCGTAAATCTGTCGTACGAGCAACGGCACAACCGGTCATACTGCAGATTTACGATACGAATGATAATTTAGTTAGTAATGAATATAAAGCATATTACGGCTAACTTCAAGGGTAGTGGTGAAACAGTGGAACGTATATATCACGCATTGTATTCATATTTATTAAATGTTATATATTTGTGACAGTAGAATGTACGAATCTGCACGTGTACGTTAAACCTTTTTATGAATAAAATCAGGTAAGGATGACTTATTATTTTCGAAACAAAATAACGATACAAAATTAAACAATTAAAACAAATATTAATTTAGGTTATAATTACTATCGTAAAAATATGGTCAGGATTAGAACCTGGAACTAAAGTGAGATTTTTGGTTTTTTCAGTCCGTATCCGGCCATATCGGTTTCAGAGAGTTATGAGTTCGAATACTGGTATAATTTCGATAAATAGTTTGTTTTTTCTGTGTACCTTTCAAAGTCATCTTTATAATATTGTTTTAGTTATCACTATGTTCAGAAAAATCGTAAATTCAGAAATAAAATGTTTTTCAATATTATACTAAATGTATACGTAACATGTCTAAAACTAATACAACAAATATCCCAGGTAATGACGTCGGGAATCCACTGGCAAAACAAACATATTTTACACAACAGCAACATTTTAAGCATTGCGCAGTGGGTATTACAAATTTGTGGTATTAGTAAAATAAGTATTACATGAAATAATGAATAATTGAATGAATATTAAGATAGATAATAGAGATCCAGAAAATTAGAAAGCTGATAAAATAAAGTTGGCACAAAATAAGTAAAGAAGTACCGGTACCTCGGAAAAGGAGAATATTCGCAACAGTTTTGAAATATAGCATTACAAAATTCTAATTATCTTCAAACTAAAAAAAACGATACAAAATATGCAGCACTGACAGGGCGTCATTAACGAATGGCGCCCGAATAATTTTGCTCGTTAATCCGTAATTGAATCGCTTATTATTAAGAGAGGCTTATCCAGGATTTGGTCAAATTTACATTTGAATGCAGTTTTATTATCTTAGACGTCAACAGATGATTTGTCAAAGATCGGGAATATTTATCTTCAACCGTAGATGTGGAAATTGAGTTTTAGTTTTATGAGGGAACACGTCCTTCGCGAGTCACGTTTTAAAACTAAACCCGGTGTTGATAACAATATGTAATATCCTCAAAATGTCTACCCTCTCGTGATATTGTCGTCAATAGAGGAAAGAATTCAAATATGGAATAGGTACCACTGTTTCTCTCAAACAATCAATTCAAGACGAAACACACGACCATCTTCTATCTCACACACTTTACTGTCGCACTCATTTAATCTCGGCAGTCGAGCGAGTGCCGTTTTGTCGGTACCAAAAAACTTTTAACCCGCCGTTGGTCACCTGGGTTCCTTAAACACCCTTCGAAAATGAGTTTTGAAAATATTTTCAAAGTAAGGAATGTTATAGTTTTATATCTCTAGGTACCTTCCTAGAACGCGCAACGCATCTCAAGCACGCCGCCGCACAGCCTGCGCGCCACGCGCTTCCGCTACGGGCGTGTTTTGCACGCTGGGTCGCTCAAAGACCCCACGTCACTAACGGCGTTACAAAATTTGCTAAAGTGAGTGTGTGACGAAAATGTGTTCCACAAGTGAAGAACGTATTCAAATACGGCTACAAGAAAACGAGAAGTGGATGAAGATAGTTCAGAACAAAATGAGCTGCTAATAAGCGAGCACGAGACAGACACAGAAGAAGAATCCGACACGGAAACTGATGTCACGAAAGTTCGTGATCAAGCATCAAGTAGTGATACGCCTATCTCATTTAAGAAATGGTAAAACTTAATTAGTTTACGTATGTAAGAAGCAGCCGCCGCACAATGTAATATATGAGGAAACTAGAGGGATTTAATTAGGAAAAAATAAAAAATAATATTGTCTTATAGTGTTATCAATAGCTAGAAGAATGTCCATTTAAAGAGCCCCATATTCATTTTTGTTTTTCCATCTCTTGTTCTGCACAGAATACGCCGAACGCACCCTCTGCGCATGGCTAGAACGAAAAGAATCTGCGAGGCCGGTGCTCAGTCGCTCGAGTTCGCTCGATGAGTAAACTGTGTGTGTCGTAGTGGTGATATTTTTGTTATTTTTCGGATATCTTTTATCCTTCCAGGTAAGTTTTTTAATTTTTATTTCATGAGAAGAAGTATTGTGTAATTAAAAAGATTTTTTTAACAACTGGTCAAACAACCATAAAAATATACAAAAAATATTCGTAAACATTAGACTAGAACTCTTATATTCCACATTATTCCAAACAACCACTATATTTCCATGAAAGATAAACTTGTTTATTACACAATGCTAAAAAAAACGTGCGCGCAAAAGCGGTTCTCAAACATTTTTTTTTATGATTTCAGAATGAACTCCCGTATTTCCCGTCGGGCTATTTTTGACATACGGACCGAAAATAGTCGACTCACCAGATTCGATGCCATACATGCGTATGTTTTGAATCTGTCTGGCCTTAACTCGATATCGGATGAAGTGAATAGCTGCATAAAAATAATATTAAGAAACGTTTGCTACAAAAATAAAGTAAAGATATGCGAAGGATACGAGACACCCTAATCATTTTTTGAGAGCAAAATCAAAGTGGCTTGAAGGAAATTTTACGTTTCCTGATTGGGTCATCCGAGATCTTCCAGGATCATCTCAAGTTAGTGCTAGCATTCAATCTTGGCGTCCAGAAAAAATGTTTGAAGAGTTTTGTGTGAAGACGAAAAAACGCAAATTAAAGAACTTCGTTCATACAATCAGTGTAGAACTGTTATCTATGGCGAACGAAATGAAACTTCGTGAGGCAGGAAAAAAGATTCGGCGACCATCATCCGGAAGCTTAGCATGGCTTCTCCTAAACGAGGAACAACACTAAAAAAGTCAGAAAATCTTATACAAATAAACCCAAAAGTTTGTCTGGTAATAAAGCGTTGGCCACTATGGTTGATGGCAATCTGTCAACCATACAGTATAATGTAATTAGACAAAAAACTAAAATATTTCCACCTTATTACATTGTTAAAAATGCAAAACAAGCTTGTTATCCTAGTGGTAATATCACTATAACAGAAACTTTGGCGGAAATAAATCTACAATCTTTAATTATCGTACTATTTATACTGTGCAAAGGTTATGTGGGGTTCAAAAAGACGTTCTTCTATCTCTATCCGATTTAACCCAAAAATCTTTTCACATAATTATAAAGTGGGGGTGAGATGGTGCAGACCAAAATACATAAACCTAAAAGGCAAAAAACAAGTAGGTGTTGTAGCAACGGCAGAAAAAGAGCAACTTACCACAGTAACCCGTGCTTGCAGTGCAACGGGCCACTTCATTCCATCTTGCTTTATATTTGGACACAGAAAAATAATGAATGAACGTCTCCCAATGGCTCTCAAGCTTGGGTTTTCTGATTCTGGCTGGAGAACTAACGACACCTTTAACAACTGGCTACAAATATTTATTGAGAGAACAGACCGGTTTTATTAATTCTAGATAATCACGTTACTCATCAAAACCTAGAAGCTTTAATTATAGCACGAGAAAAAATATAATCATGGTCAGTATTCCCCCACACAAGCCACAAGCTGCAACCATTAGACGTCTCAGTTTACCGTTCATTCAAAGTGGCTTTTGAGCAAGTCCTAGTCCAACTTTTCAAAAGAATCATCCTGGAAGAAGAGTAAACCAGTTTGATATAGTCAGGCTAGTATGCATTGTCTATGAAAAAAGTGCTACTGTGCAAAATGCCACTAGTGGGCTTAGAAAGGCTGGTATCTTCCCGTATAATAGACATTTGTTTACAGATTTAGACTTTGCGCCGGCTAGTGTTTATGAAAACGCTCCAGTGGTTGAAGGCGAACAAAATTCCACTGTGACAGATGAGGAAGACAAAAATACCGACACTGACGTAACGAAAGATTTAGCTCCTATTTCTGATAATGGTTCAGTAACTAAAAACCAATCTCACGTCAACGTCAATATTGAACAAGACATTACCAATGAATCAACTACTGCCAATGGTTATGGAAAAAAAAACAGAATGAAGAAGAGCAACGTCATTTTGATGATACACAGAATAGGATGTCGGAAGATAGTACGTTTAAAACTAGTTCAGGTATTGTTGACATGAGTTTGGAACAACCATCCACCTCGTATTTAATTTCTCCAATTAAAATACTTCCATCATCAAAAGTTACTCCTACAATGTGACGATAAGTGTCATCACAGGAAAAAATATTAAATAACTTAAAAGAAATATATTTCATAAGTCAATAAAACCCACTGGGATACATAATTACCTCAATATTAACATTACATTGATATGAACGCGTATCAATCAATCACGATTGATAGCCGTTCATATCAATTGGCGCCCAACGTGGGGCCTTCTTTTCTACGAAAGTAGAAAAGGATTGGAAAAATGGATTTCCAACGGATCTGCCCTGAGATCGAAGAAAAAATGCGCGAGTTGCCAAGGGAAACGGAGCGATGCGCGGTTTTTTTAAAATGAATCGGGAGCTCGGTGAATTTTTTTTTTAAATTTTTTTTTATTCGTGTATCGACTAAATGATGAGAATGCGGTCGTACAGTAAAAAAATAATAAATTCGTGCCGCCTAACGGTAAAAATTAAGATCGTGTTTGTTTTTTTTTCGTTTTTGAACATTTCAATTTTATAGTGGGTTATTTCGCGGCTTCGGGTTTTGCAATCGTAAGTGAGAACGGCGAATAGACCGCCAGCGCGGCGTCTATTGTGTTTGTGATGCGGTCTGATGTCGGTATTATTTCGCCGGATATTTAATTAATTTGTATTGTGATCGCGGGCGCGATTTAAAATTTTTGGGGTAATTTCTTTTTCGTACGAGGGGGTTATCGAGACGGGAATATAGATTTTTTTTCGGTAGTGTTTTGTGTACTGGACTATACATTCGTCGGGAAGGAATTTGTTCCGATGTCATAATGGCGTTGGCACGGGACTGACGCAACGAAGCGAGGCGAAGATGAGAGAGAAGCTTACCCACGCAGGGGTCGAAGCGAGGACGATGTCCATGTGTTGGCGACGGGACCAACATGGAATCAACGAGTTACGGGGTATACA
The DNA here is from genome assembly GCA_016648135.1 of Agrypnia vestita. NCBI lineage: Eukaryota > Metazoa > Arthropoda > Insecta > Trichoptera > Phryganeidae > Agrypnia > Agrypnia vestita. The sequence goes on from JADDOH010000029.1 coordinate 192,822, forward strand.
GACGTATACGGGAGACGAATTCTCTTTCCTATGAGGACGGAAGAGAATTGTGTAGACGGTTAGGAGGACGAACTGTATAGTAGGGTACACATTAACATATGTAAAGTAATTTTTCCCGCTCGAACGCGAGATTTGTTTTTGAATTTTTCGTTACCAGTCGTTTATGTTGATTATCGATGGTAAATAGATTTTAATTCCGAGAATCACGCGATACGGACGCGTCAAAACAAGCGGGGGCGGTGATATATACCTCCTCAGCCTAAGAGTACTCAGAATTCACTTTGAATTATCCAGATATTTCAAGCAGAGCACTAAATCGGCTGATTCGGCCGTTGCGATTCAGGATCGGGAAAGCAATCCGACAACCTTAAGCGCATAGAAACGACTAACATAACAACCCCCATTCGGGGATGGACGGGTCAATCGGTTCCGACGCGGAACTGGGCCTACCTAGACAACTACCTAGGGCCAGTTTGCGTACGGTCATTAAGTACGGTGTACAACTTGTTGTTTCTCTGACAATACTCGGACTATTAATCTGGGCAGCTGTTGCCCATGTTGCACATCAAATCTTCAAACATACCGATGACCTTGTCACAAAAATTTGCGGATCAGTGAGCGAAAACTGCTAACATGGAGACCGTTGATAAGACCTACAAATTGGGGCAGTTAGAGATAGCACTGCCCCAGAATGCAGGCCACACATTGGCCATTAACACGTTTGCTTCACCTTTACCAACTACGGGCAACACAGTATCTTTGCTCTCAGACTTCCTAGCCGGCGGCGACCGGGTTGGAGCAATATACTCGCCATCATGGCAGATGATGACGGGTTGGAACCTACAAAGCAGACAGTTGCATTCATTTGGGGCACGTCAAAAGGCAGCACCTGCTCCAAACAAAATCGAGGGTCAGCAGGAAAAATCGGCAACCGGATACTACCATCCAAGTGTGGCTAAGGCAGCCGCGATGCATTTCGGCATGACATGCGGGGCAATCCATGAGTCTCTAGTAGAGCAAGAGATTTATATCACATCCGCTGGCAAGATCGTGTATACGCTAGAGCGGAAAATGGAATGTTTGATGTCTCCCCCCACCAACAAACTCGACTCAGAGCCATCATGCTCGACGACATCCGATTTTTCCGAGATAGATTGTCAGCAGGGATATGGCGTGCCTGAGGATGCGCCAACAACAGCATCTGTGTTACACATGCCCGTTCGCATTGCAACGCCAATGCTTGCGGCATTCCAGGGCGCAGACCCAGCAGAACCTCCAAAGTCGCCCGCTTATATAGCCGTACAGCAGACGAATAACATGACAGATGCAAAGAGCGGCGGATTGGTGGGTGCAGTGCGGAGCCCTCTCGGCAGGGATACACCCAGTGTCCAATTCCTAATAGACCGTATTGATGGAGGTAACTCTAGCTACATGGACACGGCAGCATTCGTGCGTGGTATGTGCTACGCCTATCCCGCACACCAGGATGCCTGGATGTTTGACAAATTGGATGGCCATTTCGTTCGCCATGAGGATATTAAGGCTAGAGACCCGTTGTATATGCGGATAAGGAACGCGGCACCGTTCACAGCCATGACCTTAAATGCGATAGCCGTATCGCTACATGCCTTTGCATTACATACAAAAGGGTTAGACAACATCTTAGGAAGCGCCTCGCGGCTATCAATCGTGATTGATTGATACGCGTTCATATCAACATCAAACCAACTTTACCGCTCCAGTAAATAGATCTTTCCGTCCGGCATTCCGAACCATTAAATTATTTCAAATAAAATAAACACCCCGCAAAAAAGGGTAAAAGGCCAGGCCCCCGCACCTGATCACAGAAAATGGATTTACATCCTTATTTTACAAATTCTCCTTCGTCTCTATTTCCGTTCAGGATAGTAACATCCGCCCCAATCGAAGAAATAACATACGAATTTAACAATTAAAAATCGACACACTTATAAACAAGTAATATCCGCCAAAGCCCTTATGTAGTGACGTGTGCCACACCTTTCTACCATAGTTCCAGTAATCCCCGAACCTCTTAATTCCTTATGTAAAATAGCCAACGGTCTGTGCTATTTTTAGAACAAATAGAACATGATGCAATATCGTTTACACCGACGCGCATTAATTAAACAGCTTTCACTGTATAAAGTATAAATCTACCTTCAGTAAAAGTGTGTTCTCACCAAATCAACTACAAGTGGGAAGTGCTTACGAACATAACCCATTCTTAAATTCCAGTGTACCGAGCCGACTTCCATCTCTTACAAATCAGAATTAATTTCCTTTGTATCGAGCCACTCCTTCTCGTAATAATCAAAGGTCGACTGCTTCCTGCTAACTAACTACAAGTGGAAAGTGCTTAACGAACATAAAACATTCATAAATTCTAGTGTACCGATACAAACTAGATCATCTTTAATTTTAAAGTGCACAAATTAATAATCAAACCAAATTCTCCCGGCGGATCGCAGAGCGCCTAACTTTACGAACTCTCTACCGAACTATAATTTCAAATCCGGAAGTACTTTAAATAAGGACAATCATAATTTCTACGATACCATAGAAAAAGCATCAAGCGTAATCAGGGGAAAAAACGTGATAATTATCGGGGATTTTAATTTGAATAATGAAACGTCGAACGTGTTGCTAAACTTTGATTATTTCCTAAGTTCAAATAACTTTACGCAATATAATGCTGTGCATAATGATTATAATAATATGTTGGATTTGGTATTGACATCGGGCGAAGTATCGCGTCATGTGGCACGATGCGTCGAACCACTGGTGCCGGAAGACAAACATCATCCAACACTGTCAATTAGTGTGAAGTCGCGGGGCAGCGACGGGCGGCCGGGATCCGCGTACTGCGCGCCGCATTGAAGGAGACGACCATTTCGCGATTTTAATTTTAAATTTGCAAACCTTCCTCTTTTGCGAAAAGTATTTTCTCATTATGATTGGTCGACCTCATTCAGAATTGACTCTGTGGATGATGCGGTAAATTATTTTTATTCTTCTTATTAGTTCTTGAAAGTGTATTTGCTCTTTGCGTTTCTATCCGAAAATAAAAAAAAGCGACAAAGTAGGTATCCTAATTGGTTCACAAATGATATAATCCAAGATATCAAATTAAAAGAAACCAAGCGTCGGCGTCGATTATATATAAAAAAACAAATTTAGTATCGGATTATTTAAATTATTCTGAAATTAAAAAAGTTGAGGATGGCATCAAGGACGACATTGTTTTTTTTTGGAAATATGTCAGGTCCCAAAAAACCCATAAGCAATTATCCTTTTCTCTGGGTTTTGATGGTAAAATAGAAAGTGACCCGCAAACCGTACCAGAACGGTTCGCTGAGTACTTTCAGTCAGTATACATACAGGGATACAAAAGCATCATTAGACAATTGGGCACATGAACTATGTACAGACATAGAAAATGGTTGTTTTATATGGGTTAATTGTAAAATGTAGGGATATCCTATTCATTCCATATTGTCCGTATAAGCTTTATTTTAATTATAACTTTTAAATATATTTCGTTCTAAGTATTACAACAACTTAAACTGTGTCATAATACTTTAAGTCTGTTTTACACCGAAATCTTTTCTGTGTGACAAATGTTTTGTTTTTAAAATTCTTGTCTTCTTGTTCTTGTAAACATGTCTAAGACACCGGAGAAGGAGTCGGGTGGACAAGGTACGACGAAGTTTCAGGATTGGAGAATCGGCCTAGCCTAGAAGGATGGAGAGGGATTTCGAGCTGGCACCACCGCCACCCCCTAGAGTCCCAACAAACCCAATAGGAAGGAAGACAAAAAAGAAAAAGCGCGACAATGAGGAGTCACTGATATCTCTGGCGCCCATACTGCCATCACAGACTGGCACGCTGTGGCACAGAGCGACATAATGCAGATAACCAACATTAGAGAAGCTTTTAATCAGATTGAAAAGATTACTTCGGAAGAGAAGCCGAAACTCAACGCGGATCAGCGTGCGCGTGTGACAACATGTCACATGGACATTTTGACAGCGGCCTGCATGAAGCAGGCGGAAATAGAACGGCTTCGAGGGTGCTTTGAAACATACGAGAAGTTAAGAGGTGACGACATCAGTGGTCTGAAAGAAGCTATTGAGGATGTCCAAAAGACAGTGGGTGAAGATAAGGAACAACGCAACTTGGCACCAGTGACGGAATCAACGAGGATGTCCTACGCAAGGGCGGCCAGTAGTACTGTTATGGTTAGCAGAGCGGCGAAAGCCACTGGCCCGCCGCCGCCTGCTGTTCTGATCTACCCTAAGAAGCCAGAGGGTGCGACTGCTGACACGACCAAGAGTGCCGTCATGGCCACGTTAAATCCCATTAGTGATGGTTTCCAGCCTGTACGTCTGCGCAGAGTCAGGGGAGCAGGAATACTTCTAGAGACTTCCACCAACAAAGGATTGGAATGTGTTAAATCTGCAAAGGCGAGACTGGAGGCTAAAGGACTTCGTATGGTAGAACCCGCAGCACAGCTGCCACTTATAGTGATATATGATGTCCCAAGAGAAAACTCCGAAGCAGATATTCTCCTTGAGATTTATAAAAGCAATACTGAGGGCAAATTGGAAGTTACCTTAGAAGAATTCACCAAACAAAGTAAACGGGTCTCAACGTTTGGGCGTTGTGACGGCGCATCAGCGAATTGCATATATGCGGTGCCCCCCTCGGTTCGCTCGCTTCTAATAGAAGCAGAATGTGCTTCATGGGTGGCACGCTAGTCGTGTGCGGGATTACATAGGCGCAACCCGCTGTTATAAGTGCCACCTCTATGGACATCTGAGTAGGGGTTGTAAAGCAGAGAAGCCTATCTGCAGACATTGTGCAGCACTAGGTCATTCCGATGAGATCTGCCCAAACAAAACCGTCCCGGCACGCTGTGCAACCTGTGCCCGTTTTAACAGGCCAGCAGATCATCAAACGGGAGAAAAGACCTGCCCCGCCTACATGGCAGCTGTAGACTTGGCTTTTAAAAAGACCAATTATGGTCTAGACACCACGGATGCACAGTCTTGCAGATTAACCTGGCGAAATCGCGATCGGCATCTCTCAAACTTCAACGGGTGCTACGAGAACACAATTCCTCTATCGCGCTAACTCAGGAGCAGTACACCTGGCGCAGTAAATCTCCGGGTGTGTTGGCACCGTTCATGATGCTCGAGGAGGGTGTGTCGCCTGGTGCGGGGATCTTGGTCGACACCGCTTGCCTGAGACCTCTGTACCTGGCTCATCTCTCTGATGAGTACAGAACGTGTGCATCAATTATCTTGGATGGAACAGATTTTTTTTTAATATCAGTATATTTTAAATTTAGCCACACTATTGAGCTACACATCAGGAGATTAACCCACGTCCTGGATGCCCTTAAAGGCAAACATGTCATTGTTGGGGGGACTTTAATGCTCGCTCTCTTCTCTGGTGGGACCGATACTTGGCTAGGTTCAGTTGTGAGCGAAGGGGAGCTGTTGAGGATTTCATAACCAGCAATGGACTTAACATCCTCAACGCGCCGGGCTTCCCGACCACCTTTTCTCCGGTCCTGCTGGGGAGAGCTGCGTTGATCTCTCCATCTGCACTGATAATGTTCAGGACTGGGTGTTGGACGGTGCGATCGAAAGTGACCACCGTCTAATGCTCGGGATTAGGGGCAAGATGGAATTTTTTCTTTTTTTCTTTTACGAGTCCTAACAGATTTTATATTAAATTTTAATTATTTATAATTACTCAGTTTTATAAGCATGGAAGATCTCTCTCAAGTCTGATTAAAATAAAAGCTTGATATTATGTTGTTATATTTTTTTACATCATAAAGTTAAGTTTTCAATCTTGCCCTCACTTCCTCCCTTCCCCTACTACGTAAAACTACTATATTATTTTCTCTTGCCAAGAGAATTTGCCTTCGTTAACGAAATGAGTGTGGTCATACCTATTACCATCCCTTAACCTTACGTAATTATGAAACACGGCAAGCTTTAATGATGTTTTCTTCAAACTATGTATATAATAATAATCTCGGGGGAGACGTCCAGAATTTCATGGGGGTGCCTTTACAGTTGCAGTCCTCATCACATCACAAACTGAATTGGAAAACGCCTTTAAAGTGGAAAGTGCATTTAATTTATACGAGAAATTTATTAAAATGAAATACAATATTTTCTGTAAGGAAAAAATTGGAATGAATGTCGATGAAAAAGACCTGATTTATAGATTAACCGACGATAAATTTACAAAATATCACAGAAAGCTGACCTTCAAACAATCTTTCCCGATTTTGCGGAAGTAATCTGGGAGGAGTCTGAGGCATTAAGGGAGGAGCCGATCTGTGCCGAGTCGGGCTGGTCCAGTCGGGCGGAGACGGAAGGGACGCTGAGTTCATTGCACGCTGGCGGAGTACTTCTGCGCAGATCTCATTGTCAGTTGGTTCGGTAACAATACTCGTTGGCACGGTTGGGCCCCCGTGTTGATTTTCTTACAATCAAATATATTACTGAAGGACTCTAACAAAGTCATCAGAATGTTTATGAACAATTTCTTAAAAAAAAAACAACGCCTGACACTGCACTCGAGTACATCGCCTCGCATATCGGAACAGTTTGGAGTGAACCACCAGCACTGTTTACATTCAATGTTCTACATTTATTTACCAAAATGCCAAGGCAACATTCGATGTAACGCCGAGCTCTGGATAAGCGATAGTTGAAAATCCTTTTCTTGTTTGTTAGAGATTTACCGCAAGAGGAGCCGAGCTGTGCCGAGTCGTGCTGGTCCAGTCGGGCGGATACGGGAGGGACGCTGAATTGACTTTCTTACTATCAAATATATTACTGAAGAACTCTAACAAAGTCATCAGAATGTTTATAAACAATTTCCTAAAAAAAAAAAAAAAAACATCGCCTGACACTGCACTCGAGTACATCGCCTCGCATATCGGAACAGTTGGTCCAGTCGGGCGGAGACGGGAGGGACGCTGAGTTCATCCACCGCACGCTGGCGAAGTACTTCTGCGCAGATCTCATTGTCAGTTGTTTCGGTAACAATACTCGTTGGCACGGTTGGGCCCCCGTGTTGATTTTCTTACTATCAAATATATTACTGAAGGACTCTAAAAAAGTCATCAGAATGTTTATAAACAATTTCCTAAAAAAAAAACATCGCCTGACACTGCACTCGAGTACATCGCCTCGCATATCGGAACAGTTGGTCCAGTCGGGCGGAGACGGGAGGGACGCTGAGTTCATCCACCGCGCGCTGGCGGAGTACTTCTGCGCAGATCTCATTGTCAGTTGTTTCGGTAACAATACGTTGGGCGCACTATCAAATATATTACTGAAGGACTCTAAAAAAGTCATCAGAATGTTTATAAACAATTTCCTAAAAAAAAACAACGCCTGACACTGCACTCGAGTACATAGCCTGGCATATCGGAACAGTTGGTCCAGTCGGGCGGAGACGGGAGGGACGCTGAGTTCATCCACCGCACGCTGGCGGAGTACTTCTGCGCAGATCTCATTGTCAGTTGTTTCGGTAACAATACTCGTTGGCACGGTTGGGCCCCCGTGTTGATTTTCTTACTATCAAATATATTACTGAAGGACTCTAAAAAAGTCATCAGAATGTTTATAAACAATTTCCTAAAAAAAAAACATCGCCTGACACTGCACTCGAGTACATCGCCTCGCATATCGGAACAGTTGGTCCAGTCGGGCGGAGACGGGAGGGACGCTGAGTTCATCCACCGCACGCTGGCGGAGTACTTCTGCGCAGATCTCATTGTCAGTTGGTTCGGTAACAATACTCGTTGGCACGGTTGGGCCCCCGTGTTGATTTTCTTACTATCAAATATATTACTGAAGGACTCTAAAAAAGTCATCAGAATGTTTATAAACAATTTCCTAAAAAAAAAAAACATCGCCTGACACTGCACTCGAGTACATCGCCTCGCATATCGGAACAGTTGGTCCAGTCGGGCGGAGACGGGAGGGGCGCTGAGTTCATCCACCGCACGCTGGCGGAGTACTTCTGCGCAGATCTCATTGTCAGTTGGTTCGGTAACAATACTCGTTGGCACGGTTGGGCCCCCGTGTTGATTTTCTTACTATCAAATATATTACTGAAGGACTCTAAAAAAGTCATCAGAATGTTTATAAACAATTTCCTAAAAAAAAACAACGCCTGACACTGCACTCGAGTACATCGCCTCGCATATCGGAACAGTTGGTCCAGTCGGGCGGAGACGGGAGGGACGCTGAGTTCATCCACCGCACGCTGGCGGAGTACTTCTGCGCAGATCTCATTGTCAGTTGGTTCGGTAACAATACTCGTTGGCACGGTTGGGCCCCCGTGTTGATTTTCTTACTATCAAATATATTACTGAAGGACTCTAAAAAAGTCATCAGAATGTTTATAAACAATTTCCTAAAAAAAAAAAAACATCGCCTGACACTGCACTCGAGTACATCGCCTCGCATATCGGAACAGTTGGTCCAGTCGGGCGGAGACGGGAGGGACGCTGAGTTCATCCACCGCACGCTGGCGGAGTACTTCTGCGCAGATCTCATTGTCAGTTGTTTCGGTAACAATACTCGTTGGCACGGTTGGGCCCCCGTGTTGATTTTCTTACTATCAAATATATTACTGAAGGACTCTAAAAAAGTCATCAGAATGTTTATAAACAATTTCCTAAAAAAAAACAACGCCTGACACTGCACTCGAGTACATAGCCTGGCATATCGGAACAGTTTGGAATGAACCACCAGCACTGATTACATTCAATGGTTTATGAAATATTCTCCATTTATCTACCAAAATGCCACGGCAACATTCGATGTAACGCCGAGCTCTGGATAAGCGGTAGTTGAAAAAACTTTTTTTGGTAGTTAGAGATTTACCGCAATAAGGGCGCATTATGATTTTAGACAGACTGAACATTCATCTTCTACTATCACATTGGGTAAGGGGGTTGTATGTGTTTGCGATATTATCTGCTATCACCTCATATCAGGTGATAGCAGAGGCAAAGAAAAAGTGTTATCGTGCAAATATTAAGATAACTGAAAACGAGGCTGTGGTACCGTTGCTGGATCTTCTTACACATACTACACAACGTCTCGTACAAGTGCAGGCTGATGTAAAACAGCACATATCGAAAGACAATACCATCGAAATTTATTATAAATGTCGCTTAGATGGCAGCGGCGGACATAGTATATATAAACAAATTTTACAATTCAGAATATGCAGATTCTAACATAATTTTATGTACGATTGTGCCTCTACAAATCTGTGATTCTAATAGTAATACCAAAAAAATATATTGGAAAAACACAACACCATCATCTACAAGATATTGGCAGAGTACTTCTGCGCAGACCTCATTTTCAGTTGGCTCGGTAACAATACTCGTTGGCATGGTTGGGCCCCCGTGTTGACTTTCTAACTATCAAATATATTACTGAAGGACTCTAACAAAGTCATCGGAATGTTTATGAACAATTTCTTAAAAAAAAAACAACGCCTGACACTGCACTCGAGTACATCGTCTCGCATATCGGAACAGTTTGGAGTGAACCACCAGCACTGTTTACATTCAATGTTCTACATTTATTTACCAAAATGCCAAGGCAACATTCGATGTAACGCCGAGCTCTGGATAAGCGGTAGTTGAAAATCCTTTTCTTGTTTGTTAGAGATTTACCGCAAGAGAAGCCGAGCTGTGCCGAGTCGTGCTGGTCCAGTCGGGCGGAGACGGGAGGGACGCTGAATTGACTTTCTTACTATCAAATATATTACTGAAGGACTCTAACAAAGTCATCAGAATGTTTATAAACAATTTCCTAAAAAAAAGAAAAAACGCCTGACACTGCACTCGAGTACATCGCCTCGCATATCGGAACAGTTTGGAATGAACCACCAGCACTGATTACATTCAATGGTTTATGAAATATTCTCCATTTATCTACCAAAATGCCACGGCAACATTCGATGTAACGCCGAGCTCTGGATAGCGGTAGTTGAAAATCCTTTTCTTGGTTGTTGGAGATTTACCGCAATAAGGGCGCATTATGTTTTCAGACAGACTGAACATTCATCTCCTACTATCACATTGGGTAAGGGGGTTGTATCTGTTTGCGATATTATCCGCTATCACCTCATATCAGGTGATAGCAGAGGCAAAGAAAAAGTCTTATCCTGCAAATATTAAGATAACTGAAAACGAGGCTGTGGTACCGTTGCTGGATCTTCTTACACATACTACACAACGTCTCGTACAAGTGCAGGCTGATGTAATACTACAGCACATTTCGAAAGACAATACCATCGAAATTTATTATAAATGGGGCTTAGATGGCAGCGGCGGACATAGTATATATAAACAAAATTTTACAAATAATTCAGAATATGCAGATTCTAACATAATTTTATGTACGATTGTGCCTCTACAAATCTGTGATTCTAATAGTAATACCAAAAATATATATTGGAAAAACACAACACCATCATCTACAAGATATTGCCGTCCAATTGGATTCAAGATAAAAAAGAAAATGTCCGAAATGTCAAAGAAGTGTGTAAGGAAGTTCTCACACAAATTTTGCAATTGGAGCCCACAACATTTTTTCTGGGCACTAAAAAAATACAATTTAAACATATTCTTATATGTATGATGCTAGATGGAAAGACTGTAAACAATTTAACCAATACTTTAAGTTCGTAAGCGTATAATGATTGTAAGGCTACTCCTAAAGATTTTAACGATATAGAGAAACAAAAGAATAGTCGGTGACGAAGACACCTTTAAATACAGCATTCCTATACTACATGCATATCTTAGATGCTATGAATATTTACTGCATATAGCATATACATTGGAATTACAGCAGTGGCAAGCAAGAGGTGAACAAGCAAAAGAAAAAGTAAAGGAAAGAAAAAGTAAAATAACGATAAGAATTTCTGATCAGAATATCAAATAAAATCATATTTTATATTTTTGTCGTCGTAAATTCGTAATCTGTCCTTGTGGGCGCTGTACGGAATTACCCGAAGTATTGATGTACTTTTACTACAGTCCACTTTTTAAAATATTTTTAATAAAACATACCCATTTCTTTAAAAAATATTTTTTTAAAGATACCATCATAAAACCAATCAAAATGACTGTGGAACTGTACCACATTGAACATTTAATACTTTATAGTTATCACATAATTTCAACCTAAATTTAGGTGTACGGGAATACCTTCCTCTCCCCTACTTTATTTCTAATTTATAGCAATGACTCTGGTACGGGTTCAATTTGTAATCAATTTATATCATTCTACCTATTAATTTGATAGTTTAAGTATTATGTTTAATTCGTAAACTGTGTTTGATTAATGTCGTACCTAGTTCCCATCATTGGACTGCATTCGATAGCCATGAATGGACCGATCGAATGATGAATTCTTTAATTTGATAAAAATTTATACTGATAATTCTATTGTAGGTTGGGTGACAGCGAAAATTGTAATCCTAATCGGGGGAAAAATAGAGGAAAATATTATGAATGGAACGAGGCTAGCATGGAACAGCTATTGACGCGTTAAAGACCAAAAAAAAGGAATAAATGCTGCTGCATGGTGTTCCAAAAGCAACTTTACATCGCCGGTTTACAGAAAAAAGCAAAGGGCAGTTTACAAATAATAGGTTCCGAAAGCGACCTAACACCTAAAGTAGAAACCGAAATTGTACAACATATAATAGAAATGGAGTCTATTTTGTTTGGCTACACCCCAACAGATGTTCGAATGCTGGCCTTCAAGTATGCACAAAAATTTGGATTGAAATAATATGAGATTTAATCAGGAAAAACAGATAGCTGGTAAGAAATGGTACTACAACTTTTTGAAGCGTCATCCAGAGCTCAGCTTACGTCAACCAAGAGCGACGTCTTTTAATCGGGCAACAGCGTTCAATAAACATCTCCCAGCACAAAGACCGGTTGTTTCTTTGTTTTCCATTTTCTCTTTATTTCAATTGATTTCGATAACTTAATCCAAAATGAATGCCAGGGCTTTAGCTAAGAATTTTGGGAACTGCAGATTGGACAAGATTTTTGAAGAAATTAAATGAAGGTGGTGATTCATCCATGGGTTATGCAACACCGAGGCAAGTATTTTCTCCCACTCAAGAGGACTCTTTAAAAAAATACTTGTTACAAATGCCATCAATCTTCTATGGATATTCCCCAAAAGACGTTCGTCGCCTTGCTTATGAGTGTGCTACTAAATTTGGCATTAATATTCCATCCTCCTGGACTGCAAATAAGATGGCCGGAAAAGAATGGCTTACGATGTTTTTAAAACGAAATCCGGAGCTATCCATTCGAAAGCCAGACCCCACCAGCCTTGGTAAGGCAACGTCATTTAATTTAATTTTTTTCACAAATTAGCTTAATGGATAAACGTGGATTTAGCGCGTCAGACATTTGGAATGTAGATAAAGACAGGAGTGTCCGCTGTGCTGAAGCCAAATAAAATTGTAGCTGCCGAGGGTAAGCGTAACGTCGGCGCCATGACTTCTGGGAAAAGAGGCACTAACGTTACAGTAGTAAGTGCTGTATCTGCTTACGGAAATAGAGTACCTCCTATGTTTGTGTTTCCGAGAAAACAATTTAAGAGCCACTTTCTTAATGGAGGTCCCCCTGAATGTGTAGGAGCAGGCAATGCCAGTGGATGGGTTACAGACGAAAAATTCCATAAGTTTATGCAACATTTTATAAAACATGTGAAACCGTCAATAGAGCATCGTGTTTTGTTAGTATTAGATAATCACTCCTCTCATTTGAACGTGAAGACATTAAATTTGGCCAAAGAGAACGGAGTTGTAAAGTTGTCCTTTCCACCGCATTGTAGCCACAAACTACAACCAGTGGATGTCTCAGTATTTGGACCATTCAAAAAGTATTGCGCTGCTGCTCAAGATACATGGCGCTACGAAACAACCCGGGCAAGACCCTAACTATTTATGATATACCAAAAATTGTCGCTGATTCGTTGCGGTTTGCTCAAGCAAGTATAAATATTGTCAACGGTTTCTGAAAGACTGGCATCTTCCCGTATAATGCAAACATTTTTAGTGAGGATGAGTTTTCACCATCATTTGTGAGCGACTGTCCAGATCCAGAAACTGTCGAGCTGGAAAAAGATCGTCCAGAGCAAGCTATAATGTCTAATACTGAACCTAATCCCACTCCTTCTGCCTCCACCAGCCAAGCTGAACCCGAACCTGGTACAAGCAACAAAGAAAACGAGCTGGCCGATCTAACGCATACATTTTCCCTGGAAATATATTGAACCTATGGTTTGGCTAGACTTTCCAAATGCTCAATTTGCCCCACATCCTTGCTCAACTTACCTCACCTATGGGGTACGTTGAGCATACTTGACTTTCTGCATTTAAACAGCTGTAGCTCTTAAATTCGACTTGTTAGAAATAAATTTGCAAAGGGATAAATTAGTAATCCATCAGTATGCATAACAAATCATTAAGATTTATCGTTGAGGAACTATAACCGCTCAAGTGAAAAATTGCTCAACTAGCCCCGCCCTACCCTACGTAATATTCTGAGTTTTTGTTAAATACATTGGCTACATTAATTCGGATTTATTTGTGAAGTGGCTTAAGCATTTCATTGCCACTGTAAAGCCAACACACCACAAAAAGGTATTGCTTCTGTTAGATGGGCATATGAAAAACCCGTATGAAAAATGTGGAAGCGCTAATTTTGGCAAAAGAAAATGGGATAATAATGCTGCAACTTCCTGGACACACCACACATCGATTGCAACCGTTAGATGTGTCTTTCTTCAAGCCATTAAGCACATATTATGTACAAGGAAATGAGAAATGGCTTCGAACAAACTCCGGCAGGCAAGTTATTCAATATCAAATTGCAAGACTGTTTGGGGAAGCCTATGAACAAGCCGCTACCATAAGCTATGTGACAAATGGTTTTCGCCGTGCGGGTATTTGATCAGTAAACAAAAATGTGTTTCCATTACACATGTTTGAAGTAGCCGATGCCCTTAATGGAATCTAAATGAATTGGGAAATGAATTGATACCAACGGCTTCGAGCTCTACTAAAGAAAAAAAATATATGTAATGCGAATCTGCATAACCCGATGAGTCCCCAGCCATCTACGTCAAAAAAAAACCAACACGTCCAATAAAAATATTACGGAATCACTGGCAATTTGTCACCCATTCCAGATAATAAAGCAAATAAAAGAAGAGCTGTACAAAAATCTATTGAAATAACTTCATCCCCATACAAATTATCCTTAGAAGAAAGTATCCAACCCCTCCCAGCAACTACCGACACCTGGTTCACCATGTACGAGAGACGTCTCATGACCGACGGAGTTTAACTGGTGGATGCTCGGCAAGTATGTGTGGCATGGCAGTCAATCCGCCAGAGCCGTAGCAATACGTTTAAATAAAAGTCATGCTTCCTGTGCTCACTGCACGCCCTGCGCGAGATATAGTTGAGGGGATTGATAACATGACTGAACCTAGTGGGAGTGAACGTGTAGAACATCGGCAGATACAAGAGCAGCAACGAGCTAAACGCAGGAAACGCGAGCGGGAATAGCTCACGTTTCTTTTCTCAGCGGCTGTCACACCCACTACCCACACCTTCGCAGGATACAGCTGCCTCAATTGTACGAGCGAGGGAGATTTTTCAGCTCATGACAGGATCTTCGGATCATTTCGGATGATAAGGCGTGCCTTAACGTAGATCAGAAGACTAAGATTGCGGGCTGCCACATGGACTTATTGCAGTTCATTTATGAGTTAACAAATCGTGCGTCGAGGCTTGAGGAAACTATAGAAGGGATTATAGAGGGACACAGAGTTATCGTCTTGGAAGAATTCAAGAGCAATTTAGACATAATGAAGAAGAACCTCATGGAAGCAGCAAAGAATGCCATGTATGGCAGCATTCTCCATTCCAAATATAACTAGCGGTTTTCGCAAGACCGGAATATATCCTTTGAATAGAAATATTTTTAAGCCTGAAGGCTTTTATGTTCATATGTAACGGTTAGACCTGACCCAACATTAGTTGAACCAGTCCAACTAACTGTCCCAGAACACACTCCAAATAATTCTCATACAGCAACAGCACCATTGCCTATGCAAAGTGAGACAAGTTTCACCACAGCCATCAACATCCATAGATTATTCTATTTCTCCGCAACATTCAGAGTGTTTAGTGACTCCAGAAGATATACGACCATTTCCCAAAGCTGACGCTAGAAAAACAGGAACAGCTAGTAAACGTAAGGGGAAAACTCTATTATTACAGATTCTCCAGAAAAAGAAAAACTATTAACAAAAACATGCAATCGCGATAAAGAAAAATCAAATAATATTTTGAAAAATTCCGAAAAATCAAAGAATACTAAAAACATTAAAATTCTTAAAGCTGATTCGATTCCGAGGATAATACATCCACTCACAATACTAACTTCTTGGACATATCTGGTGAAGAGATTTTAGATTCCTAGATAGTCAGAAGAAATAAGAACAAGACAAGGAAATAAGACATGAAAAATAATAATTTTGTGTGGTTTGTAAAGAAAACTATGAAAAAAGTTGGGTGGACTGGTTAAAATGTAAAATATGTTATTTATGGGCCCATGAGTCCTGCGATATTAAGGGTATTTACAACTTTTTTGTATCAATGTCACTAGATGATAATTTTTTTTGGTTTCATTACTTGTTTTTTCATTCATTTTTGAATTATTTTTAAAGTGTTGAAGTATTTTTAAAGTTGAGAAAACTGTTTTGTTTGTTTGTTTTCTATTAAAATTAAAATATTCGATTTCACCCCTACTATTTAATAACTACAGAACCGATTTATTTTATTTTATAGATAACCGACATGCCTCGTAAATATGTGAAAAAATCAAACAGACATGTGGTCGGAATCAGACATGCTGTTGGTCATTAATTCTGTACCGGAAAAAGTATGGGATATCTCCTTGCAGCCAATACATATAATGTACCCAAATCTTCAGTCGAAGATAGAATAAAGAAGGTACGATGTGGTGCATCTAAATACGAAGTGTTTCGCCAGTGCCCATCTCGTTTTAAATGTGTATTTTCTGAGTTAAAAATAAAAAATCTTCTAGTAAAACACATAAAAATTGTGGAGTCACGCCTGTTCGGTCTCACAAAAACAGACTACAGTGTGCACTCACACTACCAAACGATAATCATCGACACCACACCTACGCGATAGGGGTCGATGACACACGCCAGAAGAGCATCATCAGCAGCAGAAGAGAACTCCGAACTCTCTAAAATACGGAGTGGTGACCCATACAACAATAAGAAGCAGCATTGTAGCTTCTCGACCTTACACGAAGGCTCGATTCAATCACACCAACCCCCACAAGACCTTAGGCTTTTGCCTTTCCAATTAGTAGAAAAAAATAATCTGGCCCATAAATTCAATAGAAAAACCGGACTTGCAGGTCTGGATTACTTGAGTGCTTTTAAGAGACCTCACCCAGAGTTGTCATTAAGACGCCAACATTTTATACGCGATGATCCAATCGGTTGTGATGGCACAGGAAATAAGTCTGGATGGATACAAGAACAGGACTTTTTATTTTTTTATTGAGCATTCCAACGAGTTGCGCATGCGCACTCTTAAGTCGTAACTCGTAGCGAAAAATTAGCTATTTTAAATATTTAGGTATGTTTTCTCTATTTCACAGATCGCAAATATGTCAAGTTATAAAAGAAAATCAGACAGTAAATTAGTCTTTACAGAAGAAATTTTGAAGGATGCAAAGGAAAGAATACGTCGTGGGCAAAGTCAACGATTAGTTGCAGAGTCTTTAAATGTCCCAGAATCGACTTTAAACCCTTAAGGGTCTTTGGTAATACGTTTATACCACTTGCTATTAGGATCATCTTCCATATAAAAACTATTGAAAAATAATCTTTATTGCCAATTTTATGTTGTACAAACGTTCTCTAATATATGGGCTTACCACTTTTTGAATTTTGCGGCAGTCTTTTCATAAATTTACGAAGAAAATAAAGTTCATAAATGAATACTCGAAAGTGGTAATTACGTTCTACCACTGCGCGTCTATGCAATTGTCGAGTTGCGTTTTCGAGAGCTTTACTTTAGACAGTGTTATTGTGCGTTTTATTTGTTAATTGAAGACAAAACATGTAAGTAATAAAATCTTTGTAACATTATTATTTATCTTCATAATACAAAATACTTATTTTAATAATTTTATAATACTTTTATGATTGATAAAAAAGTGTCTCTCCAGCGTGAAATATATGTGTAAAACTAGTCACTTTTAAATTAATAAAACAAGCCATTATTCTGTAAATAATCCCGTGTATTATCCCTGTTTCCGTATAGATACATTATTTGTTATAACTTTTGCATTTAGACATTTTATTTTACTTTTGTCGCAAAGATGTTATTTATGAAAGAATTCTACGGGAGAAAAATTGAGTTTGTATAACAATAATGTACATATAAATTCATATTATTTTGATCGGAAAATGGATTTATTTTTTGTATATTTCCCTATTCCCATACTTATTCTCTCATATCACAGCATTTTATTTTTCTTTATAATATTTTAAAAATTATTAATGCACATTTTTTTTATGCAGATGATGCCACGCAACTTGAATATTGAAAATGAATATTCTGAATGATCTCGCAGAAGTTTTAGAGCTTATCAATGATGAAATGGCTGTTGACTCTGATGTCAGAGGGGATGAAGATGCTGAGGACAACATGCTGGGTCCTCAGTCCTCATCGACGAGCACTCCGCGTTCCAATGAGAACCCGGAAAATGAAGCAATCGAGGACAGCAGTGGTAGTGATAGTGCATATGAAAGTAACAGCACTCAGAACTTCACATTACTTTTTATTGTTAAATATGAATGATTTTTGCCTGTGATATGAAGTTTCTGGTAGTAAATGTCTCAATTTTTACGTGTTGTTCATAATTTTTTGGTTGAGTTTACATTATTTTCTTTGCCGCGCTTTTTCATTACTTTTTATTGTTAAATATGAGTGATTTTTGCCTCTGTAATAAAGTTTCTGATATTAAATGTCTCAATTTTTATATAATTTATTTATTAAACTTTCTTATTTAAGAGATAGTTCATAATTAATCACAATTTTCATTAGAAAAAAACAGGATTAATCATGGATATAAAGTGGTAATAAGTATTACCAAAGAATCAACAGTGATAATTTGCTTCTTCAAACATTCTCTGGTAAAACGTTTTACCACCATATATTTCCTTTTCCAAAAGAAAGATAGAAAAAAAATCTTCTAAACCATTGAATGTAATGACATATGAACGCATATAAGTATTAAAAAAATAATTTCAAAGTTCCTCAGAGTCTTGCCCCTTAAAGGGTTAAGAAAAAGATTAAAAGCGGGCACTGTTCCTTGCTTCTTGGGTAGATTTTCAAATCTGTTGGAAACAAGAACGGGTACAGAAATTGTTCGATTTCCCTTTGTGCTAAAGTCTACGTAGAACCTTCAGATAAAGATTGCATCCAGTATAGTCGTCAGTGTGGTGCTTGGTGGCACGATGAGTGTGGCAAGATGAATATCGTATCATCTTGACTTGGGTCAAGATGATACGATATTTTCTATATGAATGATCCCCGGGGATCATCTCGTACATATAGAAAATAGCGATCCGCTGTCTGAGATTCTACCTGCTGTGCCTGAATTAGAGCCATCTGTAACTGAGCCCGAACCAGAACAAGAAGGACATTTAAAAACGACTGTTGATGTACTTAGAATAGATATACAAGAAGTAGAAAGCGCAAGTGAAAATGAGCTAGCAACAAAAAATAATGAAAGGGCAACCGCAACGAACGCCAATACTCCACACCTAAAAGGACGAGGGGACAAAAAAATGAAGTTTCTATAACTAAAAAAAAACAAACCAGAAGTAGAAGTATCTACAAGTGAAACATACGATTTTCATATCAACTAGATATCTCCTGCATCCAAAATTGCAATACATTTACGCCAAAGAAGTATCAAAGCACAAAAGATCACGGAATTGACTTCATCACCATATAAAACTGCTTTGGATTAGCAAGTTCAATCTTAAGCAAAAAAACGAAAGCTGCAAAAATTTACTTCTAAGTCCAAAAAGTCTAAACAGTCTACTAGCAAGAAGACGAAAAATGAAGTAGACATTGAACAATGGTTTTGCAAGCTTTGCCTTCAATACGAAGTAGAAAATATGATACAATGCCAAATTATGCATTGTGCCTCTGTTAACAATAAGATTAAAAGATTTATATGCCCTCTGTGTAAGACTAATGTTTGATTATTTTAGGTTCGTCGATCAAACATTACGTTCATCATATTAACAATTATTTTTTTTATAAGAAACTGTAATAGGTATGAAGCGATTGTGTTTTTATAAAGAAAACATCCGGGAGAAGGAACGAAGCTGCTATCCGAATGTGAGGAAAGAAGAGATACTGTACCTACCTTGGAAGGCGATGCCTCTGGAATGGGGGACTATGGAATGATGCATGCAGATGAAGGGACCGGTAATTTCAATCAACATACACGTTGGACCCGGTAACAATATCCTTAGCAGAAAACGACGCGCCGATGAAGGGACTGGACCGAGAACGACTTGGAAAACTGATTCTTACAATGAGAACCTTATCTTCCTACTGGCTGAAAAACGGGCTTTTAACGAAGCCAGGGCACAAAAAATACTATCAAGAGAAACGGAGGGGATTAAGTTTCTGTTCGGACCAAGATCGGCTGAAAAACTCAGGACAGCAATCGGGCTTGCGAGAATATTGGTATTTCAGGAGACAACCGCAGAACGATTCAAACGAGCCAAGCTGTTCGACAAAGAAATGAACGAACTGGCGGACGATCCAGAAAAAATATTACGATCAGTCAGAATGCTAGAAAATACTCTGGTGGAAAACAACATTGACATAATGTCATTCGCGAGAGATACATACAAACACTTTTACAGACTGACGGGAAAAAAAAAATATATATATTTTTACGGTCCTCCCAACACTGGAAAAACTACAATAATGGAAAAATTGGCAGACTGCCATTTCAACACGTCGAGACTGACGGGACTGCACTCCAACAGCAGTTTCAACTTTGCCAGCCTGATCCACACTAACGCTGTATTCATGGACGAGTGTAAAATGACGCAAAATCAATTTGAACAGTGGAAACTGTTGGCGGGGGGATCGCCAATGTCGACCGACGTGAAACACCGAGACAAACAAGACGTGGAAAATTGTGTCATGTACACGTCTTCTAATTATCCGATCGAAATGTACGTGGACGTACCGAACGCGCAAGAAGCGGTCCACAGCAGGACGATAACTTACAATTTTCACAAAACGATGACGAAAAGGATCCCGATAAATACATACACGTGGGAAAGCTTTTGGAACAAATGGTGTGTCAAAATGGAAGAGGAAGAATCGGAAATTGACGTGTGGAACGCGGAAGGCGATTGAGAATATTTAATATTGTTTTTTTATAGCATAGGAAAATGTAATTTTATTGTAAGCTTTATTGAATAAACGCATATAACATTATATATTTCTTTTATTTATAGATGAAACGTCCCATGGCACCAGAATGTAAAATGATAATTAAAAAACAAGTACTGGAAGAATATCTAAAAAATTTTGAAGAAATGCCGATTTACGTCAGAGAGGACAACCACATAGTATGCGTATATGACATTTATTATCCTCCTGACTTTTTTTTGAGCTTCGCTGACGACCACCATGTCTCAAGAGGGATCGAGACACTCTGTTGGGGGAGACTACGACCAGGACGAGCCTGTGGCACCGGACCAAGCCGGTTCTGAAGTGGACCGGGCCTCCACGACATCCACGGACGACACCATCCGCCGGCAAGCGGCGGAGATCCGACGCCAACAGCAGCTCATACGAGAACTCCAGCGAGAGCACGCGGAGGCGCTCATCCGGATCTGCACAGCAAAGGCAGACGCATCCGAAGCTGCAAATGTGTCGCCTGCAAAGAGGCAACCGACCAGGGCGGCATCCAAGCGACCAGCCTCAGTCGCCGCTGATCATGTCACACCCAAGCGGCCGACACCAGCCGCCACCGATGACGTCACCACCCGCCGCCCACCAGTGGTCGCGACCGATGACGTCACCACTCGCTGCCCACCAGTTGTCGCAGCCGATGACGTCACCACTCGCCGCTCACCAGTTGTCGCGGCCGATGACGTCACCACCCGCCGCCCACCAGTTGCCACGGCCGATGACGTCATGGAGGAGTACGCGATTGTGTCATCAGACCGATCTGGACAGCGGGGCCGTTGTCCCGAACCAAGCACATTCACGAGAGATTGGGTCCTGAGCCATCCGGAACAAAGACGGATGATCAACTCGCTGATTGAAGAGGCGCTCAATTCACGCCAGGCCAACAGCACCCGCTCACAACCTACTGCGGGAGAGGCGCCGGTTTCTGCAATTTTGACGCGACAATCAGGCGTCAAAGAATTGCCGCATATTTCTGGAGACCCCTTCGAGTGGCCGACTTTCCTGGCGCAGTGTGAGCAGTCGTCAGTTCTATGTGGATTGTCGCCGCCTGAAAATATTATGCGCCTACTAACGGCGCTGAAAGGACGAGCGCGCGAAGCAGTCGCGCCGCTTCTAGTGGACCCACAGAATTTGGAGGAAATTATGCGAACATTGAAAAACCGCTTCGGCAATTCAGAAGATATCATTGACAGCATGCTGGAAAGAGTCCGCCGCCACCCACGTATCACTGAAGATTCGCCGATAGACGCGCTGACCGATTATGCCATAGCAATCAGAAATGTGGTGGCGACCGTGCAAGGCTTTGATCGAAAATATTTGACGTCACCGCAGCTACTCACAGAAATGGTCGGCAAGCTTCCCATGTCGGCGAAATTAATGTGGCTGAACTCAAGGAGAGGCGGACCAACCAACATCACAATAAAAGATTTATCGGACTGGCTGGTCGACACATTGGACATGGCGCCGTATGCCGGATGTAGGCCAAAAGCGAGTCAGAAAATGACCGCCCACCGAAGCCGTCAAGTTCATCAATTAACGGAAGATGGAGAAGAAAATAGACCGTCAACGAGCGCCGCCAGATGCAGCGCCTGCCATATGGCAAATCACGCCCTGCTGGACTGTAGGGCGTACTGGAACAAATCTGTACGAGAGAGATGGACAGTGGCAAGGCGGGCCGCTGTCTGCTTCAATTGCCTAACAAGAGGGCATATGTTGCCTATCTGCAAGGCCAAGCGGTGCGGCGAAAATGGATGCCGAGCACCACACCACCACTCGCTGCACTTAGAAGAAAATCGCCGCCCGCCTTAAGCCGCTGAAGAACATCGATCAGGGCGCGGCGGGCGAGGCGGGCGCGGCCGCGATCAACACCGGCGAGGCGGGCGAGGCGCCCCGCGAAGCGCGCCTCCGCGCGGGTCAGGCGGCGCCGCCGCGGCCGCCCCATCTACCACCGGTTGCCTATTTTGTCGAGACAGGAGAGGGTGGCTATTCCGTAGCCTTCATCTCGGCAAAATGTAAGGTGGCACCGCTAAAACCGCTGTCAATACCGAGGCTAGAGCTGCAAGCGGCACTTATCGCCGCGCGACTGGCGGTGACTGTAAAGAGAGAGTATCGATGTAAAATAGCCCGTACGGTACTGTGGACTGATTCCACCACGGTGTTATGCTGGTTGCGGACCGACCCCCGGGCGTATTCGACTTTTGTCGCTAACCGGCTGGGAGAAATTGATGAATTAACGAAAATCGCCGATTGGAGATGGGTCCCCACGAAACATAATCCTGCTGATATTGGGACGCGGGACGGCGAACTCCCAGATTTGGCCGCTGATGGTATGTGGTTCAGCGACCCTGACTTTCTACACCGGGGGGAGTCGGCGTGGCCGCAAGAGAGATATTATTACATCATTTGAATGTAGTTTATAATTGTAGGTAGGTACCTAGTTGAAATGATAATTGAATATCTCACCACACACAAGAATCTGAATTCTTTTTGGTGAGGTATAACATATAATAATAATTTGATTGTTAATATTTGCTAGTTATCAATGTCATAAAAGAAATCATATCTTTTCTTTTATCTATTAAATAATTAAAAATAAAAAAATATTAAAAATAAAATTATAGTTAATTAGCCAGTTACTGTACACAACACGGCCAGTTACTGAAAATTTTGGCCAGTTTTTATACTTTTGTCTTCGTAATAATTTAATCGAATAAAAGATAAAATTATAATTGATCATTTTTTGTTTTGTTACACCTGCACAAAGTAGTTCCTGTTGAACGTGGCATTCTATTGCATTTTGCCCACAAACATATTATGGCATGAGCAATCGCAGAATATCGCATCGTATTTCGGAACACGAACTGCATATAAAAAACAAGAAAACTACTTCGACCCTAGCGATGCACACTATGACCGAAGGACATCGCATAGATTTCGAAAATGCACGGACAATTGCAAAACTATCGAATAACACACACCGTATACTCAGAGAGGCCCTAGAAATACACAAACACGATTTATCCATGAACACAAGAGACGATGCCAAGAGATTACCTGCTACATATCATACAGTGATTAACAAAACAAAATATAAAAATGAATCAAATGTAGAAAATAAAAATAAAAACATTAAACGAAATGTCGACAACCCTAGCACGGGTAAAACCAACAATTATAATAGAACAATCAGTCCAACGCTCATTGAAATCATCCCTAAATTTTGTAACGCATCTTCATTATCCAACATTATCACAACCGCTATTACAGAACTCCCCAGATTCACCACCCTCATAAATTTTTAAATTAAACTTCCATGGCTAATTCAACAAACCCCAAACCACTACTCATAGCTTTCTGGAATGCCAATGGACTGGCGGGAGACCGGGCCGAATTGGGGGTCTTTTTGGGCACCCATTCTCCCGATCTTCTGCTAGTCAACGAAACACATCTCAAACCATCACATACATTTAACATACCAAACTACCACACTTACAGAAATGACAGACTCACGGGGAGGGGGGGTGGGACCATGATTCTTATCAAGCGTTCCATCAGGAACTACCGCGACCGTTTGACGTGTGTGACGTGCTGCGTTTCGCGTCTATAATATTTATAACTTTTTGATCCAAATGGAGCAAAATCTGTACGAAATTGTGGCTCAACAGAGTCAGACGCTCGAGCTGGTACTACAGAGGATGCGGATGCTGGAAAAAATCGTTGCAGAGGGATTTGAGAGCGTCTTGAATGCTGAAAAGCATTCGGGAACCACGCACATTCATCCTGGTGGTCCAATTCGGCTCCCAGACTGCCGCGCGTCACGAAGTGCAAGCGACCATCCCAACACCACCAACTGCACCTGCGCCTGTGTGTTTCTGCGCGTGAGGATTGCGCGGCCATAGGGCCCGTAAGCCCCTCCCCCTTTACCCCTCCGCCGCCCACAACACTCTGTGTTGACATACCTTCTGTCAAAACAAATCGACCGAGTGCTAATAGCGGGCCGCCACGCAAAATGTTAACTCGCGCGACAGCGCGGGCTGAAAAAAGCAAATCTGGAAACTTTGCCGCTGGTTCCTCTGGCGATTCTATTGCCATCAACGCCCAACCTGCTGTATCTACCGCTGCCAACGCATCGCAGATCTTCGGAGATGCAGAAACAACAGCGACAGTGTCCCATTCCGATGCATCTGGAACGCAAACCGGAAACCTTGCTGTGGATGCCGCTGGTTTCTCCGGCAACTTTTTGCCAATCGTCTCTCCTGCTGCAACTTCTGCTGTCGGAGTAGCGCGGGTCAACGAAAATGCAGTGACGACAGTGACAGTGCCCCCTTCCGACGCAAATTGGACAATAGTGCAAAATAAAAATAAGAGACCTGTCGTTGTTCGGGAGACCTTGGGAAAGCGGAGAGAAGAAGATATTAAATATTATCACTTTGATCCCTTTCACAAGGACAGTACGAGCGACGACATGTCCTCTTATCTGACTTCGCTGGTGAGTACCGCCTCATTCAATGTAAAGAGGATCAAATCGCGGGGCGACTACTCGTCATTTAAAATCGGAATTCCGAAAAACAGTGTCAGTAAAATTTTGCAAAGAGAGAACTGGCCGCGCAAAACATTTATTAAATAATGGGAAGCGATACCGCGAGATGCGCCGGGTCTTCCCTCAGCAAAATGACTAGTTCGCGATAGTGCACCATAAGAAAAATTGAATTTTTATTATCAGAATGTTCGGTGGATAAAAACGAAATGCGTGGATTTTTATAGTAATGTTTCGGCTAGTGATATTGATGTCAGAGCATTAACCGAGACCTGGCTGAATGCTAGCGTTTTCGACTCTGAACTTTTTGATAGTAATTTTACAATAGTAAGGCGTGACCGTGGTGGTCACAGGCAGGGGGGGGGATGTTTATTGGGAGTGAGAAATAGAGAGAACTTGCAAGTCGAGAGTTTCTCTATTTTGGAAACATCCAATGAAGATCTCTGGGTAAAACTGACATACGGTCTCGGATATTACGTTCATTTGTGTATTATATTTTCCTCCGGCGAGTGAGACGGATATATATTAGATGTTCTTCGATAAGATGTTGTCCAGTCTAGAACTACTTCAGGATAAAAACCTCATTATATTAGGAGATTTCAAGTGTAGAAGCTGTCATAGGTCTTTTAATATTTACATCTCTGACAGTAGTTTTGAAATTCCCACCACAACCTATATATCTGCGTTTTAACGCCAGGTCTGCCTGCGCGCGCACATCGCGGCGTGCGCTGCGCGCGCCGATGCATCTTTTTGGATCAGTGGCATCTGCGATCGACCGCCGACCCCCCGCTGTTTCAACTGCTGTACCGGCAACACGTATAAAAAAGTTTCTTTTTACGCGCCTTAATGTCGGCCGGTGGATTTCGAATTACTAATGTTATAAGTGTGCATCGTACATCAACAATGTTTGTGAACTATAAAACTGCCCTATCTCGCTTCGCCCGTCAAGTTTAAAAAAAAAAGACTGCCTTTTTACACGGTGTATGTTCCCGCCGGTGCACCTCGAAATCTTAAATATCGTGTATTTGTTTTCAACAGTTTTCATAAACCAATGTCAACACAATGATAAACAACAACAGTCATCATCACAAATGTTTATGTGACCCTAGGATCCTAATGACTCGAATAGACAAAACTTGGCTTTTTAAATTTCACCAGGAGGACGCGTCGTCGTTGACAGCCATTATGAAAAAAAACTTCTCGAACATTTATATTATTCTAGAGGAGGGAAAGGAGGAAATTTACAGAACTTATAGAGGAATACAGAAGAGTATTCGAACCACTAGCCGGCCCCGCACGACTGCCTCCGCACCTGATCCAGTTGACCGAGAAGAAGCCTATAAGGGTACCGCCACAGAGATTATCCGATGATAAAAAGAAGGAATTATACGACCAGCTAGAGGGTATGCTAGTCGACGGAGTGGTCGAGACTAGCCGATCGCCATATAGCTTTCCGGTAGTAATGGCCCCAAAGAAAGGAAAGGAAGGAAGACGCTTACTGGCAGGTACCCATGGCGGAAGAGGACAGATCAAAAACAGCATTTACGACCCCTGATGGTGGCTGTTACCAGTTTAGAGTCATGCCGTTCGGCCTGAAGGGAGCCCCGGGAACCTTCCAAAGAATAATGAGCCAGCACATCTTAGTCGGCTTCTTAAGAGACTTCGTACTGGTCTACTTGGACGACATCGTCACCTTCTCACGAAATATGGATGACCACCTCCGCCACGTAAGATAGCCCGGTCAGAGCTGTAAATCAGGCCCTATGTGTGTGGCATACTTGCATGTCAATTAAGTGTTTTTATTCATACCTACCTTGCTTGTTGTAGGTGAGCCATGCCTAGGAAATACAAAAAGAAGGAGGGCGTACGAGCTCGAGTAATCTTTTGGACAATAGAGCAGCTACAGTCGGCTTTCGATGAAATTGGCAAAAAAGAATTGGGGATCAATGAAATATCTAGACGATTTAGGATTCCATCCAGAACATTACGAAGATTCGGTTTCGGCAAGTTTCGGCATCAGTTTCGGTTTCAAAAGTATAAACTTTTGTTCCAAGAAGTAGTTAACATGTTTGTTAATTTTTTTTGTTTTACAGCAGTAATATAAAAAAAATTCACATACTTTCAATTATTGTTTTTTATTTCATTTAACACATGAAATAAGAATGTTGTGATTAAAAACGCAATTAAAATTAAAATACTCAATTAATGAGCTACTAAAAACAAAACTCTGTTAACTTTGGGAAATCATCCTATCCTGGGTTTTGAAAATGAAAAAAGTTGGTAGCGCATATTTTAAAGCTTGGGCACGCGGTATTTCATCTAGATAGACGATCTATATGTAAGTTAGCGTACCATTTTGCCGAAAAGCTGCAGATTTAACACAATTTCGGTAATAAAAACCAGATAGCTGGAGATGAATGGTTCAAAAGTTTTATTGAACGAAATCCTGAGTTGTCTATCAGGCAAGCAGAAGGTTTATCTGTCGCCAGGGCTAAAAGTCTTAGCAGAGAAGAAGTAAATAATTTTCATAACTTCTGACCAAAGTCCTGACCGATAATGACCTCATGGATAAGCCTGAAAGGATTTATAATATGGACGAATAAGGAATTTAGCTTAACAATAAACCTGGAAAAGTTGTTGCAAAGAAAGGCGCAAAAGTAGTCAATTCAGTAACGTTTGTGGAGAAAGGTGAAACGATGACTATCGTAGCCTGTTGCAATGCCATTGGTAATTTTCTTCCACTTGTAGTAATCATTAAAGGTGTGAATAAGAAACTGGAATTCGAGAACGGTCTACCACTGGGCTCAAAAGTGTACACGAACAAAAAGTCAGCATACATAAATAGGGTAAGGCTGGGGCAAACGGACATGGTGGCAAACGGACACCCCCTTAACGTTTTGCTCCAGTCAAAGATACTAATACATGTTCGCCGCCATTGTGAGTATTTTTATCAACGGCAGTAGTGTTGCGCTCCGCCTGTGAACATTAATCCTTTCATATCTAAACAATCGTTTGAGATATTTATATTTTTTGGTGATCACTGTCAACCTACTAGTAAGTAACATTACCAAACAACTATATTTTCCTTATAATGATATGAATATATCTGTTTAAACAGAAGTTCGTTTTTTGAGGTTATGTTTCCATCGTATTTAGCTAATGTCAGTGCAGTGTATTAGGGTTGTCAAAGTCATACTACTATTGCCATCTGTTGATTATTTTTATTTATAATTTCTATGGTCTATTGGGGCAAACGGACACTGTGTTGAAGGGGCAAACGGACATAGCTTATCTCATTTTAATTATTCCCTGTTTGTCGTAGGTCATGGTGCGTAATCGTAAAAGAACATCTGAAAGATGTAACTGGAGTGAAGAGTCTATGTCTTTAGCAGTAAAAGCCGTCAAAATTGACAAAATGCCGCTTCAAACATCTGCTAAAACGTTCAATATTCCAAGAAATACATTGCGGAGAAGAGTTGAAAAAGATGAAAACATGCCTAAATTTGGCGATCATACGTGCATTGGACAAAAAAACGAACTACAACTGGTGGAATACCTTTTAAAATTAGATAAAATTGGCTATGGGCTAAATTTTAAAGATTTACGTCAGTTGGTATACCGTTTTGTGTTTGTCAATGGAATTCGACATCATTTTAATAATGAAGATAAAATGGCTGGTAAGGAATGGTGCAGGCAGTTTTTAAAAAGGCACTCTTGCCTAAGTGTTCGAGTTGCTGAAGGTTTGTCTTATGCTCGTGCTAAGGGATTGACACACGCTCATGCTGACATATTTTATAATAATCTCTCACATTTAATGACAATGTATGACCTTTTTGATAAGCCTGGTAATATTTTTAATTGCGATGAAACTGGTTTACAACTGATATATAAACCTAAAAAAGTTATATCGCAACGTGGCAAGCGTAGCGTGTTTTGCCAGACAAATGCCGAAAAGGGGGAAACTGTATCCCTGATGGCTTGTTGCTCTGCCAGTGGCCAGTACATGCCGCCTTTCGTAATAATGAAAGGAAAGCGACAAAATCCCGAATACGAAATTGGTATGCCCAGTGGAACAAAGGTTGTATTATCTGACAGTGGATATATGCAGTCTGAACATTTTGCAATGTTTTTAGATCATTTTATACAACATAAACCATCAGGACATGTTATATTGATATTAGATGGGCATGGATCCCATAGTTCTGACCCCGACGCCCTTGAAAAAGCTATCGAAAACAATGTGCACCTTCTATGCTTGCCGCCACATAGTACACAGAAATTGCAACCACTAGATGTGTCATTTTTTGCTCCATTAAAAATTCGTTACAACGAAATTTGCCGCGTACATTTACGTCATTATCCAAGAAGTGGAATAACCAAAACTACATTTGGATCTCTACTAAAAGTAGCATGGAATCAAGCGGCAACTGTTGGTAATGCTGTCAATGGCTTCAAGAGCTGTGGAATATTTCCATTTGATCCGAATCATCTCCACGAAGAAGTTTTTCTACCATCTTCTGTATTCCATTCCCAAAATCAACTCTCAGTACCATCGGAAATTATTGTTCCATTAACACCACCTCAAAATCCTTCAACTTCAATGAATAGTGTCGTAAAAAATACACCATTAGTAATAAATACAAATGATTCTTCTTTTGAAAACATGGCATTACAAAGTTTGATAAGTGATGAAATCATGGATACTACAAATACAACCGACACAACGGTTATGGCTCCAAGTACATTTGAGCAAATCAGTCCATTACCTGGAACATCTGGAGACACAAAAACTTCAAGAAAAGGACGTAAAGGGACTGAGTCCAGGATCTTTACCACCAGCAAATTTATTTCTGAACTAAAAGCTAAAAAGATACTCCAAAATATAAAAAAAATCAAAAAAGAAAAAAGAAGCAATATTAAATGTCAGAACAAAACCGAGAACTGTGGTTCTTGCAATGGTATCTATAAAGAAGGGGAAAATTGGGTTCAGTGTCTTGAGTGTAATGTCTGGTATCACGTTACATGTGATTTAAATGGAAGAGAACCTTTTTTCAGATGTGTACAATGTTATATTGAAGATAGTGAATAGATGTCCGTTTGCCCCTTCTTAAGGGGCAGACGGACAGTCTTTCGATTTTTACTTTTTTGTTTATATCATGTATAACTACATAAATATATTTTTTTAAATACACCTATTTCGTTAATCTTGTGTTTTTTAATAATCCTGCATAATTATATTTGTTTTTTGTATGTATTTTTCTGTATATTTTCACGCTTTATGTTAAGCGTGTCGGTTTGCCCCAGTCTTACCCTACCAATCTTTTCTATAAATGGCTCACTGAACATTTCATAACTCTTAAGCCGCAAGGTAAGGTTCTGCTTATTTTAGACGGGCACTCATCACTATGTGAGAAAGTTGACATAATTTGTTATCGAGCGGAAGCTCTTGCCATTTAACTTCTCATTGTATACTTGTACTCTGTATTCATAATTGTAACTTTTACTTATCAATAAATTCTATTAAATCATCGCGACTTCATTCTCATCAGCATCAACACAGGAGAACCCGGATCTCCGATAAATACCGGGTGGAGACCCTTATAAGAAGCAGCACGTAGGGGGTAGCTTTTCGACCTCACCAAAGGGTCGATTCACGCACAGCAACCCCCACAACTACATCCGAAAATCAAGAAAAAAAAAATTGGAAATTGCCATGGAATGCCTGGCTGGTGATGCTAAATCCTGGTCTAAGTTATACAAAGAGCGATGGATGAACTTCGAAGATTTATAAAACGATTTCATTGGAACATATTGGGGTTAAGTTACGCAAGGAAGATTGAAGCGAGAACTTGCCGATGCCAGCTGGGACTCTACAGGAGGAAAGAATATGGTTGCCCACTTTGCTCATTATTGGAAATTGGCAAAAGCGCTAACCCATTTGAATTCAGAAACAACAAATGTCAACGAAATTATGCGGCATATTATCCTAGGGAAATACAATCTCTTTGGTTTTCACGAGGAACTGTAACGGCCATAGAGGCAGTAGAACTCCTGAGACGACTAGATAATATGGTAGCCACCCCGCGGCGACTAATGAGACAAGTACGAGAATTACAACCAAGGACAAGAGAAGTGCGGGAACCACCACCTAGACAAGCTCCAGTGATGCGGGAACGACAAGTCAGAAATTGGAAAGAAAGCAACAAAAGACCTACAAGACAGAAGGTGAACAACTGGAATGTGATTACGAAACTTCAAAAAGACAACGAAGAGAAGAATTAGGAACGCCTAATCGAATTAACTTCACACCGGCCGAACACAAAAACGTAAATGAGGAAAATCTAGAAGGAGAAGACAGATTTGGGGAATTGGAAAACTAGATACGATCGGACCAGTAGACCAAAGTCTGAATCGTACACCAGAAGGTCTGGAATTAATGGGAAGGAACCACATAGCTATGAAAATTATGATGAAATGCAAACCAGGTGAAAGTTTAGGTTTAAAAGGACGAGGTATCACGACTCCGATCAAAATTTATTCACGTTGTGTACGAAGTGGACTTGGATATGAGACAGAGAGAATTGGATAGCAAGAAAAAATTATTGAAGATCTAGTGCAAACCTTTAAGAGTATTAGTGAAGACGGCGTGCGAGTCGGTCCATTGAGCAATGAAGGTACATTGCCTGGTTTTAACTCGATTTTTGACGACCCAGATTATATAGAGGAGACGAATAGGGAGGAACGATGTTTGCCTTCATTACCTGAATTAAGGACTAAGATTGGCGTAAATGAAGTAAATTGTCTAATAGATACAGGAAGTCAAATCACGTGCGTCTCAAAAGATTTCTGGATAGGATATTTGAAAAATGAACAAAAATTTCCTACGTTTACAATAAGTGCAATACAGCTAAAAGGAGCCGTGGGACAAAAAAGTCAACAGGTTACCACGATGGTACTAGTTCCCTGAGAATTCGGGAAACCAGTTAATATATTTAATATACCCTGTTTAATAGTTCCAAAATTTGATCTGATTGGCTTGAAGAACATCATGTTATTACATGTGACACAGGACTGCGACTTTTTTTCTTCTTTGAAATAAGAGTTAATTCCCATGTATTTTTGGTTGCTGAATACGGGAAAATTATCAAAAAAATTCCATCACGTAAGGTTTTTCCGCAAAACGAAAAATACTGTGAGATTGCCTATTTTAAGGCGCAAAAACAGGGTTTATTGCCGAAATATATTTTTTTTATTAATTCCAACTTATTATAAGATAATGTTATATTTTATAGACTGAAACAAAACATTTAGTAACTCATGACGATAAAATTAGTCAGCGTTGAATCATGTATATGGGGATTTTCCATAGTAGTAAGTATGGAAAATTCCGATATATACAAATGCCGGAATTCCCAAGGTGCCCACTCCTTTCCATGCCCTTTCATTTATTTATTTCTGTTCCAACTTTCGTAACGTGCGTTTCAAAAATGACTTCAAGAGGTTGTGTAAATTCTTCTGAGAGTTCTTGCTATATTTGTGGTGAATTTATAGTGAAAAAACAAAGAAATATTACTGATTTTGTTAAAAAAGTGTATTTTGCGTATTTTGGTGTGAAGATAGGGGACCAGGACAAATTTTGGGCCCCGCATGGAGTTTGTTCAGGGTGTGTTGAAGGACTTAGAATGTGGTCAAAATCTTTTCGTTTTGGTGTTCCCATGATCTGCAGAGAGCCTCGAAACCACAGCGATGACTGCTACTTTTGTTCGTGCAATGTGCAAAAATAAAAAACAAATTTGCTACCCAAACTTGGATTTGGTACTCCGTCCAGTCCCTCACGGACCTGGCATTCCTACACCGCAAGCACTCCAAAGCCTAGACAATTTTCCATCATCAGAAAGTGAATCAGAAGAAAGTTCTAGTGACGAGTTTCAAATAGGCGACTCCAGTGGACCTCAACAATTTTCTCAAGCTGAATTAAATGACCTGATCCGAGATTTGGGAATCTCAAAACATTCTGCTGAGTTACTAGGATCCAGACTGCGAGAGAAGAATTTATTGACACCTGGAACTTCTTTTGCTTGGTATAGAAATAGAGAAAAACATTTTGAGCCTTATTTTTCTCAAGATGGTGAGCTAATCTATTGTTTCGATATTAATGGTTTAATATCCACGTTCAAAGTTCAACATATAGCTGAAAATTGGAGGCTGTTTATTGATTCCTCGAAAAGAAGTATAAAAGCTGTTTTACTTCACAACGGGAATAAGTACGCATCAATACCCGTTGGTCACTCAGTGCATTTGAAGGAAACTTATGGTAACTTGGCATTGATCTTGGATAAGTTAAAGTATAAGGAATTCGAGTGGACAGTTTGTGGGGATCTTAAAGTAATTTCTATGATACTTGGACAGCAAGGTGGTTACACAAAATTTCCCTGTTTTCTTTGTGAACGGGATAGTCGTGCTAAAGCTAAACACTGGAGCCAGAAAGTGTGGCCGAAAAGAACATCGAAGGTCGGAGAGAAAAACGTGCACTTTGAATCTTTGGTTGATATTAAAAAGGTCCTTCTACCACCGCTCCACATTAAACTTGGCATGATGAAGCAGTTTGTGAAGGCATTGCCAAAAGATGGCGAGACATTTAAATACCTTTCAAGCAAGTTTCCTGGTCTGTCTGAAGCAAAGCTGAAGGAGGGAGTTTTTGTTGGTCCTGACATTGTAAGCTGATGAAAGATAACAGTGATGAACGATGTTGAGAAGTCAGCATGGAATTCTTTTAAAGTGTAGTTACTAAGTTTCTAGGGAAACAGAAGGACCCGGACTTACTTAAAATATCGTAGAAATATGGTATGTAATTTTAAAAATCTGGTATGCTCAATGAGTTTAAAACTCCATTTTTTGAACTCTCATTCGGATTTCTTCCCGGAAAATCTTGTTGCAGTTAGTGAAGAGCAAGGTGACAGGTTTCACCAAGATATGAAGGAAATGGAGAGCAGGTATCAAGGTCGATGGGATACAAATATGATGGGCGACTACTGCTGGATGCTGCATAGGGAAAATATAACGACCCACAAAAGAAAAAGCACAAAACGAAGCTTCGAAACTAAAAAAAAGCACATTTTATAATATACTGTAAATAAAACTCCCAACAGAAATATTGAGATCATCAGAGGCTACTAGTATAAACAGAATACAGGCCTTCAACGAGACAGAAGCGAAAATATTCTTCAATAGTTTGGAATCACTAATCGAAATATACAGCTTTCCTAAGAACAGGATTTACAATGTCTATGAAACAGGTATTTCGACCGTCCAAAATCCGTCAAAAATATTAGGGCGTAAGGTGCAAAAACAAATTGGAGCGGTAACATGTTGGGAACGAAGAATAACTCACGGCTACTTGTGCTTTTAATGCAGACGGAGAATTCATACCTCCAATGTTCATTTTTCCGAGACAACGAATGAACCCCCTATTGAAAAAAGAGAGCCCTGACGGTAATTTAAATTAAATTTCCTAAAACGACAGGATAAATCAATAAATTTTTGTTAAATTCCGGAATGCTTGTTCATTTCCGGAATTATTGCAAGCCCAAATTAGAAAGGCCAGTATTGCTCGTCTTAGATAACCACTCGAGTCCTTATACTCGAGTCCGAAATACCACTTGAAATTTACAACTTTAGCAAAGAAAACCACATCATACTTCATCAACACCACCCCATACCTCTCATCGTCTGCAGCCACTGGATGTGGTATTTTATGGCCCATTGAATTCAGCTTTTAATAGAGAATGCGACATGTTCTTAAAATCATCTGCCTTCAAGAAGATAACACCATATGCCTTGGCGGGTCTTTTTAATAAAGCATATTCAAGAATTACTTCCTTAGATAAGGGTTCGAAAGGGTTTGCTACATGTGTATTAGTCTATTAGACGTCAATAAATTCTCCAGCGAAGATTTCGCTTCAGCGCAACATCAGATGCCAGTAATTATATAACAAGAAGAACAAGATAATAGTATTTCATCTCCAATTAACACATCCTCTGCGGTGGTGGGTATGAACGGACCCGAGTGTTTATAAAAATATGAATTACGCGATAACTGTTTGGCTTACGGTATTGTTCTTCGAACTAATCTTCTATTAAACATTTCCACGTAATTTGAGATATTAATGAATATTATCGCTTGAAATTTAATCGAGTTATAGATAAAAATGTGAAATAACGCCAAAAAACTGACTGAGGACAAGTCTGTTTTAGGGCATCATCTTTCACAGCTCGTGCCTCATCGTATATTGGAAACCATTTGTGCGTATTTCATCGCCCATTCTACCGGCGCCGGCGGCATTCCTCCCTCAGAGTGATGCCGCTCGCAACAAACAGTGCCACTTCAACCGTTCTTCTGGAGCCTGGGAGTATCACACCTTGTGTTTACTAGTACTTAAGTTATTGGATAGGAAATCGTATTGATATTTGTTTTTAAAAATAACGCATACATATAAAACACTTTGATCAATTTTAACGTAAACCAGTTTCGATACCATTATATTTTCTACTTACTGTTCTTTTTGTAACTATTTGTAAATTAAATCTCCAGTGATCCAGTGATAATATTGGACAGGTAATTATTTTATTATTCTACTTTTAAACTATACTTATAAAATTTCTACTGAATGGAGACTTTATAAATATATTTTCTGGTTTGTGTCTTCAGGGGTAAAAGTATATAAAAATATATTTTTGGATTATTTTCAGCTCAAGTATCATTTGTGTGATGACGATATTGAACGACTTCTTGATAGTTCGGATAGTGAAATAAGTGAAGATTGTGACTTAGAATTCGAAAATTTAGACCCAGAATTTGAAAGTGAAACGGAAGATTTTATCTTAGAAGAGATACTGGAGAGTGATGAAGACATTGAAGATGTTGAGGGAAAGACCAATGAAACTAATGTGCCCGATGACGACATAGAAAATTTGTTTTTCACTTCAAAATCCGGCTTTCGATGGTCCACTAGAGCTCATAACATCATTTCATTGGCCCCAGGATTGAAGAATGGCAGTCAAAACATATCTTCAATTAGAGAAGCATTTAACTTGTTTGTAACTGAATAAATGGTGGAAGAAATATTAGACTTTTTGCCAGCTTAATCCAAAAAATTCTGGAACTTCCAACATAGCACGCAGAGAATTACTTGCCTTTATAGGAATTCTTTTAGCTTCTGGAAGAAATCGCGTAGACACTTAGGATTAAGTGAACTTTGGACTACCGAGGATTTGTTCCGGCAGCATTTTTTTCCTTCCGCTTTATCAAGAGTATCAAGAGATATATATTTAGTAATATACGTTTTGACGATAGAACCACGAGGGCAGCGAGAATTGAACAATCAGGGGATAAACTGGAAGCCCTTCGGTCAATTTTCGACAAGTTTGTTGCTGCTTGTATAAATTATTATGAACCCGGAACCCATATCACTGTAGATGAACGACTAGCTGCATATCGTGGTCGTTGTCCTTTCAGAGTGTACATGAAGGCAAAGCCTTCATGTACACTCTGAAAGGATGGTTTTAAAATTTGGATTGCTGCTGATTCTGCGACCGTTTGTATTTGTAATTTACAAATTTATACAGGCAAGTTGAACAACCAGAGAGAAATAAATCAGAGTCAAAGAGTCGTATTAGAAATGAATAATCCATTTATTGAATCGTGTCGAGGAATAACAACCGATCCTTTTTTCACCAGTGTACCGTTAGCCAACCTTCTTTTGGAAAAAAAACTCACTCTGACTGGGACGCTACGGGCGAACAAAAAAGAAATTCCAAAACAATTTGTGGCTTCAAAGGAAAGGGCAGAATATAGTAGCATTTTCGGCTTCACAAATAATTTAAGTATTGTTTCGTGCGTGCCAAAAAAATCTAAAGCGGTCATAATTCTTTCGTCAGAATTCCACGACAGCAAAGTAGATTCCGGGCCAAAATTGAAACCAGATGTTATTTTACATTATAACAAAACAAAAGGAGGTGTTGACGTTGGTGATACAGGTGACCAGGGAATATTCTTGTGTAAGAGCGACAAGGAGGTGGCCGTTCAGATTGTTTATGGAAATTTTGGACATGGCTTTTTTGAATGCTTATTTGTTATGGATGGTAAAAGACCCTAACTGGCGAGAAAAGGACAGCGCTCGCAGGAAAAGGTTCATATGAGATTTGGCAATAGATTTAGTGAGCGAGAGGAAAAATAGTGGGATTCATTTTCATCGTGAGCAATTAAATAGTTTCGCCATTTATGGAAAATCTAGTAACGCTTGTGATAATAGAGAAAGTAGTGTGAGCGGTGAAGAACTTCAATCAAAAAGGAAAATATGTAAATTTTGTCCATGTAAAAAAGACAAAAAAACTCAATTTTCGTGTGTAGCTTGCCACAAAGCAATCTCTAAGACTCACAGACATGAAACAATTTACTGTCCGGATTGTAAAGACAATCGACTTTAATTTGCAATATTTTGTGTTTAAATAATCGATTAATATAATTTTTTGTATTATGTCATTTCATTTGTTTTATAAAATTATTCGTTGCGTTTCATATAAAAAAGATGTGTATTTATTTAAAAAAAATTGTATTTATTTCTTCATATTGATACTATGTCCTGTTATTTTTCACTCTGAGAATTTATCGCTCGGATTTTACAAATAATTCTTTCATTTATTATATATTTTTTGCCTATAAGTTACGTATTATTTACTTGTACCTACTTATTTTTAATATTATGTTTATTCCATTTCTTTTATAATATTATTTTTCATTTAAATTGAATTTCATTTAAAAAAGATGTGTAATTTTTAATAATTTATTCATACTTTTTATGTGAATACTTTGCTTTGTTTTTTTTCATTCTTTCAATAACTAACAATTTACTACTCAAATAATAATATACATAAACATAATAATTCACTTCATTTATTATTATCCTTTTTGTACAGATTACGTATTGTTTACATGTTTTACTAGTATTTGATGTTATGTCAATTCTAAATGCTTTGTTTTCGTATATTATGTATTCGTATAAAGATAGAAACTTTTCAATATTTTTTATAGGTATTCTTTTATTATACTGAGATGTGACCCAATACTAGTGCACGTTTCAGCCCCGAAATAATTTTTTTTTAAATAAGTATCTTGTAGGTACTTCGTTGATTGGCTGCGCGCGCAGCGCTATCGGTTCGACCCGTCATCGGCGCCATTTTAAATAGTGAATCCGCAGATGACATAGTATTGCGGATGCCGTTTCGGCGACGGGCCCAAAAGGAATGCGGGATGCCTACCTTTTGGTATGTTTATTTAAAAATGTGTGCGATACAGCAGTTATCTTATCCGATGGGCAACGAATGAGACTGGACGCTATCGAGGAATTCAAGAGCGTCTCTTTCGAAGAAAACGGACTGGGTCGGACGAATATTCTGAAGGCGAACATTGTGACGGAGGGCCTGCCTATTAAGCAGCGGTACTACCCGATGTCGCCGCCGAAGCAGAGACTCCTGGAAGCCGAGTTAGACAAGATGCTGGAGTTAGGTGTAGTAAGGCCGTCGATCTCACCCTGGAGCTCTCCAGTGGTCATGGTTATGAAGAAAGACGGATCCGCGAGTTTTTGTTTGGATAGTAGATGGTTGAACTCGGTCACCGTACGAGATGCCTACCCCCTCCCGTATATTCAATCAATTTTACAGAACCTTTTATTACTTCCATAGATCTGAAAATGGCCTTCTGGAAATAAGTTTAGAAGACAGCGCGTGTGAGAAGACGGCGTTTGCGGTTCCCGGGAGTTCACAGTTCTTCCTTTCGGTGCGAAAAACGCGGGTTCAATTATGCAGAGGGTTTGCGATAGATTATTTGGGGCAAAATATGATATTGACGATATTATCGTTATGTCGAAGAACTTTGACTCGCATATTAAGTTGTTGAAAGAAGTTGTTGAAATATTGAGGGAGGCAAACCTTACTATAATTTGTCGAAGTCAGAATTTTGTAAACGTCAATTAAAGTATTTGGGGTTCATCGTAGATGAACATGGGTTGAGGACGGACCCTCAAAAAACTATGTGTCGAGAGATTTCCAACCCCCAGATGTTCTAAGGACGTCAAGTCTTTCATCGGCCTTTGCTCATTTTTTGGCGATTCATTAAAATTTTTGCTACGCTATCGGCGCTCCTTACGAAGCTTACTGGTAGTCGTAAAGGGGTAAGTAATTTTAGGTGGGATGACGAGGCTGAAGCTGCCTTTAACCTGTTAAAGCAAGCTTTAATTTCGGCTCCTGTTCTCTCTACGGCTAACTTCAATTTTCAGTTTGAGCTTCATACAGACGCGAGTGGGATCGGTATCGGTGCAGTTCTAGCCCAAACCATAGATGGTAACGTACACGCCGTCGCGTACTATTCTCGGACTCTGATCACATATGAAAAGAACTATTCCAACATATTACATCTCCTTGCTGTGGTCGAGGCGATCAGACATTTCCGTTCCTACGTAGAGCTTTCGCATTTTAAAGTCATTACGGACCATCAGTCGCTAAAATGGCTGGCGTCATTATCCAATCCATCAGGTAGATTGAGTAGATGGTCAACGGAACTTCGTCAATATACGTTCGACGTGGAACATCGCAAAGGGAGGGACTACGTTGTCCCAGACGTTTTGTCTAGAATAGATTAGGATGCTGTAGAGCCACGCGTTAACGCATTATTTGATTTGCCGGGGACGATTTTAGATGAATGGTATAATAAGATTGTAGTTGGTTGTCAGCTGACGCCTCAGCGTTTTCAGAATTTTGCTATGAAAGATGGTAGATTATTCCGGTTCACTAAGGCTACCGATGAGTTCCATGAGGATAACGAATGGAAAGTAGTTGTTCCGTGCGAAAATAGAGAGGAAATTATCCGAATAAATCATGATCTCGACAGTGCAGCGCACTTGGGCGTGCACAAGACTTACGGTAAAGTAAAATCGTATTTTTATTGGCCGAGTATGTTTGATTCAATTAAAAGTTATGTAGGTGCGTGCGACGTGTGCCGTCGATTCAAATATTCCCAGGAGCCGAAGGCTGGCCTGATGAAAAATCCTCGAGTAGTGAGACTGCCAGCTCACACTCTCTCGGTAGATATCGTGGGACCCTTGCCTAAAAGTATGAAGGGACATTCTTATATTCTAACCGTAGTTGATTTATTCTCCAAGTACCTGTGGTTGTTTCCGCTCAGAAGAGTGGAAATAATCATAGGTACTCAGAAGGTTGTGTTGGTTGGAGAGGAGGATACTCCGCCTCTTAGTAGGCCGTTGGGTGTAATAGTCCAGACGTATCCAGGCATTGTTAATGTGGTTCGCGTTGCTTTAGTAAAGATGAAATCAGGTGTCTTTAAGCGACCTGTGGTAAAGTCAAACCCTTTACCAACGCAATGACATATTTTAAACGCTTCTATATACACGCTTATTTATTTACTTGCAAATAAATAATAAAAATCGCACTCTACTTAGGTTAAGAATTTTAGCATTATCTCCCTTCTTCTTTGTTTCCTTCCTTTTGTCTACTGAATTGTATCATTCTAATAAATGTTATCAAGAGATACCAGTTATATATAATAATCTTACAAAATATTTAATGTCCAGATCTAAAATATTAACTGACATAGGAACTGAGATGTAGTCCATTAATTCCTGTATTATTTAAGACCAATAATGAATGGGTACATATTTCTCCGAATCCTATTAGAGTACCTCATCCGCTATTCTAACACCAGATAATTCATTAAATGATTGGAAATATACAAAAACCAGTAATCTGTTGATAGCAGGACTATACTATCATAATATTCTAACTGCATATCAGAGAAAATTAATGTTTCCAATGGAGAAACCTGCAGTTGAGAATGTTATAACCTCCTTAGTCAGAGGAAATCCTATATCGTCAGATAGTTTAGATCTAAGAAACTTAATTACAAGTAATACTGCAACTGAGATTCATGAATCTTTATTGCATAGACTATATGGATATTA
Organism: Agrypnia vestita; assembly: GCA_016648135.1. Lineage (NCBI taxonomy): Eukaryota > Metazoa > Arthropoda > Insecta > Trichoptera > Phryganeidae > Agrypnia > Agrypnia vestita. The sequence goes on from JADDOH010000029.1 coordinate 234,078, forward strand.
TTGGAACATATCAGTACATCTAGCAGGTTTTTCAGGATTAATATGTAGTAAATACAACTTCTCATGCTTTAGCTGTAGGGTTGAGAGAAGAAACTATGGTTTGTGTACATCACGGTTACAATACAGATCATCCTAAGCTCACTATAATTCTTTCAGAATACATAAATTATTAATACTGAAAATATAGATATGTTCTTATATACCAATTCTAAATTTGTATTCTTAGAACGTCATTTTCAAGGTCAGTTGGAAAATGTATATTCAGCCCTCAAGACAAAATTATGTAAGTAGTATATTTGGCTTATATTTCTCCAGAAGAATTTGCTTGGGCATATACACACAAGCCAAGAGATACAGCCATTTTGAGAGGTGAAAGTATTTATATTATGCAATACCCTCCTGTACGTACTGTTAAGTTAATTTTGTTGTGCCAAAATAAAGAAAAATTGCTGCAACAATTCCAGAATTGGTCTTTGATACCTCGGGAAGGCACGTATAAAAGCCCAAAGTGCAAAAACAATTTTAAATTACATCCACTTGTTAACGACGAAGATGGCTATCGTTGGTACTGCAACAGTTCGGTGAAAATACCTACAAGTAAAAGTGTAAAATGCACCACTACTTTATTATTTAGGGTAAAAACATTTTTTTATCGTTCTAAATAAAGTATATTGCAAATTTTGGGATTCGCGCACGTGTGGGTAAATTATAATTCATTGGTATATATTCAATCGGAATTGTAAATGGCAAAAATCACTGCAGTTGATTGGGCTTCCTTCTGCAGGGAAGTTGTTGTTGATGCTTGATGATTAGAAGAGTCAAACCCGGGGGGGGAAGGTAGTGGAGATAGATGAATCTAAATTTGGGAAGCGCAAATATCATCGGGGACATAGGTGGAAGGCCAATGGGTATTTGGAGGGTATGAACGTGGAACCGGAAGAGTTTTCATGGTGTGCGTGGAAAGACGGTGAGTGATTCAATCACGTGACGGTGAGTGATGATGTTAGTAATACAGACGTATCACAAATTTGATGAAAAAAAAAATTCCCTGGCGTAATAAAGGGTCCTGATTACATAAAAGAAATCAAATTTTTGCGTTAGCTAGTTTAAAAGTAGTTATTTTAAGTTTAAAAAAGATACATTTTTGACACTTCACTCCATAGATGCCCATATAAAATATATGTTTTTCTGTTTTATTCATAGAAATTGACAAATCACATGTATCGTAAGTGGGCCCATTCATTATCTTTCATGTCAACTGTACGATCCTGCATTACGCCGGCGCGCGCCATGCAATATTATGAATGCCCCACATTAGAAATCATCCACTTATTTCCGTTTTTAATACAAAATTGGCCTTTTCCCACCGGATACGTCAACCAGACTGAGCTCCGTTTTTAACAAAAAATTGGCCTTTTCTTCACCGGATACGTCATCCAGACTTATTTCCGTTTTTAACACAAAAATGGCATTTTCCCTCCGGATACGTCATCCAGACTAGACTTATCTTCGACTTTATATATAGACTTAACAAAAAATTGGCCTTTTACCCACCGGATACGTCCATCCAGACTTATTTCCGTTCTTAACACAAAATTGGTATTTTCCCACCAGACACGTCATCCAGACTTATCTCCGTTTTTAACAAAAAAGTGGCCTTCTCCCTACCGGATACGTCATCCAGACTTATTTACCAAGAAAACTTGAAAAAAGAAGCAGAAGTTGATTGGTTGACAGCGTTTTTAAAACGGAACCACTCTTTGTCTATAAGATCGCCGAAAGCTACTAGCCTGAGTAGTGCCTACGTCTTTTAATAAAACGAATATCGATATTTTTTTCTAAATTGGCAGAAGTATTGGACAGATATAAAATCTCTTTGTCACGCAAATGGAATGTAGACGAGACAGACATCACAACAGTGCAAAAACCTCGAAAAGTTTTGGGGCCAAAAGGGTCTAAGCAAGTTGGTTCCATTACATCAGCAGAAAGAGAAACCCTCGTCACTCTCTGCGTAGCAGCAAATGCAGTAGGAAACTCAGTACCGTGTAGGGTAAAAGCCGGATAGTTGCCTCAGTGGGATAGTTGCCTCGGTTTGGAATATGCTATGTTAGGGATGTTGGTGGCATTAGCGCTTTACTCTAATTAGAAGTGCCCCTCCCCCGGGCCTCAGTTTCACTTAAGCCGTCAGAGCGGACGCACGCGTCTTGTCCGTGTGAGCAAAAATCTTCCGTGGCGAACCTTTGACAGGTGTCGAAATTATAGTGGTAAGTAATTTCTTGTGAATATTTTTATTACTGATAGCGGTTTCAATAAACTTTTTGTTTCTTTGCATGCATTAGAGTTTAAATTACAATGTTTATTACATGTTATTGTTTATTTGTTTTTATTTATTTCACAAATTAAAAGGGCAAGTATCCGTATCAAAAAGGATAGTCGCCCTAGGGGCAACTATCCACAACTATAAATTCTTAAACGAACAAATACAGATTTTTTTCTTTTGTTGTTTTTTCCAACTTATTGTGACTATAACTTGTTTTAAATAAAATAAAAACTGTTATGCGTTCATTATAAATAAAATAAAAACTGTTATGCATAAAATGCCTCGCAAGTATAAGCGAAAACCAGGCGTGGTGCCGCGTCACATTAGCTGGAAAGAAGATAGTTTAGCACTTGCGTTCGAAGAACTGGATAAAAAATAAAAGGGAATCAACGAAATATCTACTGTGTACTTAGCAGTATAAATAAAAAATTGTATCTATATTCCAACTTTTCTGACCCAATTGTATTTTTTATCATTTCTAGGAAAATAAATTGTCCTTGGCTTTGAAAATGAAAAAAGACTGGTTGCTCATATATTAAAGCTCGGAGACGCAGATGTCCTGTTTGAAAGAATGTTTAATTCGCCAATTAGCTTACCAGTTTGCCGAAAATATGGGTTTTAAGCACAGTTTTAACAATGAAACCAAAACAGCTGGACCGCAATGGTTAAAAAGCTTTCTTGAAAGAAATCCCGAAATAGTTTTGAGGCAATCTGAAGGTTTATCAATTGAAAGAGCGAAGGGTCTCAATAGAGCAGAAGTTGCAAAAAATTTTGATCTGCTCACAACTGTCTTAGCTGAGAATGATTTGCTGGATAAACCGGATAGAATATTTAACATGGATGAAACCGGTGTCCAACTCAACAATAAACCAGGCAAAGTATTAGCCAAGAAGGGTGCTAGAGCAGTTATGTCACTAACCTCCGGTGAAAAAGGAGAAACAATTACTGCTGTTGCTTGTTGTAATGCTATTGGCAATTTTCTCCCACCAGTATTGATTATCAAGGGAGTAAATAAAAAAACAGAATTCGAAGAGAGACTTCCGCCTTGTTCCAAAGTTTACATGCAAAAGAAATCGGCATACATTTCCTCAGACCTTTTTTATAAATGGCTAACTGAACATTTTATACCACGCAAGCCGCCAGGAAAGGTATTACTGATTTTGGATGATCATTCATCGCATTCAAGTGCCGTCAATATGCTAGAAAGTGCTCGGGACAATGATGTGATAGTACTTTGTTTACCTAGTCATACTACTTCTGCTTTGCAACCATTAGACATATCAGTATTCGGACCGTTTAAAAAATATTATTACGCTGAGACAAATAATTTTATGCGCACCAATCCACAAAAAAAACTGAACCGGTACAATTCAGGTCAGCTAATAGGCAAGGCGTGGATTCGAGCAGCTACTCCTGCCGATGGTTTTCGCGGCAGCGGAATCTACCCAATCAATCCAAATGCTCTATCTGACGCTGAATTTGCTTTATCAGATATTGCATTGGAGGAACTTAAGCAAGAAGGAGAGTCTGATCTTCTAAATGATCAAATACTAGGGGTTTCTGGAGAGCTCTCACAAGATACTGAGCAAAGTCTTGCACCAAATGGGACGTACCAAGTGCCTTCTCAAGGCAACCAAGTACCAGGCATATCTGAAGAACCTGCGATACGTGAGGGCGTGAAGGAATCTGAGTCTGATCTAGGTCTTGCACTAAATCAGTCGAACTGTTATGTTCCAGCATTTGATAAGAGTATTATCATCCCTCGGGGTTGCAGAGTGCACGCACCATGCACCCGGAAAACTTATCTATACTGGCGTAAGTGACGAAACGCGACGCTTTGTATCAGTATAAAGGTTCACTCTCCTAATCTATATAAGGGCATATCACATGCTTCAGCCCTGTCAATCTAATTTTGGTTGTATTACATCTCACACGTGTTTGTTACTGTATTATTTTCAATAAATAGTTCAAACTTTCCAATTGTTTCCTTGTGAAATTGAAGCATTGAGAAGAAGAAAACCATCCTGAAATCCGCTTCCAGCTGTCTACAAAACAATTTGTTCCACTTTAGGGTGTAGCAAAGAAATGGTGTCAGAATTGTGAGATATACTCGAAAATAAGAAGACAGCCTTAAAATGTTAAAAGGAAGACAACCTCAAAAAATCCGCCTTCTTAGAAGCTAGAAGAATCCTCAAGAATTGGAAAATCTACACATCATTTTTTTCAAATTCACTGGAATCTCCACCCATATTCTCAAGATATCAAGATATAAAATCAACCGAGTAAGCAGACGTTCTCGCAGCCTTCAAGAAACTTCTTCCTGAAGAAAAATTCAAGAACCGTGTCTTTCAAGACTTGATCTGCACAACCCACCGCAGAGAACCGCAACATCAAGACGACCAGCTTCAGTTCAAGACTTCTAGAAGAGACTGATCACCTCACCTGGAAGCAGCCGGCAGATCTCCACGAACACTCTTAAAGAGAGGATGCATCTTGCTGCCTTGTTCCTGTAAGCTTTCTTTTTTTTCTTCTTGTTAATACTGTGATAAACACTTGTAAACTTAGGTTGACCGTAATATAGGACCGTAAAATTAAAATCTAAATAAAAATCTTACAAATTTTAAATATAACTTAAATTTCTTTTTAATAAAATAAAAAACAACTTAAAAATGTCTGTAGAAGACTGTAAAAATGAAAATTTTAACAAAACAACTGACGAAAAAATTGAGGTGAGTTTGTCAATTTTGATGAAATTCATACAACCATTTAACGGTGACAGAGACAGACTCATCCCATTTTTATTAAATTGCGAAAGGGCATTAGAACTTGCACATGAAAAGCAAAAACATATATTACTTTCTTTCATACTCTCACAATTAGTAGATAAAGCTCAATCAGCATGTTCTAATAAAATTATCGAAACATTTGACCAACTAAAAATATATTTAAAACAAAATTTTGGTGATACTAAAACTCAAGCGCATTTACTTATTGAATTACAAAATTGTAAACAAAGATTTGATGAAAACATAGCTTCATATATGTTAAAACTAGAGACTTGTTTAAAGAAACTTAAAACGTCAATCAATCATTCTAATACTAAAGTCGAAGAATTAGAAGGAAGATACGCGAGCGCAGACGACCTTGCATTGCAAACTTTTATAATCGGAGTAAATACTAGAATTTCCGATCACTTGAGAGCTCGTGTTCCGAAATCATTAAATGACGCGTTTCAAATAGCACTAGAAGAAGAAAAATTATTTAAACTTTTACAATCAACTAGGAAATTATCCATTCATTCTAAACTTTGTAATACCTGTGGAAAAGCGGGACATATGTCGCATCAATGTTACAATAACCGAGATAATAATAAAAATAAATATAAAAATGTGCATACATTCCAAGCTAAACCTAATAAAATATGTGAATTCTGTAAGAAACGAGGCCACGTTATTGAAGATTGCTTCATTAAAAACCCATCAAAGAAAAATAAATTCTTTGAAAATAGAAAGAAAACTTTTAATAATAATCGTAATTTTAATAAATCTACAAACACGTCAGCTCAAATTAATATGATTGAGGAAGATTTTTTAGAGACAAACTCGTCGTTATGCATCGCAACGATAGAGTAGACGGTCCAAAAGATGCAAAAAAATATAGAAGAAACCAGTATCCACCATAAAAATGACTCTGAAGTGTATCCAATTAAATTTGATAAAAATCGTATCAAATCACTACCCTATATAAAGTTGCCATTGAAGCAAAATAATTTAATAAAAATGTGTGATATTTAAATTGATACGGGTGCCGCAATTTCACTAATAAAAAGTGATATATTCGGTGATAACTTTGACAAATTGCTAAATATAAAATATAGTAAGATTAAAATAAAAGGTATAGGAAATTCAGAAGAACCTTGTGAAACCAACGGTGTAGTAGAGCTTATGTTTAATTTAAACAACTCGAAATTAATTAAACATAACTTTCACATTGTTTCTGAAATAAATCTTGAATATGACGGAATTTTAGGTAATGATTTTTTCTCTAAAAATAATGCCGAAATAAATTATAAACTGAATAGAATTATTGTAATGGATAATGTGCATATTCCTTTACAAAATAATAAAATAATTCATAAATTAAAACCGAGATCGATTACGTTCTTAAAAGTTGATGTAAAAAATCCAGAGATACAAGAAGGTCTTATATTAGATTTTGAGATATCAAAAGGTATTAAAATATCCAATGCTCTAACGAAAGTGGATAACGATGGTAAATGTTTAATTTCTATTTTAAATAGTACAGAAAAAGATGTTAAAATTCATCATTTTCACATAAATCTAGTTCCTTTCGAAATAGAAACGATAAGGACAATAAATGAAAATATAAAATCATGATTAACTGACGTAAAACTTTAACTCAAGTAGTCAGATGGCATTTGTAATACCATGTTTAAAAAATGGCGTAATAATATGTTAATATTGTAAACACATGAAATATTTGTGTCATGGTGTAATGTCTGGCATTTGTAAAACCATATAAAATTTGGTAAAATGTCTTTTAACCTAGGTAACCTTTTGAAAATATAAAATCATGATTAACTGACGTAAAACTTTAACTCAAGTAGTCAGATGGCATTTGTAATACCATGTTTAGAAAAAGGCATAATAATATGTTGATATTGTAAACACATGAAATATTTGTGTCATGGTGTAATGTCTGGCATTTGTAAAACCATATAAAATTTGGTAAAATGTCTTTTAACCTAGGTAACCTTTTGAAAAAGAAGGAATAAATTATAATGGTCGACCAAAAACAAAAAAAAATATATATATGTAATAAATTACGTAATGAATAAATATATAACTTTGAAATAAAAAGATTATATTGTTATATGCTGCAGCAAGAAAAAAAAATAGGGATAAAAAAAAAGCAAGAAAAAAAAAAGAATTATAAAAAAAATATATTTAAAAATACATTATACATGTACAAGTATACTATATAAAAGTGAAATAAATGTGTAAGAAAATTAATGTATTTTATAGCAAAAAAAAATCTGTCTTTTGCTTAAATCCTTTCAATATGTTTTATTGTAATAAATTTAATAAGGGATTCCATATTTTTCTATATGTATATTAATGTTTAAGAGTTACTTTTAGTTAATTGATTTAATTAAATTTAGTATAATGATATATTAATATGAAATTAAAGATTATGTAATGAAATAAAACTTAATAATGTGAATTGAAATGTAATAAAATGCATAGTAATAGAATACACATAGAAATAAGAAAATTTAGAAATAATTAACATTAAGTGTATGAATGGTATTAAATGAATCTATTTGTTATATTGTACTATTATATAGGTTTATAAATAATTTTAACCTTTAAATAAATGATAGGCATAATGTAATAATACAATACGAGAAGATGTCACAGATTATTACTTTATATTTTTAACCAGTAATTTTATATTCGTAAATAAATCGCATGATTAATTCTTGTTCAAAAAAAAACATTGTGAAAAGAATTTTTAAAAGTCAGATTTGTCTTTACATGTTACATGTTAGAATTCAAATTAATGAATTAATTAATAGAACATCTGAGATCTAAATTCAGTTTTATTAAAATTGAAACTATCTTTAAAAATATAGTTTCATCTAAATGGGGAGGTGCTGTTATGTTCCAGCATTTGATAAGAGTATTATCATCCCTCGGGGTTGCAGAGTGCACACACCATGCACCCGGAGAACTTATCTATACTGGCGTACGTGACGAAACGCAACGCTTTGTATCAATATAAAGGTTCACTCTCCTAATCTATATAAGGGCATATCAGACGTTTCAGCCCTGTCAATCTAATTTTGGTTGTATTACATCTCACACGTGTTTGTTACTGTATTATTTTCAATAAATAGTTCAAACTTTCCAAGTGTTTCCTTGTGAAATTGAAGCATTGAGAAGAAGAAGAAAACCATCCTGAAATCCGCTTCCAGCTGTCTACAAAACAATTTGTTCCACTTTAGGGTGTAGCAGAACGAAGTGCCTCCACTAAGCAATCAAGTCCCAAGCGATGCTGATAAAAACAAACTAGAAACTGACACATATGAAGCCGAGAAGAATAGCGTGAACCAAAATCACACGCCACGTAGGCCGTCTCTAAGCCTTTTGAATCTTTCTCAAGACTGTTTAGCCCTAGCAGATTGCGAAATTGAAAATTACATCTTAGATGGTACTGAGCTATCGTCACCATTCCTGATATCTTTAAATGAATCACAAAACCAATATGTTGAAAAGAAAACACCATCTAAATTTTTACATCAATATCTCCTACACCAAAAATACCGCTGAGCATGTCTAAAAGGGCTAAACAATCTGCAGAAATATTAAACTCCAACGATAAAATTGTCCAGAAGAAGAATAAAGAAGAGAAAATAAAGGAAACTAAAATTAGGACTGCGAAAAAAAAGATTTAAAGATATTTAAAAAAAAAAACAGCTGATAGCAAGAAAGCATTGTGAAGAAAAGAGGGCAAACTCAAAAAAAGAAAATGACCAAAAAATATATCGACATTACCAGCAGTGAAACTGAATCCGATAACACAGATTTTATTGAAGTATTCAAAGGAAGAGGTATAAGGAAGAGAAAAATATAAATTTGCAGTGAGAGTGAAAATGAAGAAAATGTTATAAATTCAAAAACATGTAACGGAAAAGCCATCGAAGGACTAGCAATCAAAGGGAAAAAGAACAAAAAATCGATAAGAGGTAGTAAAAAGATATTAAAAGTCAAGCAAATAAAACATAATGTACGCAATAAATCGGCCAGATATCTGGCGCCAATAGGAGCGTGCACTATCTGTTCAAAATATCAAGTTCACTAATATCGAGAATAATTCCTGAAGTATGTTTGGCTCTTAACCATGTACTAAAGGACAAGATCAAGGTAAGCAAATAAAACATAATGTACGCAATAAATCGGCCAGATATCTGGCGCCAATAGGAGCGTGCACTATCTGTTCAAAATATCAAGTTCACTAATATCGAGAATAATTCCTGAAGTATGTTTGGCTCTTAACCATGTGCTAAAGGACAAGATCAAGGTAAGCAAATAAAACATAATGTACGCAATAAATCGGCCAGATAACTGCGCTGTGAAAAGGACGGCCGTTTCATTGCGTAGAGAGTATCCTTTTCGTTACACCTATATTTTAGTAGTCTGTTTATTTTAATTTGAAGATATATGGTAAAGTATATTTTGTTATACCTTTCTATTCCAAAATACACCTAGTGCATGAATATATACTAATATAATGGTACATTTACTTTATATGTGTAAATCTGATACCAACTCATATTATAATTCCTATTTTTTAATTCAGATGACTAACAAGAGACAAAGATCGAGTAAGGAGTACATCGAGACTGCCATACAAGAGGTGATCGTAAAACAGCAATCAATTAGATAAAAAAATATGCAGGTCATACTTAGGTGCTTTGGTTAAAGTAGCAAAGAAAAATAATGGTCAATATCACATTCATCAAATATAGATAATAAAAAGTTTTTTTCCAGTTTACAAGAAAATCAACTGTCAGAATACCTTACGATGTCTCCAGCCCCCCGAGATGATGGACATGAGCGTCGATATAGAAATCCGGGGAGTCAAAGACAGTGATGGTCTTGCCCAATCTCCAACCAGTCAGGATCTTGGTGAGCTTATAAAATAATGTTTTCTTTCTCTCAATTTGGAGGCACTACCATATTAACCATATTTTGCATAACTTGCAGTATTGATTACAATTATTCAATATTAATTCGGCCTCTAAACACGAGGAAGCCGGGTCGGTAAATATTTTGTCATCATACATTCTATTTGAACAAATACTTTGAAATAACTAATTGGACCCACTTGAATGCAGTTTAAATGAAATGAACTTAATGATATTTGCCACCCTTCGCTGCAGGTATCTAATGTTACAACCTGTATTTTCGATAAAAACAATTTTGCTCTCTCCTGAATGTATCCCGAGCTATGTAAGCAATGCATTTGGTAAACTTGAATTTTACATGAGTCGAATTTGTTTATTTCTGTACTTGAAAAAACTCAGCTGTAAGCTAATAGTAAAAATTGTGCTGAAAATTTTTATTTAATAAAATTATATTTATTTTCAGGTCCCCCTAATAATAATTTACTGCCAGTCGAGCTGCCAAACACTGTGCAGAGTCAACCGGGGAGAAGTGAGTTGGTTTTATAAATTAATGTATAAAAAATATTAACAAAAATTTTAAGCATGGATTAAATTAACTGTATTATAGGCCTGAATGCTTAAAATAAGCAATGTTGAAAGTGGACAATTGCAACTGTGGAGTATGAGCGTGGCATTGGTAATGAATTGAACAGAATCACTGAATGTTGATTCACTTATGTATATTAGTAATCTAATAAAAAGCATTTTTTGCACAGTTTTTAGAAACCCTCATTTGCAAACTATCGAAGAAGAGGATATTCGACCGAGCAGAAGTGAGTTGTTTTTATGATATAAATTAATTAATGTACAAAAAATATTTGGATAATTTTTTCAGATTTTTTAGTTACAGCACAGTAGAATTTTCTTTTTTTAAAAATAAATTTAATACAATAACTCGAGGAATGGGACCTTTAGGTTTGCGCTGTTTTGCAGTTGGAAACCGCTCGTCAGGTGGCTGTTTTGCAACTGAAAACAGCCGTCATTCTTAAAAGTAATGCCACGAAGGCTGGAGTCTACTACTTTTTTTCTCCCCTTTTTTTCTCTGGTTTTGGTCTTCTCTCTGCTGGTTTTTATTCTTGCCCTGCTTTCTTACCCCGCGTTTACCCTGTTCTTCTTTTTACCATATTGACGGCCATTACGCATACTGTTGAATCTGCAAAAATTTTACCATTCGATTTACTCCATATTTTTGGATAATGTTAAAAAAGGTTTTCCTTTCATTTTAACTTTCTTTGACCCCAAAATTAAATTATTTTTTTGACATTCTCTGGAAACATTTAGTAAACTGTATGGTTTAAGATAGTAAAATGAAAAAATAATTTTTGCAGATTCAACAGTATACGTAGGGACCGTGAATATATTTACTATGCTTTATTATTATTCATGGTTTTATTTAACCCATTTCTCTTGCTTTTATCTTGTTAATAATCATGTTACACTATCAAGTGCCTGCGATATCAATAAATAATACTATTTCCAGGCATTCAATTTCTATTAAGTCTTTTTCTTCTGTTTTAAATTATAATGAAAAATTATCTGTTTCTGAGATATCTCTACATGGGAGAGTACGGGCATTATATTGTAAAGGACCAACTTGCCGATGATTATGCCTTTTGGAAGAGCTACCGCTATGCTGAACAATATCAATTTGTACATTTATCTATTACATACCTCTGAGAGGGTTTTCTGAAGCAGAATTCTCCTACACCTTTGATATGAATTATGTAATATATATTTTAATTAAAATGTTATAATTTTTACGATATTTACAGGCTTTGTAATAATAATCCTATGTCGCATAAAGAATATAATTCCAGTCATATATACAAGTCACCCTTTTTGTCATTTTTTACAAGGCGATGTTATCGGTGCCTACCCGCGAATTTATGTTACATTTTAAGTTTCGCGCGGGTGGCGGTCGTGGAATTTAATTATGTGCTCCCGGCAGTTGCCATTTTTTTTCACAAGAAGAACGCTGGCGTCATCTTTGTTTTTGGAGCGACACCGTCCGGACGGCACGGCCGTACGATACATTTTAAAGCGGGCCCAGATCGGGCTGAATTTCATTCGACCTGGTACGTTAAGTATACAGCACTTATCCTCATCTCCCGCGTATTACTATTATTATAATCACATTACGTTTGTCTAATACATTATCTCCTGCAGGGCCCGGGATTCTACCCGCAGAAGCGGGTAGAATCCCGATTTTGGTGTCCACCGGATGACCATGGCGTCGCGCGAAGAGCGCAGTTTGAAGCGGGCGGACGCGGTTTTCCTGCGGCTTGGGGAGCCGTGGACGATATGTTATGTGACGTGAGGCTGAGCCCTCGCCATGTGTGGCGATCGGACGAAGGCGCAGCCCCGCTGCCCGCTGTCACCGAGGTCAAATTTCATGGTGGGCTGGCCAATGAATCTTCCTGGGACCCTGGTGCAGCTGCCCATCGGAACTCGCCGAGTTCGGTCGTAGCCGACCGGACGTCGGGAGTCGGTATCGTAATTTTAAATTTATTTGGACCTCCGTTTGGTGCATCTCCGTGGAGCGGTTCGCTCAGTTTGAACATTATATCCTCAATGGACAATCGTGCCTCGAACCTGATGAACTCTTATGTGATTTTATGTTAATTTTAGGATCCGCTTCACTGATCATCGATTGTTTATTATATCCGTGCATGTGCCTTCAGCGGGACGCTCTCAGGGGCCTTATGCCCGAAATTTTAAAGGCTAACTTTGTTGGGATGCCGTCGCACTGTTAATTATTTTGGTAATCTAGCTCAACTTTATTATAAAAACCGATGTTTTTGTAACGGTTTCATTTTAATTCGAATAGCTACTTAAATGTCCAATTTATTAAGATTATCAAAAATAAAAATTGTAATATTTGCTTGGGAAGCGTGGCAACGTCCCGAATCCTTCACATCCCGCACTGCGAGCAAGACGTTTTTAATTAGTCGAGTTTGGATCTCTCCGCGAGTGGACGTGTGCGTGTCATCTTGATAATTTGATTAAAATAACAGTGCTTTTCGAAATATTTATGATTGAATCAACGAATTCAGGTAAATATTATAAATATACAATGTATGTTTTAGTATACTAAAAACCGCTGAAATAATTAATATTCTAAACTAATTTTTTCTAAAACATTACATTTTAAAGAGACTTTTTAATGTAATGTTTTTTAAAAATGTAGCTCCATGTAGCTCGTGAGATTTTATGGTTTTTGAGTCTAATATATCAAATTACGTTTACATGAGTTAATGTATACTAATATATCAAATTACGTTTACATTGTCTCAACATTTGTATACCTCCCTAACACCTTTTTTCTTTTTTCAGCAGCAGGGCAAATTCTGTCAAATAGATTGATATATAATAAATGGCGGATATCTGTTAAGAGTGATCGAGTTAAAGACATTTCTTCTTACATTCTTCAATATTTTGGTATTACTGACTGTAATAAAAAACTTACAGGTTCAGGTCAGTTCAATTTGTACTAAAATAACACTTAAATGGATAAAATCTCGTAAAATCCCAAAAAGGTTCGAAAACAAAAACATTAAATGGCCGGACAGTGAAGTATTATTACCTCATGGGTTTTATGTTAATATTCCATCTAATAGCTCATCATCGTCATCAACACCTACACCTTTCATCCGCACAGGCCCCGGACGCCCAAAAAAACTATCTGAGAACCGTACACTAAATGTTAAAAAACGAAAAGCAAAGGAATTAGCGGAAACCAAAACATCAAATGAAATAGCCCTTGCTGCCGAAATATTACTGCGAGCTTCGGGAAGGAGATACGCTGCCAATTTAGTAAAGCAACTTACTGTTGCATCACCTAGAAGAGCTATAATAATTTAAAAAATTAGAAAAAATGCAAGTAATGTTCAAAATACCATGACAGCAGAAGATGGTCTCGCAATTATGGTAAACGTAAAATTGAGTTCAACACAATATAAAAATCTCCGTCAGCATATAAAAAACTTTGGTCCTACTTCTCTACCACCATACTATTTAATACAAGAGGCTAAACGTCTGTGCTATCCACCGGAGGAAGCAATTTTAGTAACAGATGTTTCAGCGGAAATAAATTTGCAGGAGTTACTGAACATAACAATTGACCGAATCTGCACTGTACAAGCTGAAGTTTTTATTTGTACTTCTGATGATCAATCACAAACATTTCGATTAATATCTAAATGGGGCTGTGACGGAAGTTCGGGACAAAATCGATATAAACAGAAACTCGATGATGCTGACTATTGTGATGAAAATCTGTTCGCAATATCGCTTGTGCCATTACGACTTGTTAATGCATCAAACAATGCTATTATTTGGCAAAACCCGAGACCGTCTTCAACAAGATACTGTCGACTAATCAAATTCATATATAAAAAAGAAACAAAAGAAGTAATTAAATCAGAAACTGAAAGGATCAAATATCAGATCAGAAATTTGACGCCATCAAAAATAAATATATGTGGTAAAGAGATTGAGGTAGAGCATAAGCTTCTTTTTACCATGGTGGATGGAAAAATATGTAGCACTCTGTCACAGTACGACTCGTCGCAAAAATGTTATATTTGTGGCGCTACTCCCAAGGAGATGAATAATGAGAAAGCGTTGCAGAAACATAGTCCCGATGAAGAATTATATTCGTTCGGAATATCCCCACTTCATTCTTGGATTCGTTTATATGAATATCTCATTCATATATCATATAAACTTAATATAAAAAAATGGCAGGCACGAACCATTGAGGATAAGAATGATGTTGCCATTCGAAAAAAATATATCCAGAATAGGTTCAGGTCCGAAATTGGTCTATTAATAGATATGCCTAAACAAGGATCTGGCAACACGAATGACGGTAATACAGCTAGACGATTTTTTAGAAATACTGCTGTTGCAGCCGACATTAAGGGCATTAATATGGATTTAATTTACCATTTCCGTGTTATTCTTGAGGCCCTGTCTTGATTTTGAAATTGATGCAGAAAAATTCTCAAGTTATGCCAAAGAAACGAAAGACTTATACGTAAAAGATTATTCGTGGTACCACATGCCATCCAGTATGCATAAAATATTGTATCACACGAAAGAGATAATTGAAACGTGTATTTTGCCATTAGGGCAACTCTCAGAAGAAGCACAAGAAGTCTGCAATAAGGAACACAGGAGGTTTAGAGAGAACTTCAGCAAACAATTACCTCATCCGAAAAAAAAAAATTTAATTCCATCGGAAACTTTAAATTTGCTTAAATGTCCAGATCCATCTTCTCGGCTTATTCCTTTGATTAATAATGCTACTGACGATGAAAATAATGATAGTGATTGAAGTGAGGTATTAATAGATATAATTAATTTTTACATTAAAAAAAATATATATGAAAGGACATAAATTAGTGAATTTGTCTTTTCTTTATAAAATGTTACTTGCCATAAGTGTTAAAAGGAGCAGGAAGAGGTTAACTCAAACCATATATTTAAAAAAAAAAAATTGTCATGAAAGAATCAATTATATTGTCCCAAAAACATACAAAAATAGTAAAGTTGAGCTAGATACTCGATATCACTCACTGTGCGTCGGCCGTGAGGTCGGAAGTCAATGTCTAAATTTAATTACTGTTTATATTTAATTTTATTTGTCAAGCGGATCTCACGGCGGTCGGTTATAGTAAGTAACGTTCTATATTTTCTTTGGTGAAGCGGTAGTGCCCTACCTAGTGCCACGTAGATTTCCTAATAATGATTCCATCCAGTAAATGATCGGTATTTTATTGTGAGGGTCTGACTATCGTAGTACTTAAGGGGTGACTACCCGGAGTTGTTATTAACGATGTCCCAAGGAACATCGAAGAAAAGGCCCCGTTAGAAGAGATGTAACGGGTGATTTTTTAGCAACTTTCTTTTTGGCAACACTGTTTTTGGCAGCTCAGCTGTTTTCGTGTAACATGTTATTGTTAAAAATGTTCAGTTTGGTTTATAATTTAACCATGAATCGACTTACAAACGAACAACGCTTGCAGATTATTGAATTTTATTATCAAAATTCATCATCAAATTAAATGTTTAGCGACTTTACGATGATAATCTCGCTAATAAGTGCCAAAAATAAAATCATGTATTTATCAACATCCCGACGAGACATTGCCGATTCATTGTGGGGGAGCCCCTGCCAGGAAGAGAAGACTTGAGTCGAACAATGAAGAGGTATTTGATATCGCTAATGATCTTTCAGAACATTGAAACATGATTAGCAATTCAAGCGCAATCGAATAAATAATCAACGATATAGATCAACTGAAACTGGCAGACTTTCGCAGGGAGTTCGAGATAAGGAAAATCCCAGTCAAAGGATCCTTGGCAGACAAACGTAAAGCAGGCCGCGCCTTTAATCAAAAAATTAGAGACGCGGAAACACAATCACAAAATGTGGTAGTTCAGAGCGAAGGTACGATCGAACATGAAAATCCACGTGGATCTTCATGGCTGCAACTCGACACGCCCCGGCTGGCGGAGGTTAACCCACAAACGCGAGCGCCGCCTGAATCCCCAACACACCCCACGCGGACAAAAACGCGCTGTAAGCCTGGCGACATGGGGAGAAATTCCTTCGCGTCAGATTATTGTCTAACACGTAAGGTGTCAACTCGTATAGTACGAAAAGGCAGAGTTTAAAGCCACTCTGAGAGGAAAACATGTCGTCAGACTGTAACTACTTAACGGCGACCTGTAAAATACGAAAATTGCTTAGGAAAATGGTCGAATCATAAGATTGTTTTAGCCAGCAACGAAGCACGGAAGCGAATGGACAGGGGCCGGCCCATTGCCATTCATGAAGCTAAAAAAGTGTGCGCGAAAGGCGCATCATAACGAAACATTCATTCAACAAAATATAAATACACCACAAACTCATAATTCTCACATTCATAGCCAAAGAGCGCGAATAATAAAATATTTAAACATTCCCAAATACAACAAAACAGCCACACGAGACAATTACACTTATCTAGGTGTTAAATTTTTCAACACAAATTTTTAAATGCTGTAAAACATCAAGCGACTTTCAACAGACGTCTCCAAGGAGTGGTGACCCGATATCGACCTCCAGAATTATTTACGCACTACACAACCAAAACACCTCCAAAGTTCAAAATTGGGTGAGGCAAATGTCGAGTTACAATCAGACCAATTAAATACTTAACCAGTTGTTGAGGGGGACGTAACACCATGGCGTTCGGCCGTTACTGTGTCATCTAATCAAGACTCATCGAAGGAAAATCGAGGATCAACTGTTGAGATGCCATCTACCTCCAAAGACAGTTCCATTTTCGACAGAACTTGTGAGACCGTTTCCAAAAGCGGGGCCAAGGAAGCAACATCAAGAGGGGAAAAAGAGAAATTTTGTCGTTTTGACCGATACACTGGAGAGGAACCAGCTCGCTGCAGAACAGAATGAAGTAAAAAAAGAGTAAGGGCAGCAAGAAGATGCTGAAGGCAAAGAAACAAACAGTGAAAAAATATATTTTTCAGAGTTCTTCTGAAACTGATGAAGAGAAAAGAAAGCAAAAAAAATCGCAAAAAGAAATAGCACAGACGAGAAAGACACCTTCACCTGACTCCGAAGAAGAATATTTTTGCCCTGTGTGCGTCGAGGCCTTTTCTGATTTTTGTGATATTCATTCGTCTTCGGGGCAAGACGAAGCTCGGGGCAGGACGGGAAGTGTGCTTGTGTGTGTGACTGGTGAACGCAACAGAGCTTAACACAGCGCCATTCGCGCGATGTTCAGTCGCGTCGCACGAGTCCGGCGGGTGCGTATGTGTCGCTGCGTGTTTTGGCTGCGCGGCGAGAGAAAACAGTTTTTTGGAGGATTTTTACGAAATTTTGTTTTGAATCGATGTGCACCAAGGTAGGTATCAGTGCTACTGTATTATTTTACCACATACTTGTTGCAGTAGTGTAAAACTAACGAATTTAGGTTGCTTTTTCGCAGAATAATTTTGTAGGTTAGAACAGTTTTTACTTTTGCAAAATTTGTCTGTTGGGGGAAAAGGGCATAGTATCCCGTTTTGCCCCATATATGTAGGTAAAAGAGTGTTTCATTGCTATATAATAATAAATTTATTTTTTGTTTGCAGTTAAAATGGTACGAAATTATAAACGCAAAACAGATCGTGGAACACGGGAAGAAGACGGTATGAGGAGAGCGGTTAGAGATGTGCTTTCTGAGACAATGGAATTTCTTCGAGACTCGGCTAGGGTGTAAATGGAGGGAAGTTGTGATGTGTATTGGCTATACACGTCACAATATCACAGGTCACCGTAGATTTCCCCTGCGGCAGGTGTGTGAGTAGCCCGCTTTATATAGCCCAATACACTACCTTTATATTTTAATAGATAACATTAGTTATTAATTATTTAATTCGGAGATGAACTACCTTGAACAAAATCATAATCAAGTGATCCCCAACCTGCCCTAATACAAAACAGTTTTGAGCAAATTTTTTTTCACTCACACTAATTTCAGCTGGTGAAAACCACCGACAAAGTCATTATTATTATTAGTGCTAAGACGTGATTAATATTATTTCATTCCCTATCCACATAAAAATTAAACGTAAAATAAATTGATTACTATTATATTGTAATAATAAAAAAACATATAGATAGGTACTTGCAAAAGATTCAGTGGCCGACTGTCATGGGCACAATTTAATACTATATAAACCTTATCATCAGTGGACATGAACATAATGTACACGTGCATGCGGGGTTTAAGATTATATACATCATTGAACATATTTGAGTTTATCAAAACATTGTATTGTTTCACCACACCAACGAAAGTTTAAACCCGAAACCATAACAATTTCGATGTTTTTCGCTTTTACGGATTCCACGTTGTAGGGATTAGAAACGTAAAAGATAAAGCATACATATTATATAAATATGAATTACATACAAAATATAAGGAGATTTATTTAAATATCACTATTATTTAAGTACTAAATGTCATTTGGTCCACATTGGTGCAGAAACTACTGCGGGGGAATAACGAGGTGTCAGTTCTTTGTAAAACGAGAAGAACTCTTGAAATGTAATAATCTGTGAAAACCTTTATATATATATCTTAAATCTAATACTTGTTTAGCTGAGTATATTATTAGTGTATTTTATTATATTTATAATACAGCACATTATCACATAATATGACACAATATCGTAGGGATTAGAGGGGATAATTACAACTCTCGTGTGATGATTATACAATTACTTTATGATAATGTTTGCCTATTTTATGAATAAAAATAAATTTAAAAATAATATTATGTAGTAAAATGTAATAAAACAAATAATTTTACGTTTAATACAATCTGGTTGATGCAAAAGTACATGCGTATTTCTATTACAAATATATTTGTGCCGACCGATCTTGTGGCTACAGTATAAAAACATCCTTTTCATTGTATTTAATTTCGTTTTGGCGATTTTAGAGTTAAATTTTTTGTATAGCGGTGTATAAAGTGGATTCGATTACGGATTAACGTTACGATTAAATGCGACTGTGGCACCATAAAATATATATATATGCCGTGTATAATGACGTCATTAAAGTCTGATTCGCCTAATAGTGGTTTTCGAGGATCCAATTGAGAGGTTTTCCGAAAACAATGGAAACACAAAGGTGCAAAAATTGAAGGCCATAATTAATGCGTATCCTCGCCAGAACAGAAAAAACGTTGCATTGGATATAGTATTGAACCGTGGTGGGACATACTCGTCGCACTGGGATGGTCTCCAAATACCAGGGGCGTGCAGTGAGAATAAGAAGCGTGACTTTTATTTTAAAATATATTTGGAAAAAAATCCAAATTATATATTTATCTGGCAGAATATTAAGAAATTTTAAAATCTGTATGAAATGTTAATTATTGTGAGAGGAATATTAGGAGATGTATCTCTTATTTCGTTTTGTTTTCAGAATATATGCTTAGAAAAAAGTCTTGTTCTCAGTGTACGTCCTTGCCAAATACGATGTTTGGGTCCTGCACTTCGGCTAAACCGATAAACCGAATGACGTGTGGAGGAAATGAATTGAAATGTACTTAAACATATTCTCTATATTCTCTTAACCTTTTAGCTCAACAATCTTCGTCTACTCACATTCTCACAAAAAAGTCAAATTTCAATAGTTAACAATGAATTATTTTTGTATCGAATTCGTCATATGAAATGAGGAATATTATATAATAAATAAAAAATACATACAGACCTTTGCATAAACCAAACCAATTAATATTTAAAATCAGATAATTTGATCGAAGAATCGTAACGATTCTGGCCAACAAAATTTGTTCATAGGCTAAACTGTTCTGGTTAAACATTACAGGATGCTTTAACCTCCCTCGTTATTCCCCTGCTGATGAAATGGCTTATTTTACATTGACTGGTCCGATTCCTCGATTTTTAAAATATATTTTAAAAGATAATAATCCTGCAAAGGATATATTTGGTATGACTATAAAATACTTGAATATTTTCTTCCTCCTACATGGATTATATGAAAAATATGAGTGTAGAAGATACCACTCCATTCCCACTAAATATCCTTACACCGTGAATGTGCGTCCTTTCTGGTCCTTTCGTCTAAACTCGTATTTCCCATTAAGCTCTTACTCTTTTGTCGGATTAATCCGCAATCATGAGCGTAGAATATTTTAAGGATGAGCCTTACCAAAGACATCGTCTGCAGGACCATAAGCGATACTAATCTATATAAGGAATACAATTGCTTCTTCCTTTTTCGTAAACATTGGAGAAAACTCCTCATCCCTCAAGTCTTGAAATATTATCTAAAAAATACATGTGCAACAGCTATCTGCATAATATATTATTGTACTTACATATTGAAAAAAATAATAAAATGTATACATTGTGAGATTTTGGTTAATAGAGAAACGTAAATATTGGTCGATATCAGATGTTTGGGTACTTGCCAATCCGTCTATACGAACAGGTCAGCACAGCGGGTCAAAGGTCTGTCACGGGACCCAGGACCATTTGGAGAGTGTCAGGAGTCGACGTGATAGTCGACCCGTTGATGCTGCCCGCCTGGCTGGGCGGAGCGCCCCGCTTGGAGCGCAGCTGCGTCACCAACATCTCTAACCTGCGAAGAATGGGCAATGTTTGTACTGTCTGCCATGAACCAATATTGTCGGGGGTTTTAGGAGTCTGGGTTATTGGCGTCACCCGCTTCCTGGAGAGTCCATAAATTAAAATAGGCCTGTGCACAGCTATAAAAGCAGTGAGATTTCTTAGCAGGGGTAGAGATCTTTTCTTTAAGAAAGACAATTTAATTAGTACGAGGCACATTGTTACGTTGTGTTGGTATGTATATGTATATAAAATGTTCTTGATGAGTATCAAGACTCCAGAGAGACGACGGCCGTCGAGCTATCCCTAAATAAAGTATTTTTTAAAAATGGATTGGATTTTGATTGGTCTTCAAATATTGAGTGAAACAGCTCAATTGTGTAAGGTAGTTGTGTAGCATGTGGGCGGCTTACTTATGAGCGTGCGCGTCGGCCGTCGCTCTGGCCGTCCTCTCCTCGTTGAGTTCCGCTCGCAGGCGCATCCTCTCCTGCTCGGCCTGACTGAAGCCCTGGACGGAGCAAGGTGACGACAGGCTCTCGTCTCGACTGGAACAAGGTACGTATTCATTCCTCGAGAGATAAAATATACCCATCTCAGAAACAATATAAGAAAAAGCATGCGACAAAGTATCGATGTCGAAAATCTAACAAGTCCGCATACCGGACGAATAATTTTTGCGTCTCAGATATTTTAGCAATTCTAAATGTTCACAACTTCTAAAGCGACCTCTATACATTAAATTTTGAATAGAAAATATTATTTACACATTCGGTGAAATGTTAAAGAGATGAGCGAGATCAAAGTTTGCACTATTTTTTAAATATTTTTGACTATCTTATGTAACACATTTTGATGTTTCATGAAGTAGCGTATATGGAACATTGAAAATGCATTAACAAAAATCAAACAAACAGGCCAAAACCGTTTCAAAAAATTCTCGTTCAAATTTCTATAAGGTTTTAATTATTTTATTTGACTTGTATTAAAGCGAATGAATTTTTAACTAACGAAATTTATTTTATTTTTAACAAACAAATCGTCAACAGGTCGTTCGCTATTGAACCCGATAGGTGGTCCTGGAGTGACATTAGAGAACAAAGTATAAATATTTTATGAACATTTTGAATAGGAGTCATTCAAGTATTACGTAAACAGCGAAGGGGGGTGGGGGGGTCTTAGCTTTGCTTATTTTTTATGGGGGGCAGGGGGGGTCTGGATGGTGATTACGTCAGCAATATTTATTTACTTTTTCTGATTTTTCAGCAAAATTCAGTAGATTCTGATTTGAAAACATATGGCAACCTTACTAGTTTATACTCGAAAGCGAAAAGCATATTCAGGGATTCCCCAAAATATTGCTTACTCACTCTCACGCGATGTTTTATGGTTACCTACGTTAGAATGAACCGAAGTAGGGAAATTACTGCGCGCGCTATTCATATTTATCTATTTTTCATATATTTTTTGTAAAATTTAGTAGATACTGATTTAAACACATAATATGGCAACTCTACTTGTATACAAAATATAATTACCAAATAAAAATTATATACCAATGATTACGTAAGCATAGGAGGGGGGAGTAAGAGCTTTGCTTTCTTTTGCTGACAAGGGGGAGGAGGGGGTTAAGAATGACTAAAATTCTGCTTACGTAATACTTGAATGGTCCCATATGACATGATTACACAATATACTTTTTATGATAAAGAAATTATAAATAATGTTTTCATAACAAAGAATTAATAAATAATGTATTTGTGATTAAATTAATTAATTAATTAATAAGTTAGCCCACGTGAAAATAAGATATCCCAAAGTATTACAGAAGATAAGTAAGAAATGTTGAAAAAAAATGCAAACTTTCAAGTAGTTTATCTTTATAAATAGGACATAGCCGTTTGAACATTTCGACTAATAATTTAGGTAGGAATGTATCTGAGAAGTTTTGTGGACTAGTTCTGTTACGCTTGTACATTTAATTTTCCACTCTTTCTTTATTCTTTTACTACAGGCAGCTAAACATGCGCTCCGGATTTGTTCACTCTGCGGTACAAAGATTTTCAATCCATACACCTGAGAGACTCTGGGTAATGGGTAATTTTTGAAATAAGGTTGAAAACAAAAATACAAGGTAAGTAAGGAGTAAAAATGTAAAGAAATTTTGCTAAGTGCTGTTTTCAACGCGGTTTTCGTGACAACTTTTATTGTGGGAGCCTCTGAAAAGATATGCATTGTATGTAAAAATGGAATAAGTGTTTCGTGTAAGGGTGTAGGGATGGTCCCATCTATCTCGCATGTTGGGGTGTGTAAACACGGCCCGCCGGGGACGAAATAGAAAATTGGGATGCAAATTGAAATGTCGGATACGACATGACAGAAAAACTGAAGAGCAAATATTGAAAAAGATCCATTCAAAAATTTATAAGCACAACATCGAGAGGTGGCTTTGAAACAAAAACAGGGATAGCCTACAAATATCTTCATTAATATTATTTTTTAGGAATCCGTGCCCGGAATTTAAACTTAATTGTAGTTTAAAAAAAAAAAACATAAATGGAATTGTGGTTCATAACTTAATCCAGACAGGGGGAGAGTGTGATATGTCCAAGGGGTTGAGATGGGGTAACTATATTTTCCTAGCCCTAAATTGCTAAAATTTAACAGATAGCATTCAATAAAACACACACATTTATGTGGGGGGAGATGGATACCTATACTTTGCGCCTGGCCGTAAAGATTCGAATCCCCTTTCACATTTTTAGTTCTGATTTCGATGGTCTAGTGATCGCACACGGGCGAAGTGTGAAGAACTATAAGGCTTACCGTTGAATTTTAGCGTATCGTGTAGGTATAATAGGCCTTAACACCAACAACACAGAGCAATTTCGAATTATAAACAGATTGTTTCAGACAAAACTCTTCCCTTCACGAAGGAAACCCAAAAGGACGCTCTCAAGAATCCAAGCGATTTTTTGATATCTCTAACGTGACTAAATTTGTTTAATGTAAAATGATTAATCTTATGTTGGTAACATTATGATTAAATTCAAACAGATTTATCCAGATAAAGAGAGAACTCCGAAAAACTATTATCCCGTTAGTGTCTCTAATAAATAAAATAAAAAAT
Source organism: Agrypnia vestita (assembly GCA_016648135.1). Classification (NCBI taxonomy): domain Eukaryota; kingdom Metazoa; phylum Arthropoda; class Insecta; order Trichoptera; family Phryganeidae; genus Agrypnia; species Agrypnia vestita. The sequence continues at coordinate 258,433 of JADDOH010000029.1, forward strand.
AAAAAAATTGAAAAGTATTATGGAAAGAACGTCTGAAAAAGTGGGCATAAATATATTTTACACGTGTGGGTTTTTATATCGATATTAGCGAACATAGGTAATTTTAAATTTGAAAGTAAGTATTAGAGGAAACAATAAAAAATGTGAGAATAGAACAAAGAAATGATATTCATAATATTATATTACACATATGAATGAAAAAGTCAGTCTATTTCAACGATACAATCCCCCTTTTCGCCTAAGTTTATAGCTACTTCTTTCTGCTGTAATTTAAAATAGATCTCGTTTATTTTTTAACGTAAAACTACACGATACGTTAGTTTTGTAGAGCAGAAAATTAGAAATCTAGCAGCGTTGCTTACTCAAAACTGATTAAACTGGAATTTCGGAATTAAGTTTTTGCCATTGAATGAAAGGTGGTCCCTATTCGGTACGTTATTTTTGACAAATTCTAATCGAATATCGTCTTTAATCTGAAATTGCCTTGCGTGATATTTACGTCATTTGTAAATAAACATTAAAAAAAATAAAAGTTTCTTGAAGTAGCGCATTAGTTCTAAATACGACATACCTTTGATGAATACGGAGATTGTGGATTTCTTCTTCGAGTTTTCCTAGTCGATCATTTGTTCTGGACTTGTCCGACATATTCTGAAATAAAAAAAGAAAACGATTTTAAGACATTTTCATTGAGACGATACTGAAATGTATTTAAGAAGTCTTCCTTTGTAGACAGCATGATGCAATAATATTTCCATCTTAACGAAAGGCAAATCTATATTTATGGTAAGCGTGTATTACACAATCGAACGAATATGAACCAAGAAAAATACAACCTAACTTTTAGATGGAGTTTGCGATACGATGAATATTTCCTATAATTGAAGGGTTAAAGAAAATACACATAGCATAATATAACATGAAATGAACGTATGGTGCACTCACACGAAATATGCCGCACGGGATAAACATACACACAAGGGTCCGGTGTCCGTAAAGCAGCCACACATGTGAAGTCACTCCAGTCGCATGTAATATGATATTGTTGGTGATATCAGTGCGTCCCTAGTTGGAAAATAGACTAAATATTTGTGTGGATATCGGATTCAAGAAAATATATGAACGTAATTATAACCACTTCTACGTATCCTAGAAGCTTTCAAAGGATTTCATTTTATTTCTGTACATTTTTATAACGTGATAGCAATTACCAATGGCGTTGTGTAGACTTACGTAGACTTACATTACCAGTTACCGACGACACTGTATATCTATATGTATACTATAAGCAATACATCATCTGCGTGGTCCTTCTTTCAAACCACGCCTTTAAAAATAATAAAAGTGTCGTTTATATCTCTTTTTTAGATATTTGATGAAACACTGAAATTTGATGATACACTGAAAAATATGATGATACACTGGTATTTGATGATACACTGAAAAAATATTAAAATTCAGTCCAAAAATTTGAATATGATTTTTAAAAATAATAAAAAAAAGAGACAATATAATTCTTTAACATTTTAAAAACCCTTCGAAGAATTATCAGAGTATTCAAATGTGAATATTTTATATCACTGAAAAAATATTAAAATTCAGTCTAAAAATTGAATATGATTTTTAAAATAATAAAAAAAAGAGACAATATGATTCTTTAACATTTTAAAAACCCTTCGAATAATTATCAGAGTATTCAAATGTGAATATTTTATATATGCAATGGGTATAGAAGAAAAGCTGCACTATCCCATTGACGTGTTTCTGAGATAAAAACAAAAAACCTGTCACTAACGAAAATTTAAATGGAATTGTATTTAAAAAAATTTAACTTTTAAATATGGATATTGTTTCCTTTGCTATCAAATAGTGAACATTGCTGCCTTTGCTATTTATATAATTGTATATTGCTGTTTATGCATGATGTTTCACAAAATCGACATCAACTCTCACTTTGGTATGAAACGTCATTTTGTGAGATCCTTGGGGGTTTACTGGTTAAAGTGGATAATGCTGCCGTTGCTTTTAATAGTGATTTGGAAACATGATTTTGGAAGGGATAGAGCTATATTTCCTATAAAATCTCAAAACAATACCGGTTCAATTTAAATAAGTAACCCTCGTGTGTAGGTTGACTAAAACAAAATTTACTAAAATGCGGGCAAAATATTACAGGCAAGACCGATTTTTTTCGCTGATATTTTTATAACGCAGCTTCACAATAAAACACACCTACAGAGTATAGAATAATTAAATAAACCCGCTTCTCCACGCGAGGGCAATGGGGCACAGCGGAAGCATGTCCCCCCGCGCATATATTTAAGATACATTTATAATGCAGTTAAAGTATTTATTCTTGCATAATTAAATCTCGCATTAAACAAAGCATTTTTTACAATGGATGTTGTTTTTTTTTTAATTTTCAAACTGTTGTTCCAAACCGAGTCTTTTCAAGTAAAATTCGTGGCAATTTTTGAACTAAACGCGACTAATAACTTATATCGAATATGAAAAATTTATTCCCTTTAATACAAGTCAAATAAAAAAATAAAAATCTTCGAATCCCAATTGGAAAACATTCCAACTGGAACTTTTTCAGAGTTCTTATCATTTTATTTAACTTGTATTGAAACGAATGAATTTTTCGTAATCGATATGAGTTACTGTAATGATAGTCCAACGTTTTACAAAAAATAAGTCGGAAATATTGAAAAAAAAATGCAAACTTTGATGTCGCATATCTCCTCAACTATTGATATAAGGTCATAATAGCTAGAACATTTTCGACTCATAATCAAGGGAGGAATATAGTCCTGCGAGGTTATTAATGTTTTCCAAATAACCCTGTATATTTTAGTGGTTTGTGCTTACACCCGATTGATTATTATTAATGACGACAACTTCGCGGACGGAAGAGAGCGTAGTAACAGAACCCAAACTGCACGGCGATTCTGTCGAGGACCACAACACGGAAGATGCACCCCGCCGCCCACTCCGCGCCCGCCATCCACTTACATCGGTCAATATTTATCCCCCGAGGGGGTGTAACCGGACACCGCCCCGAGCGGGGAGAGCGGAAGATCGACGACCGGCCGGCCCAGCGGCGTCAGGGCCCCTGCCTTCATGGGCGTGAGCCTATCCTCGCGAGCACGCCTCCGATTCATCAATCCGGTGGCCGATTAGTAGAAAACAATAGGATTAGTCAATTCATGTATATTATAGATGTCTCACAGAGACGAAACTGTAGTTTTTTATGGGAAAGTACGTATAGAAGTCTTTTGGGTGTACATAGGACTTATGACCTATCGTATGGTTGGCTTAAGTGATCACTTTACACAATGTAATATTCGCCATTTCCACCCATGATAGAATATACCATGCCTACTAATTTTTGGAAGTTGTATATATTTGAATTACATGCCACACTTCACATATGCATTGTAACAACCTTTCCATGCGGCCTGTACAAAGCCATTTTCATTCCCCTAAATCCCCACAGATGTCGTTAATGTCACTAATAAGAAAATCTACAATTGATTTTAAGGAATTTTTGAAAGCAATATACTTTTTCTGTGTAATGAAATTCATCCGAATTACTAACATTAAACTAGGATACGCCAGGAAATATTATTTCTGAATAGGATAGTTTTTAAAAGTATTACCTTTCGGGAATATCCTTGGAAAATAATAATACAACAAATATTAACGGAGTTCCAAGAAGTTTACAGGCATTTTATCGCGCTGTAAACAAGACTTAAAACTTTAAATGCGTTTTAGTCAAAATCATATTTTCCAGACCGGTGATAAAAAATATCTCGAAAACTAACCGATTCATATTTTTTCAATTTACGAGGATTTTTTATATCAGAAAAACTAGAAGGTATCTAGGTACTTAAGTAAGGATTTTTTATAATCCAACAAAATAGAGATATTTTTCAGAGTGAAATCGAAGTTTTCAATTTGAAAATTTGCTACTTTTTAACAAATTAATATTTTTAGAAATCCTTCACCTAAGAACTCGTGTATAAAAAGATATCAAATTGCCACAAATCCAATAGATTCTGGAAACATCGCAACGCGCCATTGCCTATAAAAGTGATCAACCGGCTACTGCGCACTTAGTATGTGTCAAGGATTGTTATTATTGACAGCTGGCTGGTTCTAGAAAGCGAAACCGTGCGATAGCTACCAGTGCCAGAGCAGATCTACCCATCTATAGAAGACGAAAAGGTACAGCGAACATTCTAGTGACATGAATAGTGCGAACCTGTGTGAAATGTTCTAGAAATATTTAGTGTGAATTTAAAAACAGTGCTCCGATTGAATTCGAGTCCAGTGACTTCGCACAATAAATTAACGTTTAAATTCTCTCATTTTTTCTCAGTAACTTCGTTAGTTTCTTATTAACGCAAGCAGTTTGGACGAGTCGGTAAACAAGTCTGCGTCTTCCCACGATTATATATCTATTATTTAGTTCATTAAAGACACTTTTTCACAGAAATAGAAATTACCTGAGTTTAAAATACGTTTCCTTTATAATTCTAATTTAAAATATTATTTTCTTTCTGAATAAAAAATATCATCTTCCAAATTTGTGTTTTAAAATAATTCAGTACATATAAACAAAAGTGTTTATATGTACTGATCCTAAAAATACACACACAATAGCAACTTCATCCGTGTCATTTTCCAGCCGGCCAAATAAACAATTGCAATAAGTACATTTAAAATTGCAATAATACAATACGAGCTCAAGGGTGAACTATTCGGAGGTTGACGGACATAAAGCGCAGAATAAAATATAATATAAAGGTGACGTGTCGCCACACCCCTCCTTTGAGCCGCTCGCCCGCCCTATGTGTGTCCGTCAGACCGCGGGGGGGAGGGGGGAGGAGGGTATGAAGCCAATAATGGATTACCGCTTTTATCAGAACAAGTGGTCGATCATCCCCCCCTCGCCCGCTACACAGGAAATGTGCACAAATATATAAGGGAAAAGCTTAATACATCTAAATTGTTATATAATATGTCAACGGACATTGTATGTATTATCGTGGATTTAGTCTAGACATAGGTACTTATAGAAAAGAAAATCAAATTGGATAGTGAAAAAAAAATGTTCCGAACTATAGTTGTGTTCATGCACGGCCCTACTTACATGCCATACAAACCCATTGTTTGATTAAATAGTAATAGATAAGAAAAAAACATAATTTTTAAATCCGGTTGTTTTTGAATAGTGTTCTTCTACCCCTTATCCTGTTGGGTCGGGGTCCCTGCACCGCATAGGAGGTTCCAACTCTTCCTTGGAATCTTGGGCTTCGCTCTCCACGTCAGCCCAGTTTAGTCGCAACCTCGCTTCGCAGCAGTCTCCCAACTGTTTCCACCAGCTCCTCGAAGGACGACCCCTTGGTCTTCTGCCTTCTGGTCTTGCCTGGAATATCCGCTTTGGCAGTCTATCTGCCGGCATCCGCAAGATGTGTTACAGCCACCGTAGCTGTGATTTCTCCAGAAATGTCAATAAGGGTTCCACTTCGGGACATTCTCTTATTTGCGTATTTCTGATTCTGTCCCTTCTGGTAACTCCTACTATTCCTCGTAGAAATCCCATCTCGGCGGCCTGTAGCCTTGAGCGGGTTCTTTCAGCCAAGATCCAGTGCTCGTGGCCGTACACTAGGGTTGGCCTGAAAATTGATTTGAATACTGCCAACTTTTCTCGTTGGCTTAGCTCCGCTTTTCTAGGTACTGGATAATACGGGGACTGTGCTACCTGGTTAACGGCACCTATCCTCCCATCCAATTCATTTTCTTGTAGCGAGAGAGTGAATTTCAATAGCGTAAAATGCAAAAATTTATATTTTTTCTTAACGTGTACTATCGCTACTGATAAAACACGTTTGTTCTATCAAAAACCAAAGAAATATAAATGTAGTCTGTTTTTGAAGGGTCCCGCACATAACGGTGATGGCAACTTCCGTAGGTCTCCGCGTTCGAGCTTGCTCATCCGGGGGTTCGAGCCCCATCTCCGGCCGTTTAATTTTGTTTATTTTAACCGTGAGTTCGAATAAAATTACGGACGTTACACGAAGTTATGGTGACAGATTGACAGACAGACGGACAGACAACGGAATTATTATAATTGAGATAGTCGCTTCGTTACTCTTGACGTTTGACAGATTTTTTAAATTCATTTAATATTGCATATACAGTTTATCACATTTTAGTCTATTAAAACTATAATTAACGCATAAATTAACTGTAATACTGTCCCAGAAATCCTGAGGAAAGTGAAAGAAACGAAGCTGCAACGGGCGAAAAGTATAGCGAGAGTAGATGAGTCCCCGCACGGAGTGTTGACGCACGAGCCAACAAAATCGAGACCGAGGGGAAGACCAAGACGGAGATGGGCGGACGATATAGAGACAGCTCTGCAAGAGGCGGGGGAGTGCCCAGCGAACTGGGCACTGTTTCAACCGAACACCAATCACAGGTTATCGCACCATTAGTTTGGCGGCAGACGAATGAACCGCACAAATTTAACATATGTAGTAAAATGCAAGCAATGTCTTAATGACCACATAATAAAAACACACGCGTCTTGTCACTCTTAAAACAAAATATGGATGAAAAGATAAAACTATAATGGTAGCATACCTGCTGGGAAAGCGAGGTTGTCTGGGTTCGAATCCCGGTAGCAGCCAAAATATTTTTTCGTTGATTTGATATTTTTGTATGTTTTTCTAATTGATGTGTAAAAATTTGGTTTTAAACTATAATTATTTTATTTTTTGATTTTTGTGCAGAGTGCCACGTGGCTATAGCAAAAACTTCGGAGAATCTTCTTCACTCAATTGTGAACAGTTTTAATTAAATGATAATTTAAAATTCCTCGTTTTGGGAATATATCTACGCAGTTAGCTTAGAATGGTACAAAACGTTTCTGGCGAGTCTGTGATAATACATTTATGGCGACAAGAAATGGACGCGCGACCAGGGTTGCCTCGGAATGAAACACAATTTTACAATTGCGTAAAAAAACGTATACGTTTTCAATACCGAACAACAATTTGATTACTGTTTTCAGTCGACAACAACGGTATTTCAAACATTTTGAAATAAAAAATTACATTATAATGGAATGACTACACACTATAGAAATACCAAGAAGTACGGCGTTATTGTACAAGTATTACAAAAATTACGCTATATATAAGAGTAATAAAATAAATTGTTAATGATTTTGGGCGTGTTATATATTTTATTTCTTAACAAGCAGACTTACTGACCCTGATAAATAGTCCTAGAGTGACATAGAGTACAAAGTATAAATATTTTATGAACATTTTCAATATGATATAATTACTTACTATCTAAATTATTCTTAATAATATTTTACATCTTGTATGTTGTCGAATCAAGAGTTCTGTCGTTCCAAAAAATATTAAAAGACATTTCCTAACAAGTAGGACTTTTGACACGATTTCAACGCAGTAGCAGTAGCTTGCTGGTCCAATGGTTAAGTGATCCGGTAGACCACCAAGTTAATCCTATTTTAATAGCACACGCGCTTAGTTTATAAAATAATATTAATATTGATGTGACGCGCATTCCGTATACGCATCTCTATTTTTAAAAAAATATTACAGTTGTAAAGAGAAAATTACTGTCAGAATTGTGGCACACCAAAATGTCATATACCTTATTGTACCGAGGTCACGTGATACGGTAATAATACACAATGTAAATTGGTGATCGGTCACGACGGTAAATTGAAAATGTCCGATTAAGACCGACGTAATCGTTTTCACAACTCTTGCATCCCGAATGTCTCGGCAAATATATCTCAACAGAGAACAATTAAAAAAGGGGCAACCCTGTTTCCGCAGGTTGTATTACGAAGGCGCACTTTTTGTGATATGACAAACAGAAAAACACACACACACACACTCGCAGCGTGGTGTTTAAACAGTGTGTTTTCAATACGTGGCAACGGGGACCACCCGTGGCGATAACTCGGCGGATGTACCGCGGACAGAGATATAATATCCACCTACAGTGAAGTGCAAAAGTCTGGAGCCACCTTTAAAAAACAAAAACTGGTCCAAAATATGCGGTCACTGTACCTTTTCTAATGGTTCAACTAACTAACCATCACGCCGTTTGCCCGCAGGGGTAAGCAGAGAGGATAGAACGCCATATTCTTCACCTTGGCAAACCACTTTTACTTCGGCTACATTCATACATCTTCTCATGCAAGCTCTACGGTTGTTGAGGCTTTTAACGGGGCTATCCTCCGATACTTGTAGTATCTGATCATGCCAGATCTTTCGCGGACGCCCTTTATTCCTTGTTGCCTTCTACACTCGCCCCATATACTCTCTTAACTATCCTTTCCTCGCTCATACGTTATATATGACCAAACCATCTCGGCACTCCTTTCTTTACTCTGTCTACCACACTATAGCCAAATTTACATTCACTTTTAATTTGTTCATTCCTCACTCTATCGACCAACGATTTTCCACACGACCATCTTGGGGACCGCATTCAGTCTAATTTCATTTTTTTGCCGATTCCAGGCTTCACTTCCATATATCATATTTACTAGCTTCAACATACATTAAAATATGTATAACTTAGTATCAGATCTTCTCGGAATCACCGATATCTCAATCACTACAATTATTCAATACACTCAATACAATAATAAACAGTGATTGAGCATTTGTAAATATCGTGATTTTTATTTTACGCATGCTCGCTGGCAAAGTCATTTGTATTATGTTCATAGATAAATTTATGTAAAACTGTATCCCATGAAAACCATCATTCAGAGATCGTGGACCATGGACCTCGGAGCAGAAAAACAATCATTTGAACCATGTATTTAAATTTGAATCAACGAAATTTTCAGTTTTTCCGGTTGTTCAATTCTATTTATTTATTTTTTCGCAAAATTTAACTCGTAAATGTTATAATAAGTTAGAATTATATAAGCATATATAAACAAAAGCAAAATTTAAACATAACATATAAAATCATTCACATCAAAGGTGTGAGAGAATCCTGCTTCGGAATACCCTCTCAGAGACATGGAACAGATCGATATCCAGAGTAATATTGTTCAGCATAGCAGTAGCTCTTCCAACAGGCATAACCATTGGCAGGTTGGTCCTGTATATTGGAATGTGAAACAGTCATGCTGACGCTGTCTTAGGTAATAATCTCGTTAATTCAGTTCATAGTCTAAAAGCCCTATTATCATCGAAATCGTGCGCTCAGTGGTGAAAATCGCGATTCCCTGATCTATCTGGAATTATACGTCTCCATTCCTCTCGGTCTCGAACGTTGATTGCAACGTTTTATGAGGATAACCTGTTAATTCCTTCAATTGGTCTACCGATCTCGCAGAGGACCATCCGCTCGTTCGCATTCCTTTGTCGCATGTGCGAGAATCCTTCTCAGGCGTGCTGTCGAACGTCGTTCGGAAATCATTAAGCCATTCACTAGGGGACAAATTGTCCCTCAACAGCACGCGCGGCAGAGTCTACGTGACGTTGCAACGTCGTGCACTGTTCCGCGACGTCGCGCACAACATAGCGCGGCATTTCTACGTGCCGTGGCAACGTTGCCATGCGCACGGTACCCGAGCGAGCTCACTGCGACATTACGCGGAAAGTCAGTACCACGTGGTATGTTTACAAGTGAATACGCAAGCGCTGTATCTGTCAAGATGACAATGTGGGGAAACGAAATTGTTCTTGAACTCATCGAGCTGTATCGATCGAAGATCGCATAGAATGTCCGTCCTTCTTTCTCTTTGCAGTAAATAATTTCGCATCCACCACCTTTTTCTCCTTTTACGTTTCGATAAACTAGTTAACATAAACAGATACGCAGCTGTCATCATAACCTCATGTCGACATTTCCGCGACGTATGGAAAACAATAATTATTTGCAAAAAGGACCTTGTTTTTAATTATATTCAATTTACTACAGTAAAACCTCGTTAATCTGAAATTGCGACCCAAAAAAAAAATTTCGAATTGCGCGGAACCCCGTTTTCGCTAAACGACGAAGTGTAAATAGATACCGCAGCTGTCATTATAACCTCATCGGGTGACATTTCCGCGACAAGATATGTGATTCCCGGTGTGTACACGTCAAATGACCGCGTCATTGTCCTCGAAACATGAACGTAGATGTTCATGCGACATGCCGCGCGGAATGCAGCGCTATTTGTCCCCTAGTGAATACATGGCTTTAAGCATTTCTAACGTAAGAACCTTTTCAGTTTTCATTTGTGCTTTTACCTGTTTAACGCACTTTCGTTTAGCTTTTTCAGAATAATTCCGTCCACCCGTGAAGCGTGCAGCCGGGGCGCGCTCCGCGGGTCCCGGACCACCCGGGGGGCCCTCGAGTGGGGGACCGCGACCCCAACTACTTGGCCGCGGGTATAAAAAAACAAACATCACGTAAATTCTAAAATTTTATAGATTCACTCATTTTGCATCGTGCTTTTTCAAGTGCGGCTGTCAATGTCAAAAGTGTCACGAAAAACTGAAGTACCACAGGTTTTTCGATAACAAATATCGTCTCCGGTACAAAAAAAAAAGACGAATGTCTCCGGATCTCCTGCAGGACCATCGAGGCAAGCTGCTCAGAAAGGAATATTGTGAGGTGGATATTTGGACCGATTTGATCAAATTCTCAAGGTAGCGATAAAGCATAAGAATCATGTCTTTACCGCTATTGAATAACCCGTGCCGTGTTTCAAAACAGATTCTTTTGGTGAGACAGAGAGAGACAAAGTCTAAACAAAATTGTGTGTATATATACAGGGTTATTTGAAAACATTAATAACCTCACATGACTATATTCCCGCCTTGATTATGAATCGAAAATGTTCAAGCTATTGTGAACTAATATCAATAGTTAAGGAAATATGCGACATCAAAGTTTGCATTTTTTTTTCAATATTTCTGACTTATTTTTTGTGAAACGTTGGACTATCATTACACTAACTTATATCGAATATGAAAAATTCATTCCCTTTAAGACAAGTCAAATAAAAAAATAAAAACCTCCGAATTCCAATTGGAATTTTTTCAGGGTTTTTATCATTTTATTTAACTTGTATTGAAATTAATGAATTTTTCGTAATCGATATGAGTTACTGTAATGATAGTCCAACGTTTTACAAAAAATAAGTCAGAAATATTTTTAAAAAAATGCAAACTTAACTATCGATATTAGGTCGTAATAGCTTGAACATTTTCGACTCACAATCAAGGCAGAAATATAGTCCTGCTAGGTTATTAATGTTTTCCAAATAACCCTGTATATGTATATGTAAGAATAAATAAAATAACATTGTACATTTCGTCAATATTAACGTTTGACAGATGTCATGATATTTCTCTTAAAAACATAACTAAGTAGGTGCGTCCCGTCTATTTTGCGTGTTACTAAGTTAAGAACCTTTACATCCTGGGAACAAGGAGGATATTTCGTCGTAAAAGCTACAATAATAATCTTTTCATATTGTTAATGAGCTAACCGTTTAGAGATCATTTTATTTTAATTTTCAACGCTACAACAAGCCATGAGATCCAATTTACTGTAGCAAAATGCACCACAAAAACACCCAGGCTTGTATACGGACATATTGTGATCTCACCGGAAATCGAACCCGAAACCCCTGATATGAGAAGTCAGCTTCATGCCCACTGGCCACCATATCAAAATAGGAAGACGCCAATGGTTGGGTCGTGTGGGAAAGATGATTAAACCGAAACACCGAAATCACTGTTGAATGCAAGACCACAGAGTGTAGGAGCTCAGGAAGGCTAAAACTAAGATGGAGCGATGTCCTCAAAGACATATCATAGAGATCCAAAATCGAATGACTGCAGATATTCTTTCCGATTTCGTCATGTCAGATGCTCCTATTCCAAGATATTCTTTCCGAATTAATCGTGTCAGATTGTAATGATTATCTCCTTTTCCCAGATATTCTTTCCGATTTCATCATTTCAGACTATAATGACTATAATGACAGACGAATCCCCTATTCGCAGATATTCCTTCCGATTTCATCTTGTCACATTGTAATGATAGTCCCCTATTCGTGGATATTCTCTCCGATTTCATCATGTCAGATTGAAATGTTAGTCCTCTATTCGCAGATATTCTTTCTGATTTTATAATTTCAGATTATAATGATAGTCCCCTATTCAAAACCGCGCTGACTTAAACAAACCACATCATATCTTCCTCGAAAAATCACATCAATCAACGAGATGAAATATTTAGGTATTCAAAAAATCGACGCATTTATTTGAGGGATTAATTGGAGATAAATACTTATGGCCAGTAGCGCATTGGAAAAAAGAAAAATATGACTTAAGTTAAGTATATTATAAATTACTTCGGTTTAAGAACCGACACTGGGATTCATATAAATAATGAAATAATTTTATTATGACCGTGGCAACACTAAAAAACAGCCGACCACAATTCGTCAAATCCACAGATTCTTCGAAATAATTTTATTGGGGCTGTATCAACACTAAAAAAAGCTGAAATTAATTTATATCGAGAATTCGAAAAGAAACAATCTTGTGATGTTAGTAAAACTCAAGAATACCGACATCTCTTGTGAGAGCGGGACACTAAAGTAACCCACCTATTTTTCGTTATGGTTCGAGGCTCCGGAAGAAAAGGGTACGGATCACGGATATTCGCGATACAACTCTAGATCCTGTCAAGAGACGTCCATAGTTATTTATTTGAGCCAAATATTAAGAAACTGCTTTCCATACTAAATTATCGTTTTGGGGGTGTACATGAAAAATATTAGGTAATCCCGGAATTAATGTCGTTTTTTTCAATAGGCAACTTTGGCTCAGTATTTTTGGGTCCTTTGAGCAGTGAAGACATGCGTTGTAATTTTTTTCTTCTCTGTAATCCTTTGCCTTTCTTTTAAAGAAAAAAATCTTTTCTACTCCATTTACAAACAATGGCAGAAACTTGTCCTTCGGAAACACATTTAAGAAGCTGTTTTTGTTTCATTAAAAAAAACTATGACAGAAGCAAGCAACGGAATCCAATTGTGACATTTAAAGTGATATATACTGGAAAAAAGAAAGTGCCAACGTTGGTTCAAAAATTTTCAGACGGGCAATCTCGATTTGAAGGATAAGCCTCAAAGTGGACGGCCCAGTCTAAACAATGGAAATTACTTTGTATAAAAAAAATTATTAAATAATTGAAAAAATCCAAAAATTATAAAATGACATTAATTCTGGTATTACCTAATATATATTTTTTAACATTTTTGTTGAAATCCAAACACAAATACCGTTATACGTACTTCTATATGCAACAATAATAAATACCTCATTGTAATAAATTTAACAAAAATTGAAAAATTACAATACAAATCTTTAATTTTTATGCCAGCAATTTAAACATAAAAAATTGTAACTAAATGTACATATTAGTTTATGCTTTTATATTAGAGGTTTTTATATTAGGTTGGGGTGTATTAGCGTGGTTATCTAAACTTGGTTGAGTGAAATGAATGAAATTTTTTTTGGGGGTACAAAACTGTATGTATATAGAACAGATTATTCATTCTTTTGTATAAACTATTTTTAAAAAAAAAATATGCATCAATAGGCCAAGAGGCTCAATTAGAGAACACAAAACAAAACATCCAAGCTTTAGTAAATCACCATATATTAATTGACTTACCGAGAATCGAGTCCGGAACTCTCGGTTTGAGAAGTTAGGGTCATGCCCGTTGGCCTCGGGCATGACCCTAGCTTCTCAAACTTAGCTTTAATAACTGCAGTCATATTGACAGTCCCTACGTAAACAAAGACAAAACAATTTTACAAGAGAGCTGTTTGAAATTTGGCATTACATAGAAAATGAGGGTATATGTCTGCTTTTATGAGTTTTTTTAAAAAATTTTATTGCAAAGAGTATTTTCTATATATTGGTACAAAAAAGTCAAAAATGCATTTTTGTAGATGTTCAAGTTTACATAGAGACCATCGATATACAATGGACCCGCGGTAATCCGCCCCCCCCTGTAATCCGACATGACTATTATTATTGAATATTTTTTGAGTCTTCGCTAATGTAAATAATGCATGATTGAGCAGGCTACAACTTGTACGCGCCAGTATTGTGCCCGACGCGTAGGTATTGTTTTGATTCCGATTGCTTAGTTTGAATTTGACTACATGTGAAAGCGGTGCGGCCTAGCGTGCGTTCATTGTTTATCGTTTATTCATTGTGTATTACGTATACGTACCTAGTGATGTCGTCACAAGTCCAGAAGTGAAAGCACAAATCGTAATGAATCTTTCAGTAATTTAGCTAGTGTATGTACATTTGTTTGTACACAATTATTTCCTAATGTGAAGTTATTATTTTTGCATGTTCTATAGCATTAATGTTGTTAATTTTATGATAAAACGTAAGCTCTATTGTGTTGTTTAATTTACTAAATTTGACATACATAATGAAGAATGATTTTTACTTCAGAGTATAACATATATAATATCTTATCATTGGATCTGTAATTTGTTGGATTATAAGGTACTCGTTTGTAAAAAATTCTGGACTATAGAGGATCTTAGGCAGTACTCTATAATCTGACAAATTGGATAATCCGACATCGCCCTGCAAAACGTTTGTCGGATTACCGCGGGTCCACTGTACACATAAGATCACTATGTGACAGGCAAATTTCACAGGATTATTTCAATTTTTTTCAATTAGAATCTTCAAAACGTAAAAATCGCAAAAAAAAATATTTCAAAAAATGAATGAATTGATGATTGCAAACTGCTAGCAAACTGAAAATAATATTACATACATATCTATATGATGCCGAAAGTAGATAACATTTCAAATTGCTAAAGATAAGATAAAATAAGACTATTGTCAAAAGCTCAAAGTTTGCTTAATGATAGCGGCATTGTTCAAATATTAAATGAAGCTATCTGCATTGATTGCATTTCAAATCAAATACAATATAAAAGATAACAGTCCTTGGTGAGTAGTAATAGCAAGAAAGCGTGATGACCATTGTTTAATGCTATAAATACCACAAGTTAAATGTCATTGGCACAAATCGCTCTTTGAGGGCGGATTGCCTAATTTTAAGAAGAAATGTCATATTTTGTGTCATGTTCTAAACTTATTTTTACACATTATTGAAGGTGGAATATACAACAAATGTAAAAAATCAATAGGTATACTAGCTTAAAAATGCGTGTAGAACTATTTAGCAAAAATGAATTGATATAACGTTACGGGGATGTTAGCTGTGATATTTTTGGCTGCTTCACCAACTATGTGAAGGTTTTTGACAAAGTGAGACATAAATACATGCCAAGCCTTAAGTAAAATTTGTCTGGACCAAAGAGATATCAGCAGTGTAATAAACCGTTAATTGGCAGCAAAGGTCGAAATGGAAAACAATTCAGCCGAAGCGATGGAAATTAAAAAAGTATGTCGAGGTTATATATTTTCATCAGTGTACTGTTTGGCATTTACGCAGAATTTATATTTCGTCTCTGTTAACGACCACCATTCCTCTTTATGCTCTGTTCTCCAATTTTTCTTGTATCATCAGCTTAGCAAGCTGAGGGACAACCTATGTTTCTGCTTCCAATATGAAGCCTCAACTTTATTACTCTAAGAGACAATGGATGTCATTTAATCTGTTGAGTTGCATTACTATTTTAGATTTGTTTTGAATTAATATTTAACGATGCACTAAATGGAATAACAGAATATTTTGTAAATGACCGATTATTTATATTATGCTGATGATGGTAATGTTGCCAAGTAGCGCAGAAAGTTTACAGATCTTAACGAAAAGAGTAAACGTGACAAGACTAAAATAGAGATTCCAAAACAAAAGCGGAGGTCATTTTAAAAAGTATATGAATATCCACACAAAAACTTTGGCTGAGTCTTCTTCATTCAATTTTGAATAGAAAATATTCTTAACATTATACGGAGATAAGCGACATTAATGTTCGCATTTTTTTTCAATATTTCTGACTTATTTTCTGTGACACCAATTATCACTACAGTAACATAACTAGTTCCAGGGCGGTATTGTGTTTACACGACGGAGCGCATTCTGAATCCATGACTTGGGCACAGCACGGGTTAAATCAAATTTTAATAAATTGAAACCTTGCAGAAATTTGAAAAAAAATAATTTTGTAAGGTTTTTATCATTTTATATGTCTTGTATTAAAGCAAATTAAGTTTTAATATACCATGTACAAGATTCTGTAGTGAGAGTCCAATATTAAAAAAAATATATTAAAAATGCAAACTTTGATGTCAATTAGGTAATTGACATTTCACCCAAAGTTAAAGAATATTTTCTTAGCTTATTAAAATTATTAAGCAGGAAAAAACTAGAAACAACATAAAAATAAAACTAAAAAAAATTAACTTACAAACAGATTAAAATATGTAATATAAAAAAAGACACATTTTTAAACAAAGCTAGAATGTTTGAGCTATGAAAATGGAACTGATTTGGAAGACAGCTGCAGAAGTCAACCCTGACTTTTAAAGTCAAGAACTTGCACTCTAATCATTCAACCATGCAATCTAGTGATATACAGTCTATGCATTCAAATAAACGGGACTCCACAAAATTTATTAAAAATATATGCCTATAACTAAATATGTATTTATATTTTAATATTCCTAGCACAATAATTGTAGTATATATATTTATTATTCCCTTTTTTTTTAAATATAATAGAAACCTAAAAGGTTTATGGATAACATTTAACATGATTCAGTATAGGAATAAGCAATCATAATAATATAAGATAATATTCACTCAGATAAATATATAATTCACATTTATTTTTTCATAAATACATTCTGATGAATAGTTTATTTTTCAGAAAACTGATTTAAATAAAAAATGATATTATAACAATTATGCATTATAATGGTTACTAAAAAATTAATTACAAAAGGTAATGTGTCAATTTACAACTGAATTTCGCGAAGTGCCATGGATATTAAACGCTTTATAATTTATTTTTTTTGCTTTTTAAATTTAATTTACTTATAATAACAGACACGAAATTAATTTAGTAGAATCCATACAAATAGATTATTTATTTTATTTCAAGTGTCCACTGATTATAATGCGACCACTATAAATTGGCGTGCGAGGGAGGGCGAACCTGTCGCGTAACAGAAGTTGCCAGGGTGTAAATTTATTACACAATACATAATGTACAGAATGTCCGGTGACCGGTGTCGTAGCCTTTAACAGAAATTTGGTCAGGCAGCACTAAAGAAACCAAGCCGTAATGGCGGCCGTTCTATCTATCAAACTGTCAGACGGTAATATCGGTCCATTATTTGCTTTTTCAGCTTCGCAAAACTTTAATACTTCATTGGCAAGTGTTCTTGCACCATCCCGGACTGTTTAGGATGTTTTGGACATAATAATTCAGTATATATTGGTAATCAAGATGTCACAGCTCCCGAGCAAATACAAAATTGTACTGAATGACAGCGCGAGGGGTTACCACCGGGTGCAGGCGGGGCAGGTTTTAGTTCCAAAGTCGCCGCCCGCCAAGTTATTGTGGTCAAGCAACAGAATAAATATTTATAGTTCTTCTTTGTGTAGATTGCTGTGCAATATATCCATCTTTAAGTTTAAAAAAAAAGCTAAATATAAACTTCAAACTAAAAATAAACTTCAAACAGCTGACTTTTTCGGAGCCCAATGCCTAGATTCAAAGGGGCCATTATTACAAAGCATGCCTATACATGCATACATTGAGGTTATACCAAACGTTAAGTTTTTAGCAATTACACATGTTTAATTAATTTTATAATTAAAAAATACAGCAGATATCTCTTTCTGATGAACGGCCTTCGTATTATGTATTAGTTACAATGATTGATTGAATTGAATGACCAAACATTCTTGCATAAAATTTAATCAGAATATTAAAAACAGTGAAATAAATTATTATTTTCAAGAATCTGTTGAGATCGTTTCCATTGCGATGATGTAATCCAGAAAACAGAGGTCAAAAATATGAGGTATTCTGTGACTGAATACATTGAAATACAATAATAATGAATTCATTATGCTAATCACACACGCAAAGCTTCAATGTCAAGATATAAGTACAAGACAAAAGGTGCACATTATTGGCTGCCATATAACTGTTCAGCCATTGTAACATAATATGATGTGAATCCCGCATTAACAATTATTTCAATAATGTGGAAAATACACATTAGGCACGGGTCTGGCGTGTTTAAGATAGATACGGCAAATTTAAATCATATTTTGTTTTTAATACATTCAGTACCACATCCACATGCCTCATACATGTATATATATCAATCTACATTTTTAAATGTATATAATCGCACGTTACAGAGCATTAATTTAAATACATTATCGATCAGGCAGATGGTGCGTGCAAGCATGGTGGTAGGAAAGAAGCTAGTCAAATCTCACATATACCTATCTACCATCCGTTCGATATTCGTATCATATGTGAAAGATGTGCTCAGATTATTAAATATAAAATTTAAATAATGCTTTTCCTTATAACTATAAATTGCATCTAATGCTGGTGTAGATGCAATTTGTAGTTGATTAAATTTGGTTTATTAAATATGCAAGTTATATCTTTGTGATAAAAATTCTCTGTGGTATTCTTGATATACAGGGTGTCTCAAAACTAGTAGCAAAAACTTTACAGGTGGATTCCTGCTTTGATAATCAGTCGAAAATGTTCAAGTAACCAAGACCTAAATATCAATAGTTATGGAGACATGCACTATCAAAGTTAGCATTTTTTTTTCAATATTTCCAAATTATTTTTTGTCAAAAGTTGAACCGTCATCACAGCAACTTATATTAATTAAGAAAAATTCATTGGTCAAGTTGAATAAAACAATAAAAACCTTGCAAAAATTGAAAATAGGATTTTTTATAATCGATATGAGTCTGTAATGATTGCTCGACCTTTTTGCAAAAAATAAGCTAGAAATATTGAAAAAAAAATGCAAACTTTGATATTGCATATTTCCATAACTATTGATCGTGGTTGCTATTGATTTTGGGTGCAGAGGTCTTGGTTGCTTAAACATTTTAGATTCATAATCAAGGCAGGAATATACCTGTAAAGTTTTTGCTACTAGCTACGAGACACCTGTATAGTTAAGGAAGGCTGTTCAAATACTCGTATCTTCATCTAACATCATACGGTATAATATATTATAATCTCATAACTATTTGGAAGACTCGGATTTTACAGCAGCCTTTTTAAATGTATACAAAAACATTATATTTGCATTACTGTGTACTAAATACAGTCGAACTCGGTTATAAGGAACGCGACGGGACCAACTAAATTAGCTCCTTATAGCCGGGACTCCTTATATCCGGGATTCACTTTTTTCGCAATTTTTTTTGATTGTGTGATGTTATTTTCAAGAGCAGCTAAATAAACATCCTTATCTTTCCAGAGCGATGAAACTGTAGAAGACGATTTTGAAAACTTTTTACAGACTTTTCGACGCCGATAATTTGGACTTTTTCGCGAACCTAGAGACACTTTCGTTTGTTAGTGAACATGTTTCCGATAGAACAATTCGCGTTTAACTGGTTAGGCTTTTAAATGCTAATACAGTTAACTGCATAAAATAAACTGCCACCATAAACATTTTGGAAACCCCCAATAATCGGAGTTATATGACCAGTATTCTCGACCTTCAGTAAACTATTGCTTGCCTGCGCACGTGGGATTTTCGGACACAAGTTTGTGTACATCATAAAATAAACCCTAATTAAGTGCGAGCCGCTTTAAAAGCAAAGTGAAAAAGTTCATTGTTATGAGTACGTATTTGTTTTTTTTTCTGTAACCCAAGCAAATATGTTTGCAGAGTTTCTAAAATTTGCTCCGTATATCCGGGAATCGCGCTTTTGAGAAAAATCAAAGTTATTGTAGTTTGTAAAATTTTACGATTGTATATTGAACAATTTCTATTTAAATGCCTAAACACTGATAGTAAAGTGTGATAACTTTTTCAAAATTCATGTACATACGTCCCCTGGGAGTTAAAAAATCAAATAATTTAATAAAAAACGTGATTAAAATCTTGATAGTTAAGACCATTACAACTAACCTTATTTGTAGAATTTCTTTCTTCGAGCAGTGATCTAACTTTGGCGTATAGGGCTTCCTCTCGTATCCTGGCTGCATCCCTTATTTCCCTGACCAAATCAGCGAGCATGCCAGGACTGTAGATGGCTGAAGTGTTGGTCATGCCTGTGGCGGGAGATCCTAAGGGATTGTGGACGGACTGAGGACTCTGTCGGATGTTAGAACCCGTGTCGTTTCTCCAAATAGCAGTCTGTTGTTTTAATGTTTCTAGCTCTCCTGTGGATTAAAAATGAACAATTTTTTAAAAGTATGTCTGATTTAAAAGGATGCAATTCTGTCTGTTCAATCATTGCGAGTATATACACAAGTATAACGCACTTGTGTATATACGAGGGCGGTCCAATAAGTACCTAGCCTCACCGCCTGATGGCGCTACTATCGCAAGAGAAATGTACTATTATGTAGTATATTCTCATAGACGACTACTGTAAAAATTTCAGTCAAATCGGATTCGTAGTTTTGTTTTGACCGCGTGTGGAAGTGGGCGTGTCCGCGGATTTTAGAAAAATGTAAAAAGAGCAATATCGGTCGGTGATTCGATTCTTGTTTTTGGAAAAGAAATCGCGCAGCGAAATCAAAGAGCGCTTGGATGCTGTGTATGGTGGCTCTTCTCCTTCGATGGCGACTGTCAAAAAATGGTTTAATGAGTTTCAACGTGGTCGCACATCAGTTTTTGATGAGCCACGCCCAGGTGTCCCAAAAACGGCTACCACGGAGGATAACATAACAAAAATCCACGATCTCGTATAAGCAGACCGCCGATTGAAGGTGCGCGAGATAGCTGAGACAGTAGGCATCTCAAAGGCCGCGTGGGTCATATCCTGCATGAAATTTTGGGCATGAGAAAACTGTCGGCGCGATGGCTGCCGCGTTCGCTCACTCCGGACAACAAGCGAAACCGTGAGACTACTTCAGAGCAGTGTTTGACGCTGTTGAAGCGCAATCCGAAGGAGTTTCTACGTCATTTCGTGACCGTTGACGAAACGTGGATCCACTGGTACACACCAGAGATCAAGGAACAGTCGAAACAGTGGACTTAACCCGGTGAACGTGCTCCAAAGAAAGCGAAGACTGTCCTATTGGCCGGAAAGGTGATGGCCACCGTTTTCTGGGATTCAGAAGGTGTGATCTACTTCGACTACCTGGAGAAGGGCAAAACGATCACAGGGCTGTACTATGCCGAATTATTGGGCCAATTCGACGCCGAATTGCAGAAAAAACGGCCACATTTAGCGAAGAAAAAAGTGCTCTTCCGCCATGACAACGCACCGGCTCACACCTCCGCCCTCGCCACGACCAAATTGGTCGAATTGGGCTACGAACTGCTGCCCCATCCACCGTATTCTCCAGGTTTGGCCCCGTGCGACTTCTTTGCGTTTCCAAACTTGAAAAATTCACTCGCCGGGCAGAAATTTGAGTCGAATGAGGAGGTCATCACCGCCACGGAGGCCTACTTTGCAGACCTCGAGAAAACGTATTTTTAGACGGGTTAAAGAAATTGGAGCTTCGCTGGATCAAGTGTATCGAGCTAAAAGGAGATTATGATGAGAAATAAATTGCCACTTTTCCAAAATTTTCGTTATTCTTTTGTAGGCTAGGTACTTATTGGACCGCCCTCGTACATCCAGCGGAGATCCATCAAAAAGGAACTACGTGTACAAAAAAAATTCATGTTAATTTTTTTTAAATCATCCTGTTTCCTATATTTCATATGTAATCGAAATGGTCATTGCAAAAACTTTAAACAAACATAGTAAACACCGGGGGCGTGCAGTGAGAACAAGAAGCATGACTTTTACCTAAGCATATATTTTGAAAAGAAACTGAAATAAGAGACAATATATCTCGTAATATTTCGATCACAATAATTAACATATAATTCAGATTTTAATATTTCATTATATTCTGCCAGATAAATATTTGATTTTGTTTTTTTTCCAGATATATGTTTAAATAAAAGTCATACTTCTTGCTCTCACTGCACGCCTCTGGTAAACACTAAAAACATAATTTATGTTAAAACACGTACATTTACTACAACAGATTCAAGAATATATGCGATACGTAAACATAGTAAATGAAAATGATTTGTAGGTTAATTTTTGCAAATTAGAGTAAGAAACAGTAATCAATTTGGTGACTGCGAGTATAGATTCTTGCTCTTTTGAAATATGAAATATTACGTGTTGGGCATTTTCTGTTTCAAGTTAAAGAAAATAAACTTAAGAAATCGCACAACATTTTGTAGAGTCCAGAATATTTTTTCATATTAAGATTTTTCATGTGTATGTAAAAAAACTCAAGTAAGCTTTAGGAATATGTGCAATATTTGAAAACAGACTTAACAACGGGGCAAATAACTCAGTCTAAATTACCTCTTATCTTATCATGTGAAACGTAATCGCAAACAAGCAAATCGCAATGACATTCAAACCACAAAAGTGAAATACTAAAATAAGAAAACTGTCAGCGAGATTATGTGTTTGGCTATCAAGAAAATAATCAATATTTGATCATTTTTTAATAATACTTAAGCTTATTTTTCTCTACTGTAGCATTTGGCACAATAGGTGATGTAGTTTGCTAAAACAATTTAAATACAATATGACTTATACACAAACTTATAATCGTTTTTTCTCAATGATATAATAAACTGTAGATACGTTACAAGCGTGAAATCTTGGCAACTCAAAATTAAGATAATTGCCTTACTTGCATTTGTTATTGAACGGACCTTCTTTGTGATCTTTTGCAACGCTACGCCGAAAAAAAAAGTCCCGGGGAAAAGAAACAGAGTATCGTACACTATTGTAAGAATGAGTATGTTATTTTAATGTGCCCGTGATTTGTTGTCTCTTTCAATGCGACATTTGCTACATATGAAAGCCGGCTAGTATGAGAATAACGTGTCTATATTATAATACGACAATGCAATGAATTACACACTTTTCTTTTAGACTTATTTTGATTTTTCTGATTTACAATAGGACACAGTTCAATTGCTTTTAAGAACCATTTTTGAATAGCTTAACAAGGCAGTGGAACATATTCAATCAAACCTTAACACAAGCAAATGAATTTAAAACAAAAACACAGAATAAATTAACTAATCTGATAATAAATTAAATAATTCTAAAATTAACCACTATTTTGATGCTATTATATATGTTAAAAAGGAATTTTGAATGCTTACACTTCAACTTTAGGTATTGTTATAAATAATAAAATAAAATAAATACCAATGTTGTCAGAGGATGTACTTTCCAACATGGTAAAGAAAATGACTAATGATTTTACAGATGAATATGTGCATTGTACAAACCTCTAGTATCCTGCAAGGCTTTGTAAAGTTTTCTGTTGGTATCCTTTAAAGAATTTATTTGGTCTACTAGGCACATAATCAGTCTATTGTCTGCTTGGCTTGCGCCAGGACCAGAGCTATCCGACTCTGTATCATCCAGAGATTCTTCGTGAGATGGATCAAATGACTGATTCTGGGCAAGGCCCGGGTCGCTAAATCTTCTCTGGTTTCCAGAATTGTCATCTTCTTGACCCGAGGTACTGTACGGGTCGGCCACATGATTAAAGGCTGGAGGTAGACTCGCAAAATCGATGGTAGTCCCTGTCATAGATGAAGTAATATTACTTTTCGGATCAAATTTTATTACATTGGGGCTGTGGCCATTTTGGAGCGCGGTGAAATCATTTTCAGTTCCGGCACAAGGATTTTTCCGATAGGGAGCAGGATTTTTCTTCGAGTTTGCACCGCGACTTTTCCGCGGTTGGAGGTGCGAGCTTTTCAGAGGGTTTGGCTGTCCCCAGGCTGGGATATTAGGGTAGTGAGAAGATATAGGCGGCGGACAATACATGGGCGGGTAAACTGGTAACGACAAAGGTTCCGGCGGATAGCCGTATGGATTCGCATACCGAAAAACACTCGGATCAGATGCTGCATTGAAGAGACGCTGTCCGTACATTGCGTATTGTGGACTCCAGTAATTACCATTCATCTGATTAGAGAAATTTTCGTGTAAATCATAATCAGGAATGACGTCGAGCGTGTGTTGCGTGCTTTTTTCGAGCCACTTTTGCAAATAATTGCTACGTTTCTCACGCACTTTTTTTCGTTTTCCAAGTATGCTACTGTTGTTTGGCTGCTTACCATTTACATCATTGGGAAATGAACTCATTTTTATTTAGTCAATAAGCTTAGGTGTTTTTATTTGGTTGTCAGACTTCAAGTTTTCCTTAGTTGTTTTTGTTACAGGTACTACTTATACACAAAATTAAAACTTGTCTTGTGAAGACACATGATTTTTCCCTGCGCACGGAAAATCCTATAATTGAATTATTGACACAGCGAGCGCTGCAAACACCGTAATCAGCATGAACTGGCTGTGAACACCACAATCTTGATCTGAACACATCCAATACATCGGCATTCGATATCTACAGAAACAAAAAGTTTTGTTATTTCATAGACAATTATTTGATCAATAATCGACAATAATCGTAGGAAGCGTTCATGCAAAACATCTGAGTAGGAAAGTAGGAATTGATTTCACAACAAATTAGCGAAAATGTGACGTAGGTACCTAATAAATTCTTATCTTATTTTTTTTCAATTGATTCAGCAACATTATACATTGATATTTTCTAAAAATATTGATAATAATATTGAAAGGTTTTTCTGAAACATGTAGGAGTAATTAACCAAATACATACAAATAATACAATCAATATATTTTTTTAAATTCTTATCTTCATAGTCGTCGTACCGATAAAAGTATTTTAAATACGATTAGCAGATAGCGGTTGGCATTGATTTCATACAGGGTTATTTATGAAAAATAATTATTATTTAAGCAGTTAACTTATTAACATGTTTATAATTTATATTATGATTGCGCTAAAACTAAAACCGCAAGTAGTGCTCATTCTGCCATTTTCAAAAAACAGTAATTAAATGGCGAAATTCTACGAAGTAGCAAGTTGTATATTTTGTTTTAAAATACATGTACATAATATTTAATGTGTAGAAATATTTATTTAGTAAAAACACGGTATTTATTATTCGAGTCACTTTTAGATATAATGTCTTTAATATTTATACGCGTTTAATAATTTATATATTAAAATAATCTGTGCATCTCGCCGCTAACTTTTTGATTTTTGAGGTTTGCCATTTCAGCTGTCATACACAAAATTTTGACGTCAATCTTTTGCTTTAATGAAACTGCATTCCAATTTTAATGAATAACTAACTACCTAATAATAAAAATGTACATAATATAAAGTTATATTCCAGTTTGAATTAAGTCACAAACCTTATAATACGGAAGAACAGCACGGATGACACGTTAGGCCAAGTGTCAAATATTACCTCAAAAACGTGCGCAGTGAGTACATTAACATTTACGTAAACATACATTTTGGAAAAAGAATCGAAATTAAAATTTGATGTATCATAAAATTATGATATATTAAAATCTAAGTAAAGTGATAATATTTGTTTCAGGAAAATTATAAGATATAAATTTTGTTTTGATTTATTACAAAGCCACGCTTCAATGTAGTCAGTGTCATTTTATTTAGAATTCTACATATGATTTTGAAAACATGTTTGTGTAATTTAGAAGGACTTCATAAAAAAATAATATTAATACTTAAATATTTATAACTTCTATTTAAATAAAATACAAAGTTACCCGCAGAGCCTAGCAGCAATCAATCGGCGAGAGCCACAATAACCACTCGCGCGGCGTAGTAGCGTATAATGCGCGAGAGTCAATTACAAACACTAAAAATGGTTGTGGCCATTCGGCCACTACAGCCGCCTGCAGGGCCTAGCAGCAAGCAATCGACAATATCTGACTGATTAAAATCTAGTAAAAAATAATTGCATAATACACAAAGTTTAGCACTTGATATACGCATATGAGAAATAGAACAAAACGGGAAGACGTTAGGAAGAACCCAATGATTAAAAAAAAGCGAGAAATGCTTTTTATTATTAATAATAATTAAAAGTATTAGTAGTTAAGCGTTTCCACAGAGTATAAAATTGTATATAGATAAATTAAATCCCTTTTTTAGGTGAGATGATTGGGACATACCGGAAGTATGCCCCCCCTTACATATATTTAAGACACATTTATAAAGCAGTTAAAATATCTATTCTTGCATAATTTAATCCACTAGTAAACAAAACGTATTTTTTACAATACATGATATTTCATGGACTTTTCAAATAAAAATGTATTGTAATTAGTGATGCAACAAATACGAATACGAATATTCGTATTCACCGAATAGTAGATATTTACCGAATATTCGTCTTCGCCGAATATCATCACGAATATTAAAAACAAACTATTTATAACTGAACGCAACGCAAATTACGGCTTCGCTGTGCACCGTGTATCCGAACACACCTACGCACTCTATTATTGGGGATTCCCCTAACATTGAATCAATGGATTTGTTAAGTTCTCAAGTTGCCAATTGTTACTTGTTTCTTTTTGTTAATAATTAAGGTTAGGTGATCATTTTATGTAGTTTTTGTTTTGTAATACGTATTGTTCATTCCATCTTATTTCTGTTGTGTGTAAAGGTGTTAACTCATATAAAATAATTTCAAATTAAATCTAATGACATGACCTCTCGTAAGCGTGAAAAAGTGGTATTTATTTTCGATCGCTGGTAATATACAAATGGATAAAAGAAATCGCCAAACGTCTGAGAAGTTACAAATATTGTGCTTTTTGAAAAAAAAAATTGCGGGTGGTAAATTTTAATTATTAAATCTCTTAGTAAAAAAGAACAGTGGTGTGTTATTTATTACCTTTTTGAATTATTCGTATTCGTATTCGCCGAATAGTAGGTTTGATATTCGTTTTCGTGAAAGTAGTATTCGTTGCATCACTAATTATAATAAAGCGCGACTTAATTACTAAGACATCATACATAAGACATATACAAAGAGTATTTAGTATTTAGTGTGACCTTTTCACAAATGCCTCAAAATTTGCAAGCTCATAGTATTTTTTTTTAAATAAGTCAAACTGTTAGAACCAACCGTGGAACCAGATCCTGCATCTAGAAATTTACTTAGGTTCATGTCTTTTGGTGGCCTTTAAGCGTTTCACAAAATCATGTAGGCACGCAAACATGTATATTTTATCTTTCATTCCCGAGTTGAGACCAAAAAAATATGAACGCAAGTGGATTTCATGAGTCAAGTGACATCCACTTGCGTTCATATTTCTCCATAGATATTAAATCATTTTCATACCATTTATCTTTATCCACAGATAAGGGATCAGTGTCTGTCATCTGTCAAAAATATGCAATAAATGTTCGTAGTTCGTATTGTTTGATTATATTATGAATTCTGCTGGCCGTTCCAATAATATTAATCATAATATTATTTGTGCCGGAGCGTTTTTACTTATTTTTCCTGAAAAAATTAATAGAGATGCGTTGGTGCCTACACAATATACAATTCATTCGACATCTCAATTCTTTAGATTAAGCTTCTCGGAGTACTTACACTTGTGTTGTATGATATAGGGCTAATTTGGTGGTCTCCCGAGGTGAAGATTAAACAATTGTAGATGTAACTAATTACTGTAAAATGTCAAATAAAGTGCCCATGTATATTGCACATGCTTGATTCAGCCTGAATGCTTCTGATAGAATGGATATTCATATTCAATAGGTTACCATAATTTTTAGATTCATTTTAAATCGTGTTGATTCTGTATTATTTATTTATTTGAAAAAATAAACATCGAAACAAACGGAATTTAGGCATAATTGTCGATGGGGGGTGGTATTACGGATGTCATTATATTATGATATTACGGGATTAATAAATATTATAATAATAATATATTTCTTATGGACATTTTTTATCTTTTTCAGGCAAACCATGAACAATTTGCTATACGGCCTTCTTGCGGAACCATCGGGGAATTTGATAACTTTGTGCGTATGTCATGTAGTGACTTCGAATATATTTTGCAAAAAATATTTCCAATTATTGCGAAAAAGGACACATTTTGGAAAGAGGCAATACCTACAAAAGTGAGATTGGAATTAACATTGTGATATCTGGCGACTGGGGACAGTTACAGGAGCGTGCACTATCTGTTCAAAATATTAAGTCCACTAATATCGAGAATAATTCCTGAAGTACGTTTGGCTCTAGCTGATATAACTAATAGTTTTATTCATCACTAGTATGTTTTTTTTTTCAGCACATGTACATAGACATTATTTATCATTAGAGCACATGTACATCGACATTATTTATTATTAGAGCCTTTGTGTCTGCTTACCTCTCTTGAATAATTATTTTCCATCTTCGCCTCTGCAGGATATTTTTCCCGATTCAACGCACATTTTCCCAGGATTTACTTTATTATAATGAACCACTTTTTATATCAACCCATTATGGACTAGCAGTGCTGTTTGGCATCAGCACAAATGTAGATTTAAAAAAACATTCCCAATTATTTACATGGGAGTGCTAGCAGTGCCATACGGCATCAATTAATTTTTCCAAAACATAAACATAGAGGAAACTCTGAGTGGCTGAAAATAGTCATGTAGGTGTGTATACAATACCACAATATAAAAAATCACGCTATTCCTACACCCTGAGAAAATTCCGTCCATAATGGGTTGATGTAATTTTTACGGAGTCAAATTCAGAAGTTTTTTGTAACATACTTTAGAAGTTTGATACTTCCGTCTCTGCTCCAAATTCTTTATGGAATGATAGTTAATGTCTCGAAAGTAAACAATTTTTTTTGCGGCTTCAGATAGTTTTTATGGGAAAGGGGTCATACTTTTCAGGTGTTGTAAGCAGAAGAGGTTAAGAGGTAAAATGTTATACATACCTTTGAGAATAAATCGTTTGGTAGTTGAAAAAAATAAGAGTGTTTGGTGTTAGTCTTAGCATTTAGATAGTATGGATGTGAAAGAGTTATAATGATAAGTAGAAGAATATTCTATTCACCCAATTTATTGAATCTTTTAACATAAATCTGGAGGATGTAATCAATAAAAGTACACATTTATTTTATTTAGTCCCTGACAACAAACTCCATAAATTTTACATTTTTAACATGAAATACATATAAGTTAACAGTATTAACCATTATTGTACATGATAGATTCTGCAACCGATGCCCTGCATTTCAGGATGTGCGTAACTTCCATAAAAATCTCCCACAACATCCTAGTAAAGCATATTGTTATTGCATCTTGATATTTCGCAAAATAAATATTAGTACGATAATGGTCAAATACAAAACTGTTACTAAACATTTTATAAGTGATAGAAAATTTTCATAAGCTAAATAATATTTACTCTACGTGATATTTGTGTACAATTATGAATTATTTAACAAGTTAAAAAAATATTATGAAGTGTATTTTTAAGAAATACTAATTATTGATTAATAAAACTTATCGATCATTCAACGAAAATGGTAGTTGTCATTTGGTAGAATGGCAGTGGATTTGCGTGGGCTTTTCCATTATGTTTTGTACAAAAATATTTTCTATTTGTTAATCATCAGAGATCAATTTATGAATAAATACTCTTTCATATAAAACTAGTTTTGTATTTTTTTTAAATGTAGAATATTACATTAAAAAATTGCATAAATGTAGCGGTATATATATACACTATTTGAGGTATTGAAAAATGTTTACCTGATTTTTAATATGTTACAGTAAATGTGTTATTTCAATAAATGTTCACGCTTATTTGTCAAAGATATACATGCTAATTCGGAGGTCAATCCATTACTAAGCATTGAAAGTCGCATTAATAGAAGTACATATACATAGAAAAAGTATGCGCCAACAAAATCTATCAATTTAAATTAAAACTTGCAAGCAGTGTGAATTTACCAAGCACATAATGACCTATAAATTTGATATGTCACGCCTGTTTATGAATGCTAAAATTAATTGAAAAATAATTCAATAATTCTAGCAAAGGGTTGGGTTATGTTGGCTTAAATAAAGTGTTATTAATCTATCAATATCATTTTGTACATTGTACATCATACATTAGATTTGTGTTCTGCAAATGTATGCGTTGTCTAGTAAATTAAATTTTTAAATTTAATTAATTTAATTAAATTAAAAACAACACGAAAATGGCAGCCAGCAAAATTCTATTATATTTTATTGATACTTAAAATCTAGAAATTTATATGAAAGCGTACATTGATTTGTAAGTGTAGATATTTTAAAATTTTACACTTTTACTGTAACATATGCATAAAAAACGGTTTGAATAAAATGGAATATTAGATTTTTTAAAAATGAATAGAGAGATTATTGAAACATTACGTAACTAAAATAATTAAGTAAAAAAATTAAATGACAGAATACTTACCGCTACATTAGTAAAAAAGAAAATATCTATGATATTTGTATAAAAAGATCTACTTTCATTAGAATATGCAAATATTTAATACGCACTCATTGTTAAAAACGGTTGAGACGGCTGTTGACAATTCTTTGAAGACATGAGTGGTACGACAGATGCAAACTTCAGTGCAAAATATTCTCCACAGGTAGAATTATAAAATTTGAATCTTTGGAGAAGTCCTGTCTCTTTGTTGTTTTAAAGCTATTGATTAAAAATGAATATATGTTGATAATGACAAATCAACTTTGTATCTGAAAGTTTCTATAATATAACAAAATCTTATTTATGTTATTATATAACCACTAAAAATTCCTTTTTTGTTTACCTGTTTCGAGATATAAACCGTCTCTTCGTCAGGACAACCACTACACTAGCATGTAAATATCACTACACACCACAACCATAGTATTATTTACACACCAACACCTTCACAGTATACTCTTTACATGCGTGTTACTCTAACTAAAGGCTAACATGCATATTAGCCACCTTTAGTTAGAATGACACCCACGTGAAGAGTATTTTGTGAAGGTGTTGGTGTGTAAATAATACTATGGTTGTGGTGTGTAGTGATATTTATATGCTAGAGTAGTGGTTGTCCTGACGAAGAGACGGGTTATGTCTAGAAACCAGTAAAAGTGTAATTTTTAGTGGTTATATACTAACATAAATAACATTGTGTTATGGGCCTACCACACGCTCAAATATCACCACATTTTTGCATGCGCATGCCGGTTTGTAAACGGGGCACCGTGTACAAAGCACCAACTACATGCACATTTGTACACGGAACACCGTGCGTGTTTTGTGTCGGAGTTGGTGTTTTGTACACGGTGCAACCGGCATGCACATGCAAAAGTGTGGTAATACTTGAGCTTGTGGTAGGCCCATTAAAATGTCCGGCTGCAAAATTAATGATTTAAATATTAATACTATTTCTCTAATAACATTGCAATATATGAATGAACTAAAAGGTTACAATTCAAACAATTAAATATCAGGATTTTTTGTATATTTTTTTCTGCATATTTTATAAAAATTGTATTTCAAAATAATTACAAATCTAAATGTTGTGTGTCAAAAAATAAACTCTTATTAGTTATATAACCATGTGATCAATTATTACTGAAATTGTTGTCAATGCATGGTTAAATTTAATTTTAAATACACATGAAATGTTTAGAAAAACATTTTCTTAATCAATTATATTAGACTGACAAAACATTAAAATGACAACTAAAATTCTTAAAACTAATGTAGTATCTACCTACATGTTTGAGATTTAAAATAAAATAAAAGAGAATTATACTTATTTGTCAATGTACTATCAAAGATTTTGAGAAAGAGAAGAAATCTTGAGCATACGCTCTGCTGTAAAAATATCAAAAACACTATAGGTTTACAAAATTGTACAATAAATTAAAGTGACAAAAACTGCTTTATATTTTGACTTTACTAACTGACTGACTTACCGCCTCTAGTGATGAGATAAACCGTGATTGGTGTTCAATTGTAATGATAATCGGTAATTTTAATCACAAGGTTTAGTTTCTGGTGTTGAATTATAAACAATGACAGTTACGAAATCAATGTTATTACAATCAAATACCAATCACATAATCACAGTTTATTTCATCACTAATTATCATATTATGGGTAGGCAGAGAGGACAGAGGGCCAACTCTTCTGCCTGATACAAGAACACCTTCACCTCATCTGTGAACATAAATGTTTGTCATCATCATCTATAACATTGTTTTGCTGTTGATAAATTTCACCATCATTTACACACAACAATTATGAAGCTGTGGAGACATTTGCAACCCTGTAAGACACCTTTCATAATATCAAACTGTGGTGTGAATGATCCATTGATTCTTACACACACAGCACTTTCTTTTTATAGGGATGCAATTGTCTGCACAAGTTAATCATTCATTCTATACTCAGTTAATTAATATCTCCCGCAACTTTTCTCTGAACTCAAGTCCACATTTAATAGTGTAAATTTATTATGATTTATGTTCAAATCTTTAATCAACTGGTGCAAGTAAATTTTGATATTTACAGAACCATGCGGCAAGTAATTCTACTCTATTTTTCAAAAAAAATAAATTGATTGTACTATTATTAAAACATACATGATTACAAAATTATGCCTACCTATTTTGGTGGAAACAAATGAATATGTAATTTAAATTCAAAAGATGGATAACTCAAAACTGAAGAATTTACTTAAATTATCAAATCAAAATCATAATTGATCAATGATCAGGCCCGGCGACAGAAATGTTGAGATCCCCTAGATATGTTCAAAGAGTGAATAAAACTTAAAAAACAATTTTAACATGTGAAATCATTTTTGACTGATGGAATCGAAAATACTGGAAAAAAAAAATCGAAAATAAGTATCCCAAGGAAGAAAAAGTAATATGTTATTTTTATTTAAAACCATTCTACATATTAAATAAAAAAATTAATTTGCTGTGAGTGAGAAAAAATCTGAAATGCGAAAAAGCGATTCAGCGAGATAATCACATTTTCTTTAAACACATATAAAATTTTATTACGTTATTCAAAACACCGGAAGAATCGATTGCTTTATATTGTATGGTATGGGGCCCCACTACATTTCAGGGGCCCATACAGTGTCCCCACAGTAAGTCTCAAACCGTTGCCGAGCCTGCCAATAAAACATTATTTTAAATATAATGTAAAGTTACTCAAATTCAATAACGAATATATTTATATTCTTTAAAAGAATTAAAGCACTTTCGAAGAAAACTCAATACAAATTTTTTGGAAACACAATGTACACAATTTGCAGATTAAAATTGGTTGTAATTGTGTATTTGATTCGGACTATTAAAAAAAACTAATGTTAACCATAAGAAATATTAGTATTTACTTCATATTGAATTATTACTACTTATTTACAGAAAACACATGAATAACACGAGAGAATATTATGAAATAAAATCTGAATATCAAATTGCCAACGTCTAGAAGATGATAATGTTTATACATTTGTACAATTAAATAATCAATAAGCAGTTGTGGCAGTTTATTAATTTACTACAAAGCGAAACATAAGACGTAGAAAAATTGTTAATAATACAAACTAAGAAAAATTTTGCAAACAAATTTTAAACTCATTAATTATTTTTTACATTTAAACAAAGTACTCCCGATGGTCTGAGTGTATAGAGCAAGGCCTTCCATTTATTATAGACATATTGAGGTGTTCAGAGTTACCTTGGTTGGTCAAGCTCATCATACTTTGTTGGACCCTCTCAATGGATTTTGCCTACAGTGGATACTCCTTTGGCAGGTAATAGATTTTTGTGCAGAGCGAGGTAAAAAGCGAAATTGTTCCCTATGACAAAATGAAGTCATGTAACAGTGCTATTCCCCATAAAAATTTTACTTGATGTGCAGAAAACATATTATTAATATTTAACATTCGTTTCCATTTTTTCAATGGCTCAGTGTCAAAGTAAACTGAATATTGTACCAATAAAATAAACAATGGGACCTTAAGTACCAAATCTCTAAAATATTTTTAAACAAAGTACCAAACACAAGGAAGCCATACTTAAAATTCTTGGCGGCAAATCGTTGATTTTTCAAAGTGAGAAATTTCATATGTGAATAAAAAGCAGTATTTTATGTATGCAGAGATTCTATAGCAAGCTGAACGGCCGTATGTTCAGAGGGAAAACTGAGTGACACATCCATTTTCTTGATTGTAATAAATGTAAAGACCCATTGTGTAAACCTATGTCAAGTACTGTATTTTGCTTATCAGTAAGTAGTATAAATAAAAAATTACGGATTCAACATCATATCGAGGACAGAAAACCAAGAGAGTTAGTGATTATTTCAAACTTTACAGGAGAGCATTATCAATCTGATTTTGTCAATATTTCTTTTATTATTAAATGATTTCCATACGTATTTCGGATAAACAAATATAGAAACCGTTTATTTAATAATAAAAGAAACATTGATAAAACTTTCTTTCGCTCCCCTGTAAAGTTCGAAATAATCGCTTTGCAACTCAGATATAATTGTTATTATATCTGAGTTGCAAAATCCACCACCTATCTTCATGTTTCATATTATATTTTATTTACATACATCTCGACCATCATCTTCCGTCAGACCTTCAGGAGTACCTGTATTTTGTTAATAAATTTCTATAAATGTGTGTTTTTATTTGCACACATTGAATTAAACATTAATAAAAAATTTAGTAAAAATTATTGAAGTTCATAAAAAGTAAAAAGATAACATCTCTACAAATAACAAAAAAATTTGCCACCCTGATAACGGAGCTTTTGCTTACACAAATATATATATAGTTATATGTTTTATCTCCTTGCAAGACATTTCAAAGTGCAGTACTAATTAAAAGAAACGTTATATTATGTATTATAAGATACACAAAAGAGATTTTGATGTTTGCACTTGAATTCATCTTCTAACCAAAGA
The DNA here is from genome assembly GCA_016648135.1 of Agrypnia vestita. Lineage (NCBI taxonomy): Eukaryota > Metazoa > Arthropoda > Insecta > Trichoptera > Phryganeidae > Agrypnia > Agrypnia vestita. The sequence continues at coordinate 293,647 of JADDOH010000029.1, forward strand.
GAGATGCGACTTTTAGAATGCTACATACTATGTTTATATCTATATAAATTTTCTAACTAATTAAATGATTTCCATTCTGAAAGGTTTTCACTTTTAAAATGTAATAATTAAAATGACAAACAGGACTAGCAAAGATGAAAAAACCAATACATATTAGTAAACCTAGAAAATCAACGAGGACACACCAAGCTGAAAAACATAAAAAATAATGTAAACTGAATGTAAATTAAATGTAAATGTTAATGTATTTCTGATAGAAAGGTAAACCCAGTTAATCCGCTAACTATGACTCAAGATAAAATCTGAATAAGTAATAATTTCACCACAATATTATTTGTAAATGAATTTTTGATAATGATTATCTTAAATTTTATCAAACAATAATAAGCTGCTAAAACATTACGACGTAAAAATACAAAATGCCAATCAGAATGGAAAACTGTATCAATCTAAAATCATTAAAATATACTATTGCAAAAAAATCAATTAATTATAAAAATAAATGCTTAATTTTCTAGCGCCACATTACATCTAACACAGATATGATTCTAAAATATGAGAAGTTGAATAGTTATTAATTCATCTCTTGTAAGAAAATAAACAGGTAAAGGCATACTCACCCATCACCACCTTTTGACAACTGAGAATCCGAACTAATTTCAGAAGTTTCATTTGTATGTGTGTGACGATAGAACTACAAATTTTTGGAAAGGTTTACACAATTGTATGCCCGCATTCAATGTGTCTACGCACACGGATGTAATAATTAAAATAAAAAGAGCATTTCTTTTGTGAAATGATTTCTAATCATGTTGTAATACAATAATATGTGAAAGGTGGCTTTTAATATTCTAACCATAAGGGATTACAACATACATAGTATTTTACAGCGTGTCTCATAGCCAGTAGCAAAAACTTGGGAGAATCTTCTTCATTCAATTTTGAATAGAAAATATTTTTTACACTTTGGGTGAAATGTCTACAGTTGGGGCAGGTTGTTTCAAGTTTGATTAAAGTAAAAGTTCACTTAAAGCATAGATTTTTGCGTGCTCCACCAATCGAACGATCCGTTTCCGTAAAAATCTATGCTTTAAATGAACTTTTATTTTAATCCAACTTGAAACAACCGGGCCTTAGCAAGAAGCGACATAAAAGTTTGCATTTTTTTTAAAGACATTTCTGACTTATTTGTAAAACATTGGACGATCACTACATGGAACTGTATGGAATATTAAAAAAAAAAAATTGTATGGAACAAAAAAAATGAAAAAAACCTCACAATTTTTTTTTTTAATTTATGCAAGGTTTTAATTATTTTATTTGACTTGTATGAAAGGGAATGAATTTTAAATATTCAATATAAATTAATTTTATCATTTCATTTAACAAAAGATTAGTTAGAAATATTGAAAAAAAATTCAAACTTTGATTTCGCTTACTCCCATACATAAGTGTTTCATACACATTTCACCAAAAGTGTAACGAATATTTTTTATTGAAAAATTAATGAAGAAGACTCCCCAAAGTTTTTGCTACTAGCTATGAGACACCCTATTGAACCCTTCTATGTAATGAATTGGAATAGATCCAAAATACATCATTTTTAGTTGTTCTAGTATTTCAAATACAACATATTTTAAATGTATCATAAACATGCGAAATGGGGAAAAAGGGGAGAGGTGACTGGTGCAACACCGGGTGTACCAGCTTGAAAATAAAGAATTATTGATTTTGATGAAAATTTCATTAAATATAGCAGTAGATATTATCTCTAAGAGATATAAAGAGGTCTGCAAGATTGAAATTGTGCGCGTAAGGCTAACCTAGCCCAAAGGCGCAGCAATACGCTGAAATAATGTAGCATTAGGCTGAACTAGTGAGCAAAGCCGTAATTGGTGTTCAATTGTAACAATTACTGGTAATCGTAATTTAACAATTTTAACAAGAGGTTTAGTTTTTAGATTAACGTTTTTAGATTATTTAATTAAGGTGATTGTTTGTTGAATTACGAATCATCAGTTATCAATCAGCTTTGTAATCAAACACTGAATACAGAATCACAGTTTATCTCTTCACTATCGGAATGTATTGTTAAGAATACATTTTAAAATTGATACAAAATGTCATTTGAATACTTGGATTTTACTAAAGATGTTAAAATCTTCTGAAGATATAAATAGAAATTGTTGCCATCACAAGCAGAATATACACAGTTCGTCCTAGCGACTGAAAAGTTTCATTTATGGTGGGAATACATCTATGTTTTATTTTTATTTCCAGAACATTTTACAATATATTTTATAAAGAGATGTTTGAAAATCTTTCACACAATAATAAAAGCTATAGAAATTCAAAATTATTGTGCCCCCAAAAAATGCATCTAGAAAAAAGTGAGAACAATCAGTGCCTACTCTTAGGCCTCGGGTACGATACGATACGAGCAGCAGAGCGTCAATGCGCCAGAGTAGTAAGGGGCGCATTGTAGCCAGATTGGCGAGCTTAGTTATATTGTAGCCGGCGCCCCTCACTACTCTGGCGCATTGATGCTCGGACGCTCTGCCGTTCGCCACTCGTTTCGTACCCGAGGCCTTATGGTTATGTGAACAGAACAGCGGCATTAGAATGTTCCAACTTTCAAATTTGTGACACTTCAAATGGACTTGTTTCTTTTCTATTTGAAAGGTGTTCATTCAGTACACCAATTTTTGTGCATTCCAAAGGAAACTTACACTTCTCACCAATGTAATGCATCAGTTTACATTCAAAATTTCTCAAGCATGATGCACAGAAAGATTTTGGAATATTGTACATATATAAGGTATATATGTTTTTGTGTATATGTATACATATATACAAGGGTGAATGGTAGAAGAAATATGGTGCATTAAAAATATTTTAAAGTAGGTTTGGTATCGTGGTCATAGTGCACTTAGTATTTTTAATTTGAAAGACAGCTGTGTTAAGTTAAACTATGCATATACAATAGGTCGCTCATCTTCGGGCAGAAAACCAGGTTTTGCCATTGCAGGTCTTCAAAATTAAAGTCTGGCTTGAGATTTACGATACAGTAATGGAACAAGCGACCTCGGGTAATCCACTGAGAGAAAGGAAGACCAACAAATGCACAAGTCAAGAGAAAACACTTGTCGAGATTATCCAGACAATTGCCAAAGTGACGTGGGACTGAGTTCGTCATTGTAGAGTTTTCTGGGCTATTCAGTGGCGTGAATCCGACTTCTATGTTTTGATTTTTTGCTTGTTGTTTGCTTGTTTTTTTTGCTGTTTGTTGTTGCTGATGTTTTGCATCGTAAGCGATGGATAAAATATATATAGAAAACTCAGACTGAAGATTTTGAATGCTGTGAAAATCTGGGAACATTTTAATGTTGGTATGTAGCAAGGCTTATGGAAAGGACCTTGCAGTGGCATTCATGGCCGAAGAGAAATGCTAGTCTTGCAGTCGGTGGAGGAATTTGAGGGAGTCTTTCAAGTGAACGCTCTAACATTAGGGCAAAACTAAACAAAGAGGTGTAATTTTGTTTGTTTCATTTAAAATAAGACAATATTATATATCTTGATTTACTTCCAGGCTGTCTTACTGAAGAAGTGGTTATTTTACTTTGGATATTTAGTGTCTCAACAAATTTTATTTCTTTGTCTTAATATTACGTTTTGATGTCTTTGTCTTTATATTATGTTCCGATGTCTTTGTCTCCATATACATCAAACTAAGAAAATAAATCTCCTGTGGTAGATTAATATTATAAAACCATGAAAAACTATTATTTATTTAGTTGGTTATCTGAAAGATTTTTAATGCAAGAATTTATTTATAATTTATTGTAATATAAAAAGATTGTTTGAAAGAATATTCTTGTAATTTTCTGCAGTATTTAAAAATCATTTTCAATTTTATAGATACCCCTTATTAGATACCTAATAAGCTTGTGGAATACATTTTAAAAACAAATAGATAGAAGACCAATTAAGATTTAAAAATTCCTGTTTGAATCATACTTGTTAAATGTATAACTTATAAGTAGTCAATGTAACTGTGGCTCGAGATATACGTACAGGTATAGAATTTTAATGACAAAACAATGGCAGACATTCAGAGTTTCAATATGTCAATATTATATTTGAAACTTAATAACAAAAATAAACCCTCAATACGGCATAATGGCTCAACTGTCGAGGAAGTACAACTCTCCCGGTGGAGCTAACCTTAGAGAAGGTCTTCAAACAACAATCAAATTGATGTTTGGAATCCCATGATATCGGAGCTCTGCAGCATATCGTCTGCAACCGACCACTCGGTCGGAGGCAACTCCCCAAAAATATTATTTTCGGAATCAATCATGGAATAGTTGTAGGCTTTCGGGACAGAGTTGCGCTCACTCAGATTGGGAGAATTCGGAGACAGCACTGTGGTCAGCACGGGATCGGTGCAGCACTGCAGGACCTTGCTGTAGGTGGAGAGGGGCACGGATGCCCTGTCCAACTTCCTGCTGTGATGCGGAGCGAGTCCCATCAACTTATCGCAGCCATTTCTCATGGACAGGCCGGACACCTTAGGGAGCAGACTGTTCACTTGCTCAGAACCCAGCGGAGAAAGATTTCGGTACGGCTTAATATCCATCAGCTCTTGTTTGTCCATAACAGGTACCAAAAGAGGTTTTTCCTGAAATACCACACAGAAAAAAATATTAATAAATTTGCATGATAATGTGAGAGAATTGAGAAATGTAATAGAAATCTACTGAAAACAAAAGTTATACTATTTGAAATATAATAATTTTCTATTATAAATTTAACTAAGCATAAACTTGGAAACTATGCAATATGCAAAAACCATCACAGATGTTTCAAAATAGGATTTCATAAAACTTAAAATGCTCATTTTGAAAAATGTAAATATGGATAGTGTCACTTTTGTTATCAAGTCGCAATACGCTTTAAACATAAATTTAGTTTAAAAATAGAATTAAAGTTTTAATGAAATATAAAAAAAATCTAAAACATTACTAGTGACTAATTTTTAAAATGAAGGGGGAGAAATATACAAAACTAGAGACTTATAATAACAATAATTAACGCTACTAGTGGTAACTTGGTCGGGTGGATATAGTGTGAAAATACAGCATTGCATGTCAATGATAAATTGCAAAATATTCAATATATTTTATTAAACCATGATAAATATAATTTGATTTAAATACTATAATTAATTATGTCGGCGTTAAAATTTTGATCTATACGTTTTCACCTTGTGCCACTTTGTTTAGTATTGACGTAGTGTTCACAAATTATTAGAAAAGGATAAAAAAAATTAAAAAGAATAATAGAGACCAACATAAACAGATTCCACGGAAGAGATTGATGAAAATTAGGCTAGAAATAAGGACATATTAAAGATATTTTTCCGCCATGATGCTTATGAACAATACATTAAAGTAATTTATTTAACTATCAAACTACAAGAAACTAAAACATATTACATAACAAATTGTTTAAAATAAATTACACATAATCGATTAGTTAAAATAAACATGTGTTGAGAGTGTCTGCATTCAATAAAATATAATAATAGGGAAAATGAAATAGGTAGGTTTTCGAGATTTTGTCGAGAATTACACAATGCCTCGCTTTACGGCCGAGTAGTGTTCCGAGAAAGTTGGCCGTAAAGGGTAATGCCGCTTAACGAAACGTTTACTTTGTTACAAAACCATGCAAATCCCACAGGACCCGTTCCAATTTATCGAAATATTTTGAAAATATTAAGTGTTTTTTTTAGATGTTTCCAGATCTAATTGTTTGTCAATCGAAAAATTCGCACCGAGGACCGAAACTGAGCCATAATTAAAATAATATTCTAAGGGCCAGTTTTTTGATCAGGAGTAAGAGTAATAGTTAAGAAAAAAGCACAGATTTTTATGATCTCCACCAATCAAAACACCCGTTTTCGTAAAAATCTATGCTTTTTGCTTAACTCTTACTCTGATCTTTTCTGATTGAAAATCATATTTGTTCATTTAGGGCCGGTTGATCAAACAACCGGCCCTAAATGAACAAATATGATTTTTACAGACACAACATTTTAAGTAAATTGAAAACAAAATAACTTCATAAAATTAGAATTTGTGGAATGTTAACTCTTTACGTGCTATATTAAGTACCTAAAGATGTCTGACAGAGACGAGACGAAATTATATTTTTTTATGGGAAAGTAGGGATGGAAGTCTATCGTATGGCTGGCTTAAGTGATCACCTTACAAAATGTAACGTTCACCATGGAATACCACGTCTATAAAATTTTTGGAAGTTGTATATATTTATATTTTAGAACACGTTTCGTATATGTGTTGTAATAATCCTTTGCGCGACCGGCATCCGAAGCTTTTTCATTCCCCTTAAATTTTGACAAACTCAAAATATTCTTTACATGTGTTCACAATGTAATATTCACTAACAAACTGCAGGCATAGTAAATTTATAAACTATTAAATACAAAAGAATTGTATTATTACAAGTCACCTTGGATTATAATAATCTTTCGTAAAAACCATAGATTTCTTACGAAATAGGATTGGGTGATGGTGGAAGATGCAATAATCGATGGTTAAAACGAAAGATCGCAATACACCAAATTGATACAATCGGCTCTTAGAGTGGCAGCAAAATCCATTTCATCCAATAAAAATTGGATAGAATGAGTTAGTAATAAGTAGAATAAGTTGATCGTCTGAAAATTTTGTAGCATCAATGTCGAATAATTGAATAAAAACGATTTTGATGACAGACATCAAAAAATCGCGCTTAGTGCGCACGCGCACTGGGCTTACAGAACATTTACAGTTTAAACTATTGTCACCAAGTTGATACAACCGGCTTTTAGCTTTCTGATAATGGCTATTGATTTTACAATCCTTTTTGCAGCTCAAGTTAGAGGCTGACCTCACAAATTTACTACTGAGTCTATTGTTCAAGTTGTCTGGGATGCGGAGGTCTTGAAAACACGGAGGAGACGAAAAGACGCCTAAAAATACGTTCGAAAATTTAAAAAATTATCTACCCATAAGGTGCAAACCCCCCACATTGTTCGGGGCCGAGTGTCGATTTATGTTCGGAATACATTACGCCAGTCGGCCATCGCGGAACACTTCGCGCGACAATCCATTTCGCCGTTTTAAAAGGTTTTCCAAAATATTACCATGTGAATGGGGTTAGCTGAATACCCATAGCTTTCATTAAAGTGGCGTAAAAGGCTATCCGCGCCGGAAGTACCTCGCAATCCGTCCATAAATTAAAACGGCCCGGAAGGTAGCGGCTCACGAGAGAATGGCGGCGATCAGCGGCGGCCGATGGGGGGTAAAATATCATACGCAATATCTGTAAATTTCTATTGAAAATAATCGACACCAGATGACTGCACTCAGAACATGTGCATACGTAGACAGCTGAATACAAATTATTATAAATATATTACATCGTCACTCTACAATCGCTAGTGGGTCTTGGCTAGTGATGCAACGAATACTACTTTCACGAATACGAATATCAAGCCTACTTACTATTCTGCGAATGCGAATACGAATAATTCAACAATAAATAATACACCGCTATTCTTTTTATACTAAGAGATTTAATAATTAAAATTTACCACCGGCAAATTTTTGTTCAAAAAGCACAACATTTCTTTTATCCATTCCCAGCGGTCGAGAATAAATATCACTTTTTTCACGCTTACGAGAGGTCATGTTATAAGATTTAATTTGAAATTATTTTATAAGAGTTAACACTTTGACACACAATGGAAATAAAATGGAACGAACTATATGTATTACAAAACAAAAACTATATGAAATGAGTACCTAACCTACGAAACTAGACGAAAGAACTGTTATGCTGGGAAACAAACTTAAGAACTCGACAAATCCATTCATTCAATGTTAGGGGAATCCCCGATAATAGAGTCTGTAGGTGTGTTCGAATACACGGTGCATAGCCAAACCGTAATTTGCGTTGCGTTCAGTTATAAATATTTATTTTTAGTGAAATTTAAAATAAATTAAATTTTAATAAATATTATTATTAAGTTCTACGGGTTAACGGGTTCTACGGATTAACCCGTAGAACTTAATAATAATATTTATTAAAATTTAATTTATTTTAAATTTCACTAAAAATAAATATGGAGTTCTACAAATTAAACACAAAAACCATAAATAAATACAGTTATAAATAGTTTGTTTTCAATATTCGTGATGATATTCGGCGAATACGAGTATTCGGTAAATATCTATTATTCGGCGAATACGAATATTCGTATTCGTTGCATCACTAGACTTGGCCACCTCAAGAGTCTTCCTCCACTCATCTCGGCTTTATACCAGTTCAGAAGCTCCAGGGCAGATATGTATGTTTTTGAGAATGTTGTCACTCTATCTTTATTTTGGCCTTCGGTTAATTTTATTTTTAATTTTATTAATATCAGTTTTTTTAAATACACACAAAAGATTTTTTACGCGCGATCGCAAGTCCATATTCTGCGGAAGCCAGTATTTTGGACCGGGGCAAGCGAGTGGATACGCAGATGTCGTCAGACATCTTTAATTCTTTTTTGTAGCGTTGGTGCTGAAACAATATTTTAATTTCTAAAATGGATTAATTATATACGGGAAGGTAGAAACAGCTACAATGTTAATTAAAAACGTGATTCCTAATATAAGTATTGTATATAGGAATATAAAATGGAATACGGAAAATTCAGCGTTATAAATCTTAAAGCAGTAATTTAAAAAATGATCCTTTTTACAAGTTTTTATTTAATTTAGTCTGTTGTTTATGGTGGAATCTTGTAATTGATTTTTCACCAACTTCCCAATTAGCTAGAGCTCTGAGACTTTCTTAAACGTTTCATTTTCGACATGATTTGGTCAATATTTCGATTAAATTTAGTGATCATGTCACTCACATTAAATTAATAATCACGTCACTCACCAGCAACAGCCGCAGAAACAGCTGAAGAAAGTTCGAAAATTTGTTTTAAACTTTAAAACAAAATGTCTAATATTTGGACACTGCATGGGTGATGTTAAAAAATCGATTATGAATTTATGCAAAGAAAGCGTTAAAGTAGATATAAAAACATGTCTTAAATTTTTAATTTTTTAAATGAAGTTAAGTTAACTTAAGGTGTTTAAATAGCAATAATTATTCTGAATTTTCTAAGCATCTTTTGGCTATGGATCATTCTTTTAATAAATAAGGGTTTACAAATTTTACATAAAAATTATGTAGAATCGCAGTTTGATAAATTAGAAATTTTGGAAATAAGAAAAAGGGTTAATAGTAAATTGAATATTATAAATAACCAGGTTCTTTTTACAAATAGTAATCTTTTAAATTTATTTTCATTTTAGTAGGTACTTTATTATTATTCATTTTCCATATAAAACTTTGTAATATTTTAATTGTCTATACTTTAAATTTGTAAGTATACAATTGTATCCTGATGAAGGGGCCATGGGCTCAGAAACATGTTGATATTTTCAATACAAAAGTGGTGAAAACTAAGTTTATTTCGATTAAGTATATTTCAATTTTTTATTTATTACTTGTTTAAATAATATTGGTGGGTTTGCCCGCCGCTGTGGACAAAAGTTTTAATTTGAAAATAAATTCCGGCAAAAAACTTTTTGATGAAACCGAAAGTGATGGGTTAGTGACTGCCGTGGTGTTATATGGCTTTGGCCGCCTGGAGCTTCTGCGAAACTAAGTATTATTTACTGCGGAACATTCCTCGTTATATCATATTTTCACGTTTCTGAGAAGTTTTGCCTTATTAAATAAATTCCACCTCAATCTCCCTGAAATCTCATACGGAATGTTGTTGTAAAATAAATTTCGTAAAATATAAAGACGCTTGTTCGATGTTTCCAAACCCAACGGTTATTTTAAACTCTCAAAAATATGCAGATTGTTGAGGTCAACCTCAGGAAGATTGTAGGATGCAACGAAATGCGCACGTTTCATGCAACGGGAATATCTTCACTCCATGAAGTTACGAATTACCGTTGAAAAACTAAGATAGCGGGTTTTCGAGTGATATGTTACCAATAGCATTCTCATTCTCATAAATAAAGACATCTTGAAAATGGTGTTACGAGAAAATTGCATGGTGGAGAACTATGTTTTTGTTGTATACTTTGAGTTGGAACACAGCTAGAAAGAATGCACCTGCGCCTTTTTAAATTTGATTTTGGATTTTTCATAGTTATATGATGAAATTTGTTCGTTTTTTCAAAATTAATTTTTATTAATTGGGTTTTAATGATTACTTTTTTGCATGATTTTCTAGAAGACCATTGAGTTCTTTTTTTCATTTTCATGTTTTTTTAAAGTTGGGGAAGACATCTTCACTTTGTCTTTTTTGCACTTTTTTTTTAACACGGCATTCGATGGAAAATATCTACCGTGTTAGAAAAGAGTTTGGCGTATTTTTTATTTGCAAAATGTCACGTGTGACGTTTCTACTCCTGAAAGATAAATTGAAAATAAATAAATAAATAATCGATATTTAAAAATAAGTTTGAATCAACCTTTAATAGGACAATTTAACTTTACAGATATTTATCGATTAGGTTTCACTGCGCCTATACGCTTGTATCTTTTTATATTCAAGTTTATGCCTGTTGCCGCGTGGCTCCGAGTTCTAAAGGTCGCTTAAGCGATTCTCCCGACAGATATCGAGGTATTCCTATTTTCATAGAATAACCCGCCCAGGATTATTGATTTCAAGAGAAGCTTATCGCTGGATATAATCGATTATTTTAACAAAAATAATTCGATTAAATACATTTTTGTTGGAAATAATACTGTGTCACAATCGGTACACGCAATAGTAAGCGGAAAATTTTGCCCGTTGCGCGACTACGGCTAGACTTTAGATAACGTACATATTTTTCGCTGTTGATATTATAATAAAGCCACTAGGGGACAAATCGCGAAACATTCCGCTCGGCATGTCGCATCAACATCTACGCTCATGTTTCGGGGACAATGACGCGGTCATTCGACGTGTACACACCGGGACTCGCATATCTTGTCGCGGAAATGTCACCCGATGATGTTATGATGACAGCTGCAGTATCTCATTTGGCGAAAACGGGGTTCCGCGCAATTCGAAATGATTTTTTGGGTCGCAATTTCAAATTAACGAGGTTTTACTGTAGTTAATTGAATATTGTTAAAAACAAGGTCCTTTTTGCAAATAATTATTGTTTTCCACACGTCACGGAAATGTCGCCCTATGAGGTTATGATGTCAACTGCGTATCTGTTTATGTTAATGAGTTTATCGAAACGTAAGAGGAGAAAAAAGAGGAGAATGCGAAATTATTTACTGCAAAGAGAAAGAAGGACGGACATTCTATGCGATCTTCGATCGATACAGCTCGATGGGTTCAAGAACAATTTCGTTTCCCTACACTGTCATCTTGACAGATACAGCGCATGCGTATTCACTTGTAAACATACCACGTGGTACTGACGCTCCGCGTAATGTTGCAGTGAGCTCGCTCGGGTACCGTGCGCAAGGCAACGTTGCCACTGCACGTAGAAATGCAGCGGTATGTTGTGCGCGCCGTCGCGGAACATTGCACGACGTTGCAACGTCACGTAGACTCTGTGCCGCGCGTGCTGTTGAGGGACAATTTGTCCCCTAGTGAATATATGGCTTAACTATCAAAAACGAATCAATAGAAAGAGTCATGCAATACTAGTATTTAGGCGAATAAGAACTGGGATCCATCTCAAGAAGTAAAAGATCGAATAGAGATGGCGAGAAGTGAGTTTCTCAGAATGAGACCGTTATTTTCTAACCGTGACCTAAGCTTATAACTCAGAATGCGTATGGTTCGGTGATATATTTTTGCCATTCTCTTATATGGGGTGGAGGCATGGACACTTAAGCAAGAACTGATTCGCAAAGTCGAGGCTTCTGGGTGGATAGAGTGATGAATGATGAAATCCTCCGGCATATGGAAAAAGACCGAGAAGTACTGCGAACTATCAAGATAAAAAATCTGGAGTATCTCGGATATATTACGAGAGGACCAAAATATAGTCTAAACCAATTCACCATCCAGGGGAAAATAAGTAATAAAAGAAGCGTACGAAGACGCCGCATCTGATGGCTTACCGCAGCTCATTGAGAACAACTTGAGGGACTATAAGTGTAACTCGACTCGACAGTGTTGTTTCTTTGAGGTGGTAAATAAAATCGTAATCGCCAGAACGATCGCCGATCTCCGATAGGAGACGGCACCATAAGAAGAAGAATATTGTAATTTTACTGACGGCCAGCACCTGACGTTGTCAAGGGATGAAGGTTTGGGGCAAGGTCAAACTCTAAAGGGACGTAAGTATTTAGTATAAATCCATTTAATTTTAAACTGAAAAAAAATTTTGGCGTAAGGTGTAAGTAAGTAAAAATTGTATTAAAAAAGGATGTTGTCACATCAAAAAAATTTATCTATTCAAAATAGTATAATATGCCTTTGTGGTAAGCCGTGCGGACACAAAGCGGCACCTAGCGACAACAGCACAAATCCCATTACGGTCTGTAAGGACATTAGCGGGAAATTAGCCGCTAGGGGTCAGGTAGGTAAAGGTGTCATGCGGACCAGCCGATGTTGTACTTTGTACTTTGCATTCTGCCCCATTCATAATTTCTCCGGTGCACGTTTATCCGAGACAGAAAAAAGATCAATTTCTTATAAAGAAATGAAATAAATACCTACAATGCAGCATATCCGATTTGGAAAAATATATGGAAGAAACCTTTTTTTGTAAAATTGGGAGCATCAAAAATACCTTGAATATCTTTTATAAACGATTGTTATTAAAAAAAGACTTATCGGATTAAGAAAATGTAGCATTTTTTAACAAAAAAATCTCTTTAAAAAATTATAAACAATAGTAATTATCAAATAATTTATCGGATTAAAAAATATGTATGCATTAGCATAGACATTTAATTTCTAAATAAAAACAAGAGTAACATGTTGGTCTTGTGGTTAAGACTCTCGCCTCGTGATCCAAAGGTCGCGGGTTCGAACCTCACTCCGGACCAGCAAGTTAGTCCTATTTTCATTGCACAAGCGTTCAGCTTACTTTGAAAATAGCAACAATATTGATGTGACACGTATTCCGTTTTCGCATCTTTATTTAAAAAAAAATTATATGACATTATTTTCTGTCTCGGACAAAGGTCCACGGGAATGGACATGTCGCGGCCATTTTATGCTTTTTTTTAACTTTCCAACTAAATAAAAGTTTAATATGTATCTTAATAAGTGTAAAATATAAATAATGCAAAAATCCCCAAATTGCAAGCTTTCAGAGTTTATAAGTCTTTAAACAATTTTGACGTCAAACAATGTACCTACCCTAAGTACCACCCTCTCTCAGACAGTATGACTTTCAGTGCTGGGTTGCGGGGCAGATCAATATCAGGAGGTTGATTGCGTGAAGTGCAGACTGTCGGAGGTTCCAAAACTTGAAAATACAAGTTTTACGAAGAAAACAACGCCGTTCCGTCTTCGGAAGGAAGCGGCCGGGAACTCTTACGACTTCGGTTCCAATAAACCGCCGCGTTCCCGGGGCTATATATTACTCGTTCAGCTCAAAACTCAAAAAGTTGAATCGAGTTCGGCGATAACAATTTCCAGAATCGTCTGGAAGAACGCGGAAAAAAAGACTACTTTGCGCAAGACCCGACGCAATCACGCAAAAAGAAGTGAATGTATTTTTGGCTGGTATTTGAAGAAAAACAGGAATTTTATTTCATTTCAGGTCGAGTGCCGTTCGACAACATGTTTTCAAAATGCACATCAAAACAACTCGTGATGTAATTTACGTTTTTTTTTTTTTACATAAATTTCCCACTGTTTAGATCCAAACGAGCTAAGCGTTTTCAAATATGAAAATGACGCAAGAAATCTCAAACAAATTATCATAATTTAAACATCGAAGAAATCACCCTTAGTGGGAATGTGCCGGGCTTGCAACGACTTGTTCACCGACATTAATTACAATATTATTCTGCGTCGCAACATTTAATTAATATCGAAGATATAAAATGAAGTTTTACTTGGGTATTTTATTACGTATTTGCTTATTATTGTCATTTCATTATGTTATTACTCACTACTATTTCATTAGTTCATTATATTCATTGTTTTCATTCTATTGCTACTATTCTTGTCTTCTAATTTTTACTTGTCCTTATTGTTATATATATTTCAATTTTGTTTCTATGTGAAATATGTTATGAAACAGGTTAACATGTTCGATTCTGATATCTTATGCTCTTTTCACACATAACATTAACTTTTGTCTTTTTTTTATTTTTTATTTCTATAATAAAAAAATAAAAAATACAAATTTGAATGCTATTTTTAACGTATGCAGGGTATACCAGAGCTCGTCCACAGTACTTTACAGGTGGATTCCTGCCTAGATTCGACAATGTTCAAGCAACCATGACACGATCAATAGTTTTGGAGATATGAAATATCTAAATTTGCATTTTTGAATTACTTCTGCCTTATTTTTTGCAAAGTTGAAGTATCACTACAGTAACTTATATCTATTATGATAGATTCATTAAATTTAATTAATACAAGTCAAGTAAAATGATAAAATTAAAATTGCAGAAATTAAAAAAATATTTTTTTATAATTTCTGCAAGGTTTTAATAATTTTATTTGAATGGTATTGAAGTGAAAAACTTTTCATAATCGAAATGAGTTACTGTAATGATAGTTCAACGTTTTGCAAATAATAATAAAAAATGTATAAACTTTGATGCGGCATATGTGCATAACGATTGATATTAACTAGGTTATGGCTGGTTGAATATTTTAGACTCATAATTAAAGCTGTAAAGTATGAACTAGCCTTGTTACACCCTATATATGTTTTTAAACGATCAATTATTATCATAACTCGTTGTACAAGAGATACACGAATTTAATGAACGCCGAATGGAAAAATACGTGAGCTATCTAGGATTATTATCACGCGGGTTTTAATCAGCAGAGTGTATTTTGGGCGAGGTTCATGTATGGATAATTGTATTGGTTTATTACTTAAGATAAGTGAATGCAATGGCCAGACAAAATTTCAATTCCGGAATTTCGGGATTCGATTTTGACAATCCCAGGATTAGAAAATGTTCAAATTCTTTTTAATTTTACATTTATGTAAAAGACCAGAAAAATCAAGTCTAATATAAGTAGGATGTTTTATTAAAGTGAGCGAGAAAATAATCTTTGAACAAAAAATTAATTAATTAATTATTCAAGAAAATAAAATAATTTTATTATTATCAATAATATGCCTGAAGTCACGAGTATTTAATTATTAAGTCTCGATCTAATTCTGTTATTATAATTAATGAGCTATCCTCGGTTAGAAAATCCAATTAAATTGGATTCACTGATTGAGTAAATTTTTTCTACACACTATTATATTTTTTGATTTACCTTAATCTTGGGAGAATCAAAATAAAATGAAACTATCCTATTTTTGGGATGATTTTGTGAAGATTTATACTAAAAGATGTATGAATGAACTATCACATTCACCAACTATTGCTAAGGCTACATAGACTTGGCAATGAGTAACGTGAATTTGGGAACATATTTAATGGAGGCTTAACTATACTTAGAGAAAATTACTGTCGATTTTGAGATGTTAATAGTAATACGGTAACACATCAGTTTCATTTAATAATTGAAAATTACAATGACTTCATTGTTATTAGGTATAATTTATATTTCGCTCTATTATTAGGTATAATTCATAATACCTTCAATAGTATAGTAGTATACCTTATAATGACTTCATTATTATTAGTTATAATTTAGATTTCGCTCTACGTAATGCCTTCATAAATCTTAAAAGTTCTGCCAAAAAATGGGTCTCATAGTAAACCAGCAGAAGACCAAATACATGGCCGTTCAACTCTCTCATGTGGAAGTCAAAATTTTAAAACAGTACTAAGATTTACATACGTAGACTCCCTGATAACGAACAACAATAATACTACAGAAGAGATCCAGAAGCGCATAGTGAGCAGATAAAATCCAGACTGCTATCCAGAAATACCAAGATATTAGTGTACAAAACGCTTATTAGGCCAGTGCTCACGTACGTAGCTGAGACGTGGGTATTTACTACGAGCAATGAGCGAGTACTAGACGTTTTTGAAAAGAAAATTTTGAGGCGTATCTTCGGATCGGTTCTAGAAATGGACTTTGGCGCAGACGTTAAAACAATGAGCTCTATACTCTGTTGAAGGAGCTAAACGTCACAAAATTTATATATTTTATAATTTAAAAACTGGGTGGGTCATGTGGAAAGAATGTCCGAGCATCAAGCACCAAAGTCCCTGCTGAACTCAAAGCCGATAGGGCGAAGGAGCTCTGGAAAGCCAAAATAAGATGGAGCGACAACGTCCTCAAAGACATTTCTGCCTTGGAGCTTCTAAACTGAAGAGAGCTGGCACTAAACTGAGATGAGTGGAGGAAGACTCTTGAGGAGGCCAAGACCCACCAGGGGTTGTAGAGCCAAGAGTAATGATGACGATGACAATTTATATTCTTTTTAGGTAGATTTATTCTATTTACTACATATTAAAAATATTATTTTTTAGCATAATATTTTTTTTTGTTAACAGTAGGTACCTAATTTGTGCCGTACAAATAAATAAACATCTATATTAATCTGTTATACCTGTAAATATGGTAATGCCTTACGACGAATGAGCATGAACGCACCCAACAAAGAGGGGTCGGGTTCGAAACGCATTCGACTTGACAGCTTCGCCACTCTCTGCTTGGAACTATGTAACCTATTACTGAAAATTTGTAATTTATTTTATTCCTGATTACCCGTGAGCCTCACTTACTTGCTTGCCATCCTTACACAATACTTGCATACATCGCGGCATTTCCCAGAACACTGAAGAAGCCGGATGCTAGAGGTGGACTTCTTCGTCGAACATTTCTAGTTAAGCATTTGCCATCAACGATCGGGAAGATAAGATATAATTTAAAACGAAAACGCTCAATAGCCGTTTCAAAACGAGTTAACCGGTCGGGTGCCGGAGCGCAAATCTGCGCTCCCTAGACACATAGGCGAATTCGGCCTATTTTACCTGCGTTTATGGGTTTTTAAAGCTTATAAACTAACTAACTAACTAACTAACTAACTAACTAACCATCACGCCGTTTCCCCGCAGGGGTAGGCAGAGAGGATTGAAGGCCACACTCTTCTATCCTGGCACACCACTTTTGCTTCGACCACATTCATACATCTTCTCATACACGTTCTACGGTTGTTGCGGCTGGTAACAGGGCCATCCTCAAATACTTGTAGTACCTGATCGTGCCAGGTCTTTCGCGGACGCCCTCCATTCCTGTTGCCTTCAACACTCGCCTCATATATTTTCTTAACTATTCTTTCCTCGTTCATACGTTCCACATGACCAAACCATCTCAGCACTCCTTTCTTTATTCCATCTACCACACTACAGCCAGCATTGCATTCACTTCTAATTTGTTCATTCCTCACTTTATCGACCAAAGATTTTCTACACAAGCGTCTTGGTGACCGCATTTCCACCGCATTCAGTCTACTTTCATTCCTCTTTTGCCAATTCCAGGCTTCACTACCATACATAAGGGTCGGGTTATCATTATCATATCTCAGGTTTTTGAATGAATGAACGAGTCCTATTTGTCAAGTAACCTCATTTACCGCGCGAACCGGACAAAAAATCATTCCAAATGTCGTCTTCGAACCGCGCATTAATTGTGTTATTTATCTGTTAAAAAAGTGTTATTTTTAAATAAAAATGTGTTAAATTAAGTATTATATAAAATAAGTATTGATATATTTAGAACGAAAATATTGAAATACAATTATTATTACAGTGTTATTGCTTTCATGATTTTATTCGATAAACACATGCCTACATTTCTGACAGTAAATTTCGTTACTTATTTTCATAAGTAATTATTGAAGTCTGTATATTGAGAAACCAGAAACTGCAACGTCTTAGCGATTATTGTTGATATTTACATCACAAAAAAGTGTCTAAAAACAGCGATCGTGCGCGAAATTGCGCGGCATCGGACTGGTTAAGGATATCTCGGAGTTGAAGAAAAACTGATCCTCGATAGAATGAAATCGACAAACAATAAGAATAGAAATGGCTCCATGCCGGTGTTCAGTTTGATGAAGGGTGATTGCTTAGCGGCAGCGAGCGGTCTCTCGGGATTCGGTCTGTTTGCTCGGAAGATACGTACGGACAGATACAGATTCGAGAACCGCGTGAAACTTCGAGCGTATCCGAGTGTTCTCGTGTTAAAGGTTACACTCTCAGACAGAGGTAATGGGGTATATAAAGCTGCGGGATTCCCCGAAGAAGCTGATAATAGATACAAACGAAAGCGCCGTGAGAGTCGTAAAAAAATCTTTAAAATGTACGTTTAAGAATTTTACCGGGAATCTTTTAGCGTTCCAGAAAATTAAATTAGGCCTTAAAGGTACTTCGCTACTTACTCAGGTACTAGATGTACATTTTATGACTGGCACACCTGGATTGCTGCCGCAAGATCTTATCTGAGTCTTTATGTGTGTCGCGAAGAAATAAAATTAGTGCGGACATCGTAGTCCAGTGTATGAAGAAATCATTGGCTTCAGAGTTCAATTCCCACGCGGGATTTCGGGTTCGATTCTCTGTTAGAGCGGTTACTGTCAGCTATGCTTTATTGCATAGTTTCGGCCATCGGCTTTGCTATTGGGATATGATGGGACAATTTTTTTGTGTCTTCGTATTTCAACAATGGTAAAAAAAATTATATTTTGAAAAAAAAATCTTATGGATTTATGCAGCTGTGGCGTGTGCAACTGTTGTAAAACCAGGAAATTATATTATATGCTTCTATTTGTAATCCGTCAAAAGTAAAGCTCAGTTGATTCATTAAAAAAAAAATAGAACGTCCAGATATGAATATTTTTTCTTAACTAGTCCGTTGACGAGACGCCAGACTACAATAGAATTATTTTATTCGAAATATGCGACGACATACAAACTACGAAGATAATTGTAATGTTGATCAAATATTTAAAATCTAAAATGTAAACTATTGATTTTTATTCTCTATTACTATAGGAGTTTAATTAGTTACTCAATCGAAAAAATTTGAAACTATTTTAGACCAGACACGGTGTAAAATATATCCACTACCAAGAAAGAAGGAAAATTTATATAATATGAGAATTTAAATGTCGGAAATTTGAAATTTATGCCGAATGAAAGTTAAAAGTTTGAATGACAAATTTTAAATCTGTAATACTGCTGTAGTGCATGTAAGTAATTATTTTGATAATAACCTACGTTCATAAGTCCATCGAATCCGTTGTAGGACAGGTTCAAACACTAGTAATTAATAATTCTGATAATTAATTAATTAAGTAAAAAAGATTTTAAATTATGTTAATTAAATTCATAATATTGAGTAATAATTAAGGTAAATTATAGATGTTTCTCGGAGACGAAGCTATTGATACAAGAAAGTGTGGTATTACAGCGCTGGTGACCTGTCTTTGAGGCTGGCTTAAGCGATCATACATACTTTCCCATATAAATAGCTTCGTCACTGTGAAAAATCTTTAATTCATCTTGATTAATAATGCTGCGTCCCTCTGGGGACAAAATCCAGTAATTGTGTTCCTAAAAAATTGATACATACTCAAATAATATCATCGTCAGCTTCGTCACTGTGAGAAATTTTTAATTTATCTTGATTAATAATGTCCCTCTGGGGACAAAATCCAGTAATTGCGTTCCTAAAAATTTGAACATACTCAAATAATATCATAATAACAGAATCTCGAAAACCTTTGTGGGAGTAGCGGGAGTGGGGGGGGGGGGGTATTTTGGGAAGAATAAATGAATGCAAGACAGTTTCGGATGCACATATTTGGCAAAATTTATTCAAATACATCATTGTTCCAATTTCAATAAGAACGGCTCACGACAGTAAATGTCAATTTATTATCGTGATATATATTTTTCATATATTATACATTAATATCGAAACAACAACATCGAATAAAGATATACTCTATTACATAATAATTTCGTATTCAACAGTTCGGTGACCACCACTCTACCTGTATCCAGTTGAACATGCCCGGAGGGTTCCCGGATGGGTGCCCTTCGAGACCCAATTGCAAAATCAAATAATTACATTTTATTATTTTCAAAATATTAATGCGCGTAATAATGTACATTTATCTTAGAATATAATTTTTTTATTCAGCGTGAAAACAAGACGTCATAGAATTTGATACGCTCTGACAATTGGATCTCGAGGGTTTAAGTTAAAGCCACTGTTTACAAGATTGAAACTGATAAACAAAGCAACTTACAGACTAGATGCACAAAAAGTATACGCTACATGTCATGACAATTGTAGGGTGTTATTTTTAGAGGTACAGAAATGTAAAATGAAATAAAACAGATTTCGCGAAGAAAGATAATTTTATGTCATCGGTGTTTAATGATTGCGATACGACGATTTTAGAAATGAATTTGCAAAATTTCACGGTGAAACGGCAAACCAAACTGAGCACAAATCAGCTGTCAGCTGTGAAATTGGCCGTCGCTGGAAAAAGTGTTGTCAGTTCGTAAAACACATCTCTAAAAAATGAACCCTTAATTGGCATAAAATTATCTTTCCCTTAAAGACAATATCTTGGCCATAATCATTTTATTATTATGCGTTTTATTTCGTGTTAAAGTTCTGTACCTCTAAGAAATCACCGCTTATTTCCCTGGCATTTGTACAACATGTAAATATGCGCAGAAAGCTGTAACAGATCTGCTATTTTTTTTAAATCCCTAATGTTAACATTTCAAACCCTCATATTTGACTCATACTGACACTATTTGGTAGACCGGTTTCTCGAGTATTTGAAAAAAATTCTAATTTATCTCCACACATTCCTATTAAGTTTATTATTGTAAGACGTCGACGATTCTAGAGTCTAAAACATACACGCGAATGCATCTAATCTGAACTCTTAAGAAAGAAAGCACTTTGGGGCAAACTCTACGGAATAATTTATAATTTTTTTATTAATTTTAACGCAAGGTATCTAATGTTTTTTTTAACTGGAAGTGACAGATGCGCTTAGACAGAGTCCTGTCATTCAGTGGCTGATCTGCGGAGTAAATGCCAGATGGCAAAACGGTACTGGCAGATTACATTAAAAATATATATGCTTATTGAAAAATATAAAAATCCGACAGGCCGCCCAATATATCCACCACTGATCGCTGTTACACTTTATCATTAATATACATGTATGTATAAAATATTTAATGTCAAGGAGAAGAATTATTTAACGAACGCATTATGTAGCATGCGTAAAATCTAGATTTATTTTGAAAATAACACCCGGTTTGTATCTACAATTGATAACTGAAAGTCCGACATTTAAAACGCGCAAGTGTCGAATAGTAAAATATCCAATACATTTATATAATTATTATGAACTTGAAATATGAATGATTTTAATCCAATAGATGGCCTTCAATGTATATAGCTCGACAAACCTCAAAAAAAGCTTTTTTGAAAAACACAATCGGCCGTATTCTGAAAATACCAATACTGAGATCTTAAGATGGTTATCCCAACACTTTTAGACGAGAATAAAAATTAAAAATAAACGAACGAACGAAACGTCAAAATAGAAATAAGAGTCCAATGCTACCATGGCAATTTTGCCATAATTTTACATCAGGACGGAGACAGGACAGGAGGGAGAAGAAATTAATAAGTGCATATGAAATAATATTTTTTCTATAAGCTTCAAATACAGCATTAGTACTTATTTCATGTAATTTTAGTCGAAACATGAGAATTGTGAGGTTACGTTTGCGATAAGTACTTCGGTAATCCGTTTGAAGCTCTGTAAGACCAGTCCGCCTGGATAAGAAGGTACTGGAGAAATCAATCTCTTTTCTATTTGCGGCCATTGCAGATATCGGACCCGCAAGTAAAGGTATTTACTTTGAGAGAGATACGTGAAAATATACAAATCTATTTGAGCACAAAGAACACCGACGTATACCTACGTCTCGTTAATTTTTATTTTTTATTCTCGTCTATTAAGTATTGGGGTAAGAATCTTAAGTTCCCAATGTCGCTATTTTTGGAATGCGGCCGGAATTTTTTTTGCAATTTTTCGGGCCATACACATCACTATAATATATCATAGACTTAAAGTATAAAAATATCAGTTCTTTTGCAGGACACTTGCATCGAGTGCAGCGCCCCCTCCCGAACTAATAGTCGCCAGCCGGCCTTATAATATAGACATACATTGTGACACTTGCACGATGAAACTGCGGACATCAACAATTCGTAGAGAGATTTGTACTGTCAGTGGGCCGAGGAGTCCCCCCCGGCCGGAAGATAGGGGTGGATGTAAACGAATGTATAAAACTCTTCAGTAAAAACGGTAAATCTTCCCAAGGCTTCAACAACGCGATACAATGTCCGTAAAATAGTGCCTATCTCAAAAATACACCATATCAGTCCGTAGCAATATATATGTAGGTATCTATCACAATTATTTTAAAGATTCCAAAAAGTACTAAAATCCAAATAGCAACTTTGTTTTACTAATAATTACATAATAGTTTCAATAAATATCGATTAATCTATTAAAATCTTCATTGTACAATAAATGTGCCATAGTGGGTAACTCTAATTGATTCACGGTAATTCTAAGTATACATACATAACATTCTTTAAGGATGGAGATAGGTGATTTCACTACCTAGAGTTCAAACACTAAAGTACATACAAAATATTTTAGAAATTTTGTTATTACTTTTTACTCGCCTAATGATATATTTTGTTTGTAAGCGGACAACCCGAGTTCATTGAAAAATGCAATATAAATCCGAATTATGCACGAGGACCGAAAATTAGGTCTGCAGAATACTTTGCGACGCTGCAACATCGGCAAGTTTCAGCGAATTTTGCAGAAAATTGGTTTGTATGCCGTAGAAATTGGCGTATGAATTATATTAAAATTTTTGTCAAAAGTCACCATGTGGGAACACCCACCATATTCGCCAGGTCTGCCTTTATAATCAAGAGGAACAGTGGGGTCAGAGCTGAGGTGAAATGTATTAAGATACGCGCTCTAAACAGCCCCACGGAAAACAAATGCAATGGAAAAAGTTGCAAAAAAGTATAATTTTGAAGACGTATTTTTTTTACGAACTTAATTGTCAATCCTCGTGATGTATTGAAAGTTATTCTTACAATAAAAGTTACAAATTTGTAGAATGAAGACGAGCGGCACCTTGATTCTGAATAGAACACTAAATGTACTACTATAAAAGTGGTCCAAGCCCCGATATACATTTAAAAAGAACAATCGTAAAGATGTAACAAACTTTACGATGCGGCGGACAAGCAGAAACGCTCATAAAAAGGAAGAGAAGAGTGTGGTGGAAGAAAGCGAGGAGGCGAAACACTCCGAAGTTGATCCGATTGAATAAATAATGAAATAATGCTTTTAAGATATTCGAAAAAGTTCGTTTTTAATAAAAAAAAAATGAGAAGATCCGCTCGTCCGCCACCTAAAGCTTTCACTGGCAGTGTTTATTTCAGGAAAATCATCGTTGTCTTAAATATGCAACGAGTTCACGAATATTAAATATTGTTTGGAGACTATGAGGTACCGCACGCCGCTTTGTACATTATAAAAGATCCGATTTAGTAATAATAAAATCTGTCCAAAATTACCTATAATTACGTGTATTACAATACATAACTGTCTGAGGAACTCAGGCGAATGGTTGAACATTTTCGTCTAGAACTAAGTATTACGTTCGATTAATACTAAATGCTTACTATAAAATTATGTAACAATTAATAAAAAATATCAATCGAATATAATCACCCGAGAGTTTTTAATCACCGTTGAGTCGACACATTGGCCGGTCGGCAATGACCCAATTCAACGACTGCACAATTTTCGCACTGGCGACAAGCCCGTGTGACTTGCAGACACTATTCAAAGATCTAGTTTGTGACCCACGGCCGTATTCATTTGCGCGTATCTCGCGCCGCGCACAGGTTAAGGCGATCGAAGTGCCTAATAAGGGCGCGAACCAAATTAATCTTACTCAGAAGAAGGGATTGATTATGTCAAATGCACACCTATGCACTGGAATTAAACAAGTCAATTCTGATTCTGTATAATATATATACAGGCTGTCTTCATTAAATTTTTAATGGATATTTTATATATTTTCTGTAACTTAAATGGAATATTAAAAATTCACTCGCTTTAATACAAAGAAAATAAATGATTAAATATTTACACAAAAAATATTTTTCATGTTTGAAGAAAAAAAATTGATATAAAAATTTGATATCAAATTTATTCACTATGATACAAATCAAAATACAAATATTTTTTGCAATGCTTTTATCATTTTGTTTGACTTGTGTCGAAGCGAATGAATATTTAATACTCGATATAAAATACTCTCATGACAGTCCAAAGTTTAATAAAAGAAAAATTAAGAATATAAAAAAAGCAAACTTTGTAGGCCTTGTCTGCATAACGATTGATATTAGGACATAATTGCACGAATACCTTCATCTTATAATTTAGGTAAGAATCTATCTGTAAAGTATTATGGACCAGCTCTGTTACAGTCTGTAGATTGTACCAGAGACAATAGTTAAAATAGATCCTATGGTTAGGGTCATCACCAGCAACCCTTTGAGTGTCAAATAGGGTTATCTAAACATAAATGGTATTTTTGAATTATTCCAACTTTTGGATTTTTGAGAAATGATAGAAATTCACTCACATGATTTTATTTGTGTAACAGATTTACTAATGATTTACTGAAAACATACCCGTGTTTACAACTAACTGTTATAGGTCCTTTTTATTTAAATTTCAATATTGGCCAACTAATTTTCAAACGTTAATTCACATTGGCTAGCAGACTGTGCACAAGGAATATTTTTCATATCGATTGGTTATTTTCGATCAGAATTGACCTGCCTTTTTCTAGCACGGGATTCTACAATTTAATATGAATTAGCGTGTTCTCGATTATGTTTGGTTTAGAATTATTCATTCACTGTGTTAGAAAAACCACAGTAAAAAAATTAAAAGAAAAATGCACAAAAGGTGAGAACATTTTAGATATACTATATAAATATAATTTTTAGTCTGATCGCTTGAACCTTTAAAATACCTGAATACAAAACATACGTGGCTTCAAATATCGCTAGTGCCCGACAATCTTGCGACTATATATATATAATATATGTATATTACATAAATATTTGACTAGACACAAATAGTCAAAACACTAATAAAATTTTGTACAACGAAATACATGTGAATATCTTTATTAATTCGACATTAGAGATGTATAAACATTTATATAACAATTTCATTTTATTTTTTATACAATCAATGATGTAACATGTTTATTTTCAATAAAACAATTATTCATAACAAAAACAACATCATGGCGAAACAAAGCGTCACGAAATATCTAAAAACTATAGGACAATATTGTGTACTCATATATCCGGCAGGGTATATGACATATTCTAGGTTGATCTTGCCGCTGCGGTATACACTACAAGTAGAACTAAATAAAAAATAATATATACACGACACCTTGAAGACATATTATCGAGGATTGCTAACTGAATCGACAGAGATTTATTATCAACTTATAGCACAAGGTGAAAACGTAATGTGGTAAGTGTGACACCGCCTGGGTGAGTGCATAGGGGATCATCGGACCACGCGGCGCGATCTCGGAAGGACGGGCGCCAATCATCTGACATTTTGTTTCAATTCTGACAATAGTTTAAAACTCTTTAAACAGTGTTAAAAACTTAGCAAAATTTCTAGTAGTTCGGGAGATATCGAGAAAACAATGTTATATATATTTTTTTTATCTAAGAAATGTTATATTTAGGAACAATTGTTGATGTAATGGTATGGTATCTTATTTTTAAAATTTAAAGCTAAGATGTACCCGTATATTGCAATGAAGATATTTGTATAAAATGCCAGAGGAAATAATGAACAAAAAATTGGGTGAGTGTACTTGTATATACGCGCGTTACAAGTTATATTTCTTTGGCATACATAAAAAAATCACGTGCTGTGTTGTACATCTTGTGTTGGAACTGAAGCTATACAATGCAAAATAGAATTGCCATTAACGACTGTTATTGCCATCAATGGATAAAACATTTGAAATACCGAATTGCATTTTGCTGGTATACAAGGGAGAAAATGAAATAGAAAGCGCATAATTTAATCACCATAATAACACATTATGAAAACTATGGTAGAAAAGAGAAAATAAACAACAATATCAGCACCCGGAGCATATGCAATTTCCATTACAGCATTTCCAGACATTTGATTGGTGAGTCGCGAGTTTACGGTGGTACAAAATTCGTGTTTTGTAAATTTTCGATAGCTTTGCATAAGTTTACTTTATCAATCTATGTAAATTTATAACATTGAAGAGCAATATCTCAGTTTGATGTCAGATGATTTCGATACCTCGTCGATCCGAGGGCGCGAGTCGTTGTCTTTGGCTGGTGAGCAAATCAAGACGAAAATATTCGGAAACATGGCATTGCGAGAGGGTCGCTCCGCCGAGATCTCTACCAGCCGCCGATCCGATATGGACGCACGCGTGTCCACTCACGACCCGCTGCAGGGTCGGCACACGACGGGCGGGCAATAATCATAACATGGAATGCTGCATTTCTTTTCAGTCCGGGTCTGGACCGCGTCACTGTTCTCTCGACAACGTCATCAGTCCATCGCTGTACAAGTGTCCGGCACCTTCCTACTACGTCTTATCTACAAGTTCACATTGTCAACTGTATCCACCGACAACCGAGTGTACCTTAACATAGACAACGCGCTTGGAGCGCGTCTAGAGAGCTACTCTCCATCAATAGTGAACGCGGAACGCCGCCAACGTCCGCCGCTCCGTCGCACATTCTTGCAGTTTTTACAACGAAATATTTTTAACCGCAGGCTAAAAATACGTATTAACACGTGGAGAAGGTCCCATTTGCCATTACAAAGTACGTCTCTTTTTAGAAAATCGATCCCTTAACCCTCGAGGAGTGAATAACGGGGCAAGGGTCCTCGTAATAGGGGACAAGTGGACCTGTAAGGGGAGTCGGCCTTAAAGCCTTCTCCGTCAGGTGAGAAAAATGTCCGTGAAAAGGGAACGCAAACGGAATATAGAAAATTCCGTTTGATTTTCACAGACGGCTGTCGTTTTTCAAAGTAAAACTTAAGAGGTAATTGGGTAATATTTTACAAGGAGTTGATAACATTTTTTTATTGGCACTTATTAAGGTAAACTATTATTTTAGCGGAAACTTTTTGAAAAAACAAAATGGCCGCGTCATTTCTGTTGTATCTCGCGTCACTTGTCCCAGAATTCCGGGGAGATCCATTAAAGGAGTCATGTCCGAAAAAATGTGGACTCGCGATCATGTTCATGTTGTCTGTTTATTAATCGAGGACAAACAATATAATTAAGGTAAATTCTTGATAATGGGTTCACACATTGCATTCCCGGGCAATCCTGACTAAGTTTGTTAATACGCGGGGCGAGCGAGCGGATATGTAAGTTAATAAATGCCAATAAAAAAAATGAAATAACGAATCACCTCCTTATAAAAATGACGCAATTTCTCCCAGGGTGGTGCAACCTCTGAAAACGTTGCACGGGGTGTCTTAAGTGTTAAAAACGGGACAGCGAGTTCGCGCTGTGTGCAAGAATATCGGACGGGGGCGGGCGCTCATGGGCGCGCCTTGGGGCGGCTCTGCACCAGGCAGATGTAGCCGGCACTCACGTCGCAGCCGCTGACGAGCAGGTTCATGAGCACGCTGCTGGCGGGCGGCGCGGGCGCGGCGGGCGGCGCGGCGCGGCGGGGCCCGCGGGGCCGCTTGGCGCAGCCGCCCGCGGGGCTGCCGGGCCCCCGCTTGGTGCCAGTCCCGCCCTTCTCCCCGCGCTCCTCCTCCCTGCTGCGGTCGCGGCTGCGCGCGCCGCCGCCGGCGTCCGGCTGCTTCTTCGCGCTCGTCTCTAGCGGCTCGGCTCGCCAGCCGCCCAGGGGACCTGAAACAATAACGGCCGTTAAAAGGAAGCCAGTGAGGTACTAATATATTTTATCTCAAACTCTTCTATCGAGCGCTGTCGGCATTTTCGTCCCATACATGAGTCGCCAATATCAATAGTGGGGATATCAATAAAGTTACACAATTAAGATTTTACATAAACTAGTGTTAAATTATTGATGGTGATAGTTATTTTGTGGTGAAACATAATTACTTTAACATACATTGTGTTGACAATTTTATTGATTTTATCACTAATATAGCTTCGAGATAAGCAGTTCGACTCACCATCAGGTATATATGGATCACGAGGCGAGAGTCCTGACCTCAAGACCAACAAGCTACTTACAATGAATGAATATGTATTAAAACAAAGAAGAATCAAAAAAGTCGTAATGGTGGTGTATTTTAATGCTTTCTAAATAACCCTGTATATTGAGCATTGATTTTAAGCCCATCAACTCGTTCCCTTTATTTCTGATGATGAGAGGGGCTGCTCCTCTCTACAGTACCTAGTGACAAACTAACTCAACGTTTGTACAGTACAAAGTTTATTAAGTATTAATTTAAATTAAAAGAAACATTCCACTACTGATGTCAGCGACTCATACGATTAGGAAAACCCAACATTGCTCATTGTGTACTTCATAAAGAGTAAGAGCGAGGGCGGCTTACTTTTGTCGACGTCATTTAGGCTAGCGACGGTTTCCTCGCTCCGCCGGTCGTCCAGGGCCTGCGGCGCGGCCAGCAGGCGCGCCAGGCTGGAGGGCGCGGGGGTGGTGGTGGTGGCCGGGGCCGGGGCCGGGGGCGGGGCGGGCTGGTGCAGCGTGAGGTGGTCGGGCAGCGCGCCCCACATGAGGCGCGCGTCCTGCGGCCCGCCCAGCAGCAGCTGCTCGGCGCCGGGCCCGAAGGGCGCCGGGCCCAGCTCCTCGTCCCCCAGCGAGCCGCCGGGGCTGCACAGCGAGGGCAGGCTGCCGATGTCTGGACTCTGAGGAAAAACGAAATATTGCGTTAGTAGCTCCTTCTAGTCTAATCGGGCTTTTTATTAACCGTTATGTTACTACCCGGAATTTCTCACACTAGTTGCTATCCAAGGTACCCGGATACTCAACCTGGATGGACGTTCCTGCATACATTATTTTTGTTTTGTACTTCAAAAATTATATTTAAACAGTGGTTAAATAGCTTTTTAGAATGTCAATGCTTCTCGTGGCAATATCCGCCTTCCCTTTACTACCCTTCCTTTCAAATAATTATAATAACAGAGATTCAAACGGCGTTTATAAATAAAACTATTTAAACTTGAAATCGAAAATGGGTACCCAGATACCCCGGGTAGTAACATAAAGGTTAAGGGTAACACCACCCTGCTTGAGTGCTTGTCTCTGACAAGATTAACAGGCGTGTGATAAATATTGGTGGAAATTTAACAACACTATGGTTGTAGTGGATAGTGTTGTGAACATAGTAGTGCAGTGTTGGTCCTGACGAAGAGACGGGTACGTCTCGAAACCAGTAGACCTTAAATCTGGTAGTGGTTTTTACTAAGTTACTAATACTCTGTTATAATTTCTAACCACAAAGTTAATGCTTTAAATATTAATAATATTTTTTTTAATGACAATTGTATTAATGTACATATAAAACTATTATTTTTTTGAATTCTTTTAAATAAAAATACAAAATGGACGCGTGGAGCTCTTCCGCCGTGACTGAGATGAAATATTCTCCTGTACACGTCTGTCCAGAGAGAAAGGAAGGTCATTTACTTATTTAGAAATGAAATATATGTGACGAAGGCAATTTTTTTAAATCTGATAGGTATTTTAATAATAAGTAAATGACCTTCTTTTCTAACTCGGATAAACGCACACTGGTGAAGGTTGCATCTCAGTCTCGGCGGAGGAGCTCCACGGGAATGATCACAACGCGGCGATTTTTATTTTTTAAATTTTTTCAACAAAATAATAGCTTAATACGCAATAATGCGCTTATAAAAATATTAAAATAATTAATCACCAAAATTCTACTAAAATAACAGAATCCGAGGGTGGTGTAGCCCCGTAAGTTATTATTTCGTGTCTATAAATTAACAAGTTCGTAGTCAAACGTATTGGTACCAGAAGCGGCACCAGGTTACGTGTACCAGGAAATTGACTATAGTTCATGTCTATATATTTTGGTGGTCTATGTCTGTGACCCATTCCTCTCCTAAAGAACTAGTTTATTTAATATCTGTGTGGTTAATTCCCACGTTTTGCTGCCATACAATATAATCCATTTATATTATACCCAATAAATTATAATTTTTAACTTTTAAATATTTTGATTGTAGTTTGCATTAATCTTGCTTTTAATTCTGTTTTCGCTCGGCACAACTGATTAATCATTGACAATGGAAACGCAACGATCGATCTTACTTTTGATATC
Organism: Agrypnia vestita; assembly: GCA_016648135.1. NCBI lineage: Eukaryota > Metazoa > Arthropoda > Insecta > Trichoptera > Phryganeidae > Agrypnia > Agrypnia vestita. The sequence goes on from JADDOH010000029.1 coordinate 324,381, forward strand.
GACGGCGAGAGCATCAGAGGAGACTGGCTCATGTCGCTCAGCGGCGAGGAGTCGATCCCGTCCCTGTAGGAGATGAAGGGGTCCGACATGTGCCTGGGCTGGTGCTCGGGCCCGCCGGGCGGGTCCAGCTCGCCGAACTCCTCGGGCAGCAGGCTGCAGTAGTTGTCGCCGAGGATGAACTCGTCGAACATGTCGAAGGGGCTGTCCTCCAGCGGGATGCACACGTCCCCCGCCGTGGGCGCCAGGTGAGTCAGGTCCTCGGGTTCCTCCTTGAGCACTGCGAAACATCGCGAGGTTAATCACTCAACTTTCACTAACATTGCACTTGATACTTTGTAGATACATAATTACTACCTTATGAAAATAAGTATTACTGACGAATTCAAAAAAATATTAAAATTGTGTTCTATAACGCCACTCTGGGACAGGCGTAGCCTAGTAGAGTGGCATAATCCCCAAATTAACCAAAAAAAAAGTGTAATTTATCTTATATTTTATTGTTAAACTAGTATTAAGTACCTTTATTTGTAAACAAGGATTTTTTGAAATAAATAAACAAAAAACTCGGTGCGACTTGCGGTATATCGACACAACAGTCCTCTTCAAGACTGGAACAGATATTCAGACATTCTCGAATGCGGATAAAAATTACGAACGCACCGAATGATTTTTATCTGTCGGTTCGCACCCCTAGTCTTAGTAAAAAATTGACATTCTGAGATAATTGGATTCAATGTCTCGATTCTCAGAAAAAATTAAAGAATTTATATAGTAAACCACTATTTTATTATTGCTGTGCACCGTAATTTGTATTTTCAATTGAATATTTTACAAAGTATATGTGAGAAGGAAATTGTTCTTTTTAAGTTCTTTTGAAATATCGTAGACAAATATTTTTATCGAGCAATTTTGAGATAACTCATCATGAACATTATTGTTATACCTACATTAACTATAAAAAAATGTTTAAGAGAGCATTGAAAATAAATAAAAAGAAATCATTATTATTTCAAATATTTACATATATTTTTTCCAAAATAAATGAAATCCATAGATTTTATCTTCGAACGGGATTAATTAATGACTTTTAGATTAATTTTGGGTGTGACCTGTTATCAAATATTTTTGCATGATAGACTTTATATCTTCTGTTGATAGAAGTATAAATATAGCATACGAGTATACTTAATTACATCGCAATTGGATATTTATTAAAATTCTCATAATAAGTTTATCAACTATAAATGGTATTTTGAATAATAAAGATTTTTTCTGTCTTCAAATTTTGTAAAATTTTGTAATATTAGGTCCTTACATATGAAATTGGCGTTTTGCCGTACTGGCAAATTTGATCTCAAATATCTTCTCTTTGGTTAGGAATTCCAAATTCAAATTTATACAGCTATTTACTCATGTATTTGTGTTTTGAAAATTATAATTCATTTGTTTTTTCCTCAATTGTTTTTTTCTTTGCGTCACTCAGTTTACAAAATAAAAAACTTGAAATATCGCGTTATTTACGAGTACGAGTTCCACCGTGGCACCAGTGCTGCAGAAACGGCTCGAAGGATTAATGATGTGTATGGCGACGGTGCCGCAAAAGAAAACACAGTGCGTTTTTGGTTCCAACGTTTTCGTTCTGGAAATTTCGACCTGCAGAACAAGCCCCGTGGACGGCCGGAGACCAAAGTTGATAATGAAGAATTGAAGGCTATTGTGGAAGCGGATCCATCGCAAACCACATCCGAGTTAGCTGCAGGCTGCGGTGTTAGTGATAAAACTGTTTTAATCCACTTGAAGCAAATTGGTAAGGTGAAAAAGCTTGAAAGGTGGGTACCTCACGAATTGAGTGAAGCAAATCAACAAACGCGCGTTGACTGCTGCGTTGCATTACTCAACCGGCACAATAATGAAGGGATTTTAAATCGAATCATTACCTGTGATGAAAAGTGGATCCTGTACGATAATCGGAAGCGCTCATCGCAATGGCTGAACCCTGCCGAACCAGCCAAACCATGCCCCAAGCGAAAATTGACTCCAAAAAAGTTACTTGTGAGCGTTTGGTGGACTAGTGCTGGTGTCGTTCACTACAGCTTTCTTAAATCTGGCCAGACGATTACGGCAGATGTCTATTGTCAGCAACTGCAAACCATGATGGAAAAGCTAGCTGCTAAACAACCGAGGCTGGTTAATCGCTCTAGGCCACTGCTGCTTCATGATAACGCTAGACTACACACTGCACAACAGACGGCTACCAAATTAGAGGAGCTTCAATTGGAATGTCTAAGACATCCACCGTACTCTCCAGACCTTGCCCCAACAGATTACCATTTTTTTCGAAATTTGGATAACTTCTTGCAAAGGAAAAAATTCAACTCCGATGGGGCAGTCCAAACCGCCTTCAAAGATTTTATTGATTCCCATCCGAATGGTTTTTTTAGTAAAGGAATCGATGAACTACCTACGAGATGGCAAAAGTGCATAGATAGCAATGGTACATACTTTGATTAAATAAATATTTAATAATAAAAAAAATCGGCTTAATGTTCCTCCCATACTAAACATCAATTTCATATGTAAGGACCTAATATTTTTTGACCAGATAGTTGATAAATCTGTCAATATTTCTGCAGTTGTACATATTTGACTTGTCAACGTCCGTTATTTTACGAATAAATGATCACTACAAAAATGAAATTAATTTCACATGTAGAAACAATTACCGAAGTTCAATGAATTTAAAATTGTTGAAAGAAGAATCCCCTTCGCTGCAAATATTCTTTTGAATCAGATTACTTTAAAAGCACAGTGAAAGTTTGAGAAAATTCAGAAAGGCGACCGACAAACTTCGAAAAGTTTTAACGAGGTGAGAATTTCTGTTCTAATACTTGAAACAATAAAAATGTAACACTGTTCATTCATTCATACTTGGACACACATTTGAACACAAATTTAGTCTAAATAGCTAAAAATCTTAAATAAGGCGTCACTAATTTCTCTAACTAATCTAGGAGTTGTATTTTAAATGTATCGTAACGTTGTTCATTAAACAAATAATAAAATTTAAACCGGCCACTTAAGCGATTTCAGATGTCAATAATCATTTGTGTGAACGTTTGTGTAAAAAAAACAAATACTGTATAGTTATAACGATATTATTTTGTTTTAGAAAGTTAAGTAAGATAGAAGGATAATGCATCATTTTAGATATTACAATGAAAAAGATTTTTGTGACTTTTTTTTGCCAATATGTCGACGTCTGATAGCCTTGCCAATGAAAACAAGTCAGTACAGATACGTCTCATTTAATATTTTAAGAAAAATACATTATTCTGTTACTAATGGAACCAGTCTTTTGAAATAATATGTCCGGCTTTACCGATCCCCGACACAGTGTTATAAATAAATCATTTGAACGCATTACCATTTAAAAAAAAAAACTTAAGACAAAAACTAGGACAATATAAATACGCGCATATCTAAGAAGCTAATGTATTCAAATAAATTACTGACGCACGTCCATTCCATCATTCGCACAATAGTTTCCTTCTTGATATCAGCAATTCATATTATACACACATGAATCAATTGATATTTCGTTACACTGTCCGATCGTCTCGGTGAAATTTTGACACAATTGGCGTGGATCCAAGCGCAATTTGATTCCTCTATTGAGTATCGTATCGTTGAGAATTGAAATACACATTCAATACCACATTCAAATTAAGAAGAAAGGAAGAAATTACGAAAGATAAAAAATAATAATCAAAAATTCAAAATATTTTGAATGGTATGTTTATTTGTGGTACTCTAACGAAGGGGGTTTAGTTTAGAATCACAATAATGATATTGGTGAGTCTTTCCTTCGCGAGGGCGATACGACCCAACGAAGGAATCTCAACTGACGAGGCATTGATCCACTTTACATACGGTTTGTATTGGGAGCGTTGCACTGGTGAAGGCATCCTAGATCGGTTGTGTCGGTAGGGACACAATATACACCGTCTAGAGATTACTCGCTTCATCTCTACGTGGCTCTGTTGTAAGGCGGGCGCGAGCCGCAGGAAAGAACATGGAACATCTAAATCAATGCTGTGAATGCCGCTTATTAAGCAATTGAGCACGTGGGTGAAGAGTTACATGGAGAGACGAGCACATTAGTAAAATACGACAAGAAAACTAATAAATAGGTAAGAAAAGAAGAGTGTTAGATAATAGACAGATGAAATATTAAATGGTGAATGTAAAGGATTAAATAAAAATTAAATATATGAAGCAAATAACTATCAAACTAAGATAATCGGAAAATTCCTAATTTAATGATCATAAGCAACCAGGTTTGTTGAAAAAGCAGCCAATAAAACCTATTAACTGACTGAATGAAAAGCTTTCGCGAATAGGTCGATAATTTCCCAGGAAGTTACGATTAGATGTATAGATAGATAGATGAACAAGATTTAGAAGAACTCCACATTATAAACGTTAGTTAATGCAGAAGAAAAATATAGAATGAGACTGAGAACCAAATTTGGCGATAAACTACGTAGAGATGTATAAGCACGAAAAATATGTAGGTTCAATTGAACATAATATGTACAATAGTTAGGCAAGAAAAAACGAAACTACGGTAACTCAAAAAGGAGGAATGTGCATTTTAAACACTTGAAATATTGTAATTAAAAAAATGATAAAAGCAGTCAGAAATGAAGTTTAATGACGAATAATGTTAAATGTAAAGTCTAATATTTACACATTAGAGGAATGAGAAAAAAAAATTGTGAGCAATGAAAAGTTGCTAATGATAACTTCAAGTAAAATCCAGAACTAGACTACAGTAATTATTGGATAATTAAAAGAGTTTGTAATATATTATATCGTACAAAATTAATGCTATTAGCATGATTTAAGGATACTGTTGTAATTAGAAAACCTTTTGAAATGTTGAATGAAATTACAAAAGAAAATCATGTGATTACGTAGGAAAAACAGGACTAAGCATAGTGAATAGAAAGAATACTAGTAAAAAGTATAAGATGTTTTGGAGACTTCTTTTGTAGTAATCAATATTTTAAATAAATTGACTATTATATGAATATTTAAAGAATTTAAAGTACAAGTAGATATTAGTAATCGAAATTATTCTCGAGACTGTTTTAACTATTCATGCTGCAATGAAAATCTACAAAATAAATAAAAACCAAACCTATACAGGTATATAGTAGATAAATTCTGTAGAATTTACTGTATTGGGTAGTGGCAGTATTTTCACGGGTGGCATCAAATCTTGAATGCACAATATGCTCTCACCTTGTCGATTTCTTAAATATTTTCAATGCTTTTAAGCTGAAAATTTTAGTAAAGAGCGAGACTTGTTTTTTGTTAGGACAAACATAACAGAAAATCGAAACTGCAGATGAATAAAAAGCTAAGAAAAGTAACTGACTGTCTTCGATTAGAGGAGTATGAACTCAAACAAATGAAAAGCTTAAAACGAATGATAAACAAGCGGAGGAAGTCGCAATACTTACTGGTGAGGCCTGGTTCCTCTTCCGAGAACATCAAGAATCCCTTATTCATGTCTTTGGTCCTCGGGGCGAAGATCTTGGCGGTGGCGGGCTGCGGCCGGGGCGGCAGCAGGGGCAGAGTGGGCGGCGGCGGCGGCGGCTTCACGCGCGGCGGCGCCGCCGGCGGCACGAGGGCGGCGGCGCGCGCCTGGCTGCACGACAGGATCTCATCTCTGCACTCGACGCCGCTGCGGACAGAGACACACGCGACCCTGTACAATCTGCGAGCAATGGGCCGCTGCTTCGGGGCCATACCCGCGGTGCAACAACTGATTGTGATGTGGGTGTATTGGTGTATTGTGTAAACATAGGGCGAGCAACAGGGTTCTGTTTTAGGGAACATAACCAGTATGCAAAAAGGACGTGTGGCGCGGATGTATTGTAACTAACTTCAACCTGCGAGCAATAGGGTTCTGGTGCAGGGACTATAGCCTGTGTGCAACAATGTCATATAGTTTAGATATGAATGCAGTCTGCGAGCAACAGGGCTCAATTGTAATGACTATACCCATTGCCCAACAATGTAATGTATGTAGATACAGTGTAGATATGTGAAGATAATTTGTGAGCAACACGGGTTTGCTAAGGACTATAGCCCCATATGCAACAACGTCATGTAGTTTTGATGTAATATGGACACAATCTGGGGGCTACAGAGATTAACTACAGGGACTGTATATACCCAGTGTGCAACAATACACTGTAGATGTACTGTGGATATAAGAAGAAAATTTATGAGTAGTAGTTGTCTGTTTTGGGGACTATATATACCCAGTATGCAAAAAGGACACGTGGTATGCTTATGTATCTACAAATAATAATAATAGGGCTCTGCATTAGGCATCCGAACTACATAGCGTTGTTGTAGTCTATCAACTATGCCGTGTAGTTTGGATGCCCAATTGATGGGGTAACAATGTGAACATAATCTGTAGGCTCTGTTTTAAGGACTCTGCCCAGTGTGCAACAAGAATGTGTGGTGTATGTGTGTTGTGGAAGTGAAAGTAAACATGTACCACCGGCGTGCTGTCAATTATTTGAAACTTTTTGTGTTTTACTTCACTAGAATTTTTACGAAATAAAATATGTCTCGTTATATTACTATCATAAATGTTATCACCTCATTCAAATTTTAATATACAATTATATTCTGTAAGATAAATATAACATTTAACTTTTTTCGTTAAGGTGTAAATAATTCATGCTTCAATGTAATGACTGCAAACGCCTATGCTTATTGCCCTGTTTTCGAAACTAAACCCAGTGTGTTATAAGGATGTGTTGTGTAAACCTATGCATACATAAGTATAAGCTATATTTACGATAACCTCCGGTGTATCACAAGGATACGTAGTGTGGACGTGTTGTGGTATTGTGAGTATGTAGGTACGATTTTCAAACAATGGAGAACACCTCTTTGGTCTGGGCTACTTTTCTTACAGGTGCAGTGTATTTTAGGATTGAACAAAGTGACAAACTTTGTAACGCTGTCAAGAATAGCTAAACACAAAGCGCGTTTTCCGAATTAAAATTAGTTACGACTAGGGCTAGAACTCTGAGTTATTCGATTTCCGGTTCATTGCTCTGAATAAGTCTTTCTGCACCATTCTTGGAAGTTGTATGTTCATTTATTAGAACGCCACCGTCTTTCGAGAATATTAATTTACTTAAACAACAATATAAAGGGGAACTAATTATTGTCAACCTTTGCATTAGGCTCAATTAGTACCAATATCATTATACAATGACGCCAGGAGGCGTAAAAATTAAAGTAAGACAACTCTTGAGAAAGGACTATGAAAATATACTCACAGGTTCACTTTTTTTTAATTAGAAAAATGTAATTGATTACGAACTACCGCTAGGTGAATTCCATGAACTATCACTCATTAGTGAATATTTTTTAATTATGCAGGGTAATTTCAAGTACTAGTATAATTAGCACTTTCACATACCTATTTACAATCTAATTTCCTTCTGTGCCATTTTATGCTATAATGGTGAAAAGAGTATATTTACTGAATCGCGTGACAGAAAAGATCCCATGTGACATATAATATTGACTCTGTTTTAAGGAAAAACTTTAAAGAAAGTTTTAAGCTGGTAACATATGGAGCATGCTAGAAACGAATTGAGACTCGGGTACCTGGGCATACCCGAAGACGGGAACGGGCGTATTCTACTTATTGGGAGGTTTTGCAAAAGTTTTCTGATGGTTTTGAGATAATCTTTTCAGTACCTACACAAAATAAATAATTAACATGAATACACTTTGTATGAACCATTAATTTGTTGAATGATCACCATGTTTCGGGGTCAATGGTCTCTTCAGCAGGATACAACGTATATGTACTAAAAATGATAATCTTAGTATAAACATAAACAAAATCAAAAAATACTTGTAAATAGACGACAGATGAATAACTAATGTGAAAATTAACTGAAAAGATAACTATTTACAAAAAGAACCTGGTTATTTGTATTCTGAATTTTCTAATCATCTATTGGAAACAAACATTCTTTTGATATTAATAAATAATTAATCAAATTTGACATACAAATAACAGGATTACAATCGGATAAATTACAAATTTTTGCCATTAGTGATTATTGTAAAAAGTGTTAATAGCAGATTAAATATTATAAATAACTGGGTGAAATTTCAATTTTACTTCACATTAGTTCTAAATTAATTACTCATCTGGCGTTTATTTAATTTTTTTTTTGTTAATGCCTATACTTCGATTTTTAATTTTTAGTATATATGTATCCTGATGAACGGGTTATTGGCCACGAAACATGTTGATAATTCAACATATTAGTGGTTAATATAAAGTGAATTCTTGTTCAATGCTACCACAAAGACATTTTGCAGTTATTGAAGAAGTCACCAAATAAATTTTTGTACCTTTTCAAAGGAAAAAGGTATGTCGCAGAATAAATAATATAATGCAGGTTTTCGATTGTGCACAAAGAACAATAGAAAATTGGGAATGCGAACAATCGATGTTACACATACATGAATTTTGTTTTGTTAACTTGTTCCTACGCATTATTTATTCTTTGGTTCGCCTGTTTGGAGCTATGGCAGATTATCGAAGATCACGTGCCGGGCGCGCGGCTCGTGTAGGTGACGTGTGACGAAGGCCGGCGCCACACCGCGCGGGTTATCCGCCGCGTCTATTCCGTCGCATCAAATCGGCAAAGTAAATTGATCACCGATCATCCGCGTAGTGTGTTTGATAACCGCATATTGTAGCGGCGTTCCGCGACCGAATCCGAATAATCTAACTGCGCCTCTGAGTCTACCAAATAATAATATGCCGGTCGAGTACAGTATTTTATTTTAATTGCATTCTTGGCCGAGTCTAATAACGAATAATAAATAATTTTAAAAAAATATGATTTTTCTCCTCCCGAAACTATAATAGCAATCAATAACTTATATTATGTGTGTTTTTTTGTTTAGTTTAATAAAAAAAATAAAAAAATAAAAAACAAAATGTTGCACCAGTTAAAATCTGCACCAGAAGTGATATAGATATAGATGTTTTTTAAAAGTACATCAATGTTTCCGCAGTTATATTTAAACAGGTGTGAGTTTGATATATAGAATCATAATAAATTGAGCTAGGTAAATAAACAATTTTTCTTTTCCGACAATTCCTATTTCAGCGATCACGATCACGCGCGATGTCAGGACATGTGGACCGTTACATATTAGTAATGATTAAGTAAATAAATCGAAACACAAAACGATAATTTGTTTACATAACGATACTTCATCAATTGGGTTATTTTATCTTATATTTAAAAACATTTTACAAAATAATTAACAACTTTTTCATTTCAGATATCGAAATGTAATCTCTTTTTAAATTTTTTGACACTAATTAACAGGTTGCCAACACTCTAGAGGGGAAATCGACAGGAGGGTGACTGGGAAGTAAGGTAAATGGTGCCCTGAAAGTCATTGTGGCCAGTAAGAATCTGTCACACGAATCAATACTAGCGGTTCATAATGGAGTTCTGGTGCCTAATTTAATGGATAGAAGTCAAGCCTGCAATTGACAAAAAGGGACGAAAGACAGAATGCGGCGGAAATGCGGTCGCATAGGTGCAAGTGTGGAAAATCTGTGGTTGATAAAGTGACTGATGAAAAATGATAAGTGAATGTAATGCTGGCTGAAGCGTAGTAAATTAGGATTGAGAAATTCGAAACAACACATTACCGCACAAGTCTAGAGGGCGTGGGTTCCAAGGTCAACGAAAGACGGGTATATTAAAGAAGCTGAGTACCAATCCAATCCTAAATCGAATAAATATATTTAGAATACCAAGACAGCATTATGTCATTATTACGTAAAACCAATAAGTATAAATTTCATATAACTCGGCTCCTAGCTTGCCGACATGGGATATTCTATTTTCCCTGTGTTTGGTAAACATCCCTATAAACTACCCCTAAAATTTGTTGACGTATCCAAAATGCCAAAGGAAAACAATAACAAAGGTAGCCACTTAACAACATTATTACTCTTAAATGTTCGTAGCACGCAATGCGGGGTGACATTCAATATTAGGCGTAGTGTTAGCGGTGACATATTTTAAATGTAATATCAAACGGTTCAAGGTTAAGCTTACTGGACTGAAAATATTAAGAACTAGTTTTAACCCGTCAAAAATGACGATACTTTTACATGGTGTATGACTGTAGCGTAATAGATAGAATATAGAAGGTATCACTGAGATGGTTGGCCCATGTAGAACGGACGAGTGAGTAAAGGATGGTAAAGAAAATTCAAGACGCGAGTGTCGAAGGCGACAGAAACAGAGGGCGATCGCGGAAGACCCGACATGACCAAACAAATCAAATACTGGAGTACGGCTCTGTTAGAACAACAATCGAAGAGCGTGCGTGATAGTGTACGAAGCGAAAGTGGTGTGCCAGGAAAGAAGAGTGTGACGTTCTATCCTCTCTTACTACCCCTCTGGGAAAATACGTGATGGTTAGTTAGTTAGTTAGTATCTACTAAGGCTAACTGAGCTTAAAATATTTATCATTTTTAATCATCATTTAAACATCATTTTTAATGTTTAAATTTAGCATATCTAAAGCAGTGTCGGTTCGCTTATTTTCCACAGATATAGTAAGAGTAAACATTAACCAACTTAAATAGTTTCATAAAAAGGAAGATAAAAGATCTACCCTTTGTTATAAAATGCTAGAATGTAGGGCGAGACAGTATCTCCGATCTGTACTTATGGCCACAATTTAGAAGTAGTGCTGCTACTTGTTTTGTTCTGCGTGTGTTTCGCTGTGTAATCGCTGTTAATGTATACCTACGAGCTACCAATGCCCCCTAAAGAAAATTCTCTCGCTGAAAAAACGCAAAAGGAAAAAAATCCACAAAGTAAAAAGGAAAACAGTAGTATTATACAACTTGACGTGGCACCGGCACCTCTTTATTTTCAGTAGAAATATATTTACGAACAAGATTTTTCTTTTAGTGTTGTGCCCACACTAGCTTTTTTTCTCTTAGGGTGATTGGTAACTTTATCCTTACCATGTCTAAAGATATAATATTATATAAATAAAGATAAATTATTGAGGTCTCACAGAAACGAAGCTATTTATGTGGGAAACGTGCTTGTAAGACAAAGACTTCCATACACGTTTCCTAATATAAATAGATTTGTGTCTTCATTAATAATTATCCCTCTGTAGAAGAAATCCAGTAAAATTGTGATCACAAAACATACGAGTACATACAAAAATATTGTTAACAATATTAGGTATATTGTTAAGAATCAGGGATATAAAAAATATCATCTTTAAAAATTATATGTTAATGTCTTGTAAACCGGTCTTGAATGAGTATGTTGCCTTTCATTGATTTATTCTTCAGTATTCTTTGGTTTGGACACAAAGAGCGATTAAAACCAAGAACATAATATTTAAACTACATTACTAATTGGTAAGCATCCCTGATATCTGTCTAAAAAACATATAAAACATGACTGAAATGAGTAATAAATATAGAAAAGAGTTCCTTTATTAAATAAATTTTCTTCCTTTATATAATTCGTATACGAGATTTGTAAAAAGAGGGAATAAAGATGACATACACCCACTCTACAATGATTGAATATGAACTAATGTAAAACAAATCGGCTGCCAGTATAACAATTTTACCAGCAGTACGATAAAACTAACTGTTAAGTAAGGAGTATATACAATATTTTGATTTAAAAAAATATTTAATTAATGCCAAAAACCAACAAACGTAAAATGAATTAATACCATTTTGGGGTGGCCGTAATAAATTGACATGGACAATGACTTACTGGCGAGACAGACACGTACGCGCGGTACTCGGAAATTCAGATGTCGGTTATTTGACATACCTCACGAACATTTCACAGTGCACACATGACTTACTGTTAGTCACAACTTGGCAACAGATTAAATCTTGTATGAAAAAAAGTTTAAACGACGAGGTCACATAAAGGTATGCGCCGTTACAGCCGTGCGTTAAATTCTTGAAAAGTAAATATTCGTTCGGCATTTTGCGATACGGAATAACTACAGGAAATGCGTAATGGGTTTAAGCCGCACATACTGCAAAAACGGAAAATATATTTGGGTTAGCGAAGTCAGACAGATTAGCAAGCGCACGATTAAATGCTATAAATAAATTAAGCGTTGCACATTTTTTATCGGTTCCCATTGGCTAAGCCAGGTCGGAAAGAATGAAGGAAGTTGTTTTATAAACGCGATGATACACGAATTAAAAGTGGTAAAAATGAAGGAACACTGCCATTTGTTTATTGGCAATTCTCACCAATGACAGGTGATGATGAGTTGGGAGTGAGCGGATTGATACGAGGTGATAAATGATGCTAAGGAAGAACAAGATATGCTTATGATTACAGAAAATAGAATGAAACGGGTAAATATTAAATATTAATCTCATATTAACTTCCCATCATGATTTACACTACCAAACTAGGCTATTTCTCTTCTGCTTAAACTGCTTACTTACTATAAGTAGATCTCATCCACAAATCTAAAATTGGATATATTCTTCATGATTCGGATTCATTATTATCACGGTTATATTAAGCTTGTCTGTCTGGATGGAAACTTATAATCGATATTAATCCGCTTCCCAATGTCTAATCGAGCTGAAATTTTGCAAACATACGTATTCTCGATGACAATAAATGAATCGATTATCAGATTCACCAATTAATTAATTAATTAATTAATTAATCCATCATAATTCATTAATCAAAATTTCATATGGGAAATGAGTTAATGAGCTCTGAGTTTCCTACCGAAGTGATTTTGTATGCTAAGTAGTATTAAGATTTAAAGTAGAAAAACGTATTACATGAAAAAAATATTTTTAAAAAATACGCTTGCATTTAAATATAATAAAAAAGTTTTAAAAAAATATCAGAAAAAAATTATTCCTCACTCTCAAAATAAATGTGTGGGCGTTTATCTCCATCAACAAAATAAATCTGTAATCTACAGCAATATCGTAAGCGTCCACTTTTTACTTGGTGAGTGAGGCAGAATTTTTTATTTTTAGTACATTTAAATAAAAGCGTGATTCTATTAAATTTTTTAATTTAATACAATTTTAACAGCGAAGTTGTATTGTAGGTACATAGTTGATGTTTAGAAGAGTGTAATATTTCATTAGCTAATCGCAGTCACGTGCTCCGATATCGATGACCTCGCTAGAGCCATGCGCTTTGTAACTGTGCGATGGATATACAATATGTCGTAAACATGACTAAATAGAAGGGACTTACTCATGTACGCGTAAAGTTTATATGAGAAATATATCTGATATCTGTCAATGTAATAATCAGTATAGATATACAATATGGATATACAATATGTCGTAAACATGACTAAATAGAAGGGACTTACTCATGTACGCGTAAAGTTTATATGAGAAATATATCTGATATCTGTCAATGTAATAATCAGTATAGATATACAATATGGATATACAATATGTCGTAAACATGACTAAATAGAAGGGACTTACTCATGTACGCGTAAAGTTTATATGAGAAATATATCAGATATCTGTCAATGTAATAATCAGTATAGAGAAAACATTGGCATTAATTTAATATTGCACTGTGCATGGGTGAATGAGAACTGGGATCCATCTCAAGAAGTAAAAGCTCGAACAGAGATGGCAAGAAGTGCGTTTCTCAGAATGAGACCGTTATTTTCTAACCGTGACCTAAGTCTACAACTTCGAATGCGTATAGTTCGGTGTTATATTTTTGCCATTCTCTTATACGGGGTGGAGGCATGGACACTTAACCAAGAACCGATCCACATAGTCGAGACTTTTGAGGTGTGGATCTATAGACGCAAATTGAAAGTTTCCTGGGTGGATAGAGTGACGAAAGTTGAAGTCCTTCGGCATATGGAAGAAGACCGAGAAGTGCTGCAGACTATCTAGACAAGAAAGCTTGAGTATCTCGGATGTATTATGAGAGGTCCAATATATACTACACCAACTCATCAATAAGTGGAAAAGAAGTGTAGGAAGACGCCGCATCTGTGGTGGTAAATAAAATCGTAATCGCGAATGATCGCCGACCCCCGATAGGAGATGACTCTAAAAGAAGATGAACAAAATAAATATAATAATTTTTATACGATTATAATTCAGCAAATTGAATTTTCACACCACCCTGCCATTTGTGGAAATAATGTAACATCTGGGCATTTCTGACGCCGTCGTGTTTACTGCGGCGGCTAATTTATTCCTTATTATTAGGTAGCGCGCAATACAAGTCATGTCATCTCGAACGAACGGAAAACGTTAAGTAAACCACACGAGCCAAATTGTATCAAATTGGGTCGTTTTGATAATACGAAATTCAGCAGGTTGCGTGGGTAATGTTAACCCGAGCGGATAATGATCGCCCTAAATTATGTACAACGTGTAAGGCCTAACCATGAAAGTTTTATTATTTTTAAATATTTATAAGAACCTTTTAAAATAAAAGAAAATTTATGAGAATCGAATAGTAGGAGTTACCAGAAGGGACAGAATCAGAAATACGCAAATAAGAGAATGTCTCGAAGTGGAACCCTTACTGACACATGTCGAGAAATCACAGCTACGGTGGCTGGGACATATCTTGCGGATGCCGGTAGATAGACTGCCAAAGCGGATATTCCAGGCAAGACCAGACAGAAGGCAGAAGACCAAGGGGCCGTCCTAGGAGGAGCTGGCGGAAACAGTTGGAAGACTGCTGCGAAGCGAGGTTGCAACTAAATTGGGCTGACGTAGAGAGCGAAGCCCAAGATAGGAAGAATTAGAACCTCCTAATCGGTGCAGGGACCCCGACCCAATAAGATAAGGGGTAGAAGAAGAAGAAGAAGAAGAATAAGATTTATAATAATCAAGAGTAAAAAGAAAAATCATCGTTAATTTCGTAGCCAGATAAACATTTGGATTGCGACCAAGTAAATTAATTTTGGATATAATCAATAAAGAAATATTAGCCAAAATAATTAGACATATTTGTCGTGTGACAGAGTGAAGTATGAATATGAGAGAATGTAGAGCCGTTGATAGCCTAGTTGTTAGTTTGGTCATGCGGAACTTATTAGTTATGATATGATGGTACAGAAAATATATAAGACGAGCATTGTAGGCAGCACACATGAAAGGGCGTCCGCGGAAGAATATAAACATGAACATGACATGATCAGACAAATCAAATTTTGGAGGTTTAAAATGTCAACATCTAAAGAGCGTGCATGAGGATGTGCGAAAGCGGAAGAAGGAACACCGGTATGCCAGGACAGAAGAGTATATATACCCTTGCAGGTATGTAGATAAGAAATTGAGTGATGATAAGCAATTAAATTAAATGACGGATCTTAAACATAACGGAAATATATACCAGGTCGAAATTTCGGAAAATTTATTGATTAGACGAAGAAACATTCAGGATCATTATTTTAAAAGCCGAATTTATTCATCCCCTCGGCGTTACGTAAAAACAACCCTTGAAATATTATGGTGGGTTTGCAGGATATTTATTATTTATTAAGGAACTCAACGTTCAAAAGTTAACCGGGAATAAATAAGAAATTCTCAAGCACACAACTCGAAGTCGGCATTACAATATTTGTGTGCTGATAAAATCCTCAAAAAAAATCCAACAAGCAGGAATAAATTTACATGCATTTCTGAGCAGCCCTAGGATCAAAGAGTCTTACAAAACTGCGTTCTGAGAAGTGAGGACATCAAAAATGGATCTTTAGAAGAAGTGTTTTTCCTTCAAGATGTAGGTACATAATATTATAGCATCTACGGAAAGGAATTACTACAAAAATAACAAATAAAGTCTGTCTGTTGCCTTAAAACTCGAGAGCGGCGGAATTAGTTTTTATTTGATATTTCTAGAATATTGGGTTAGGAGGGTTTCAAGCTGTATAACGTCGAGGTACGACATTAGGAGTCTGAAAGAATACGTGTCACAGTAATATTCTAACAATTTTCAAACAAAACTAAGCGTCTATTAAGCTAAGCTATGAAAATAGGACTACTTGTTGGTCTACTGGGATGAGGGGCAAAACCCCGACCACTAACTAACCAGATCAATAAGCGAATGTTTTGACCACTAGACAAAAAATCACACTATGGCTTAAGCGGCTAAACTATGAGAACAATGGAGATTTATTATTTAATAGTTCTTTAAATATCCCAGATCGATAGATAAGTACCTTACTCTTATATGTAAACGGTCTGCGAAAAATCCAGACAATGTCGAGTTTTTTGCTAGTAGGTACATTATAAAAATGTAAAAAAATCTCAAATGGAGGTAATTTATATATAATTAAGGAATATTTGATAACGAGTTTTAACAATACACGAATGCCAAATATGTATATTATTATATACTGTTAAGGCGATGATGCTGTGTGAATATAAAAAAATTCAAAAATTAAATAAGATGATTGTTTTTATTTGAAAAACTAGAATATGGAACACTTGAGGTGTTTAAATAGCAATAATTATTCCGAATTTTCTAACCAACGTTTGGATATGGATCATTCTTTTGATATTAATACTGGTTTACAAATTTTACTTACAAATTATACAGAATCACGGTTTGAAAAATTTTGCAAATAAGAAAAAGTGTTAATAGTAAATTGAATATTACAAATAACCAGGTTATTTTACAAATGGTTATCATTTAAATTTGTTTTCATGTTAGTAGGTACTTCATTATTATTTATTTCCTATATATAGTTATATATTTTGACTGTGTATACTTCGATTTTTAATTTGTTAGACGAAGGGGCCATGGGCTCTGAAACATGTTGATATTATTCAATACAAAAGTGGTGAAAACAAAGAATGTAGTGCATTGTAATATTATGATTATATTACAACAGTATTCTAGGGTCACAAGTAGTGACCTTTGAATTTGTCAAATTATCGCCACGCAATAAAATATATATTGCAGCGTAATGACTCTTATGAAATCTCGTAAAAAATCATGATTTATCTGAAATTTGGTTAAATAAAAGATAATTTCTTACTTCTAAATTTTGTACAACTAGATTCTTAATATTTTTTCTCTCTTAATCTATATTTATATTTTATTAGTAGAGTAATGAATGTACGTTTACTTATATAATAATAAGTTTTTTTAGAAACGTAATTTCATTTAGTTAAATTATGTTCCAAAAACACTTTTATAATTATTTTTTTGTAAATTTGTATCAAAGTATAATAATGACATGGGTAAATGCGTTGCATAACAAGACATTAATTTAAATTAATATAATAAACTATTTAAATTAATATAATAATCGCCCACATCCGTCTTGTACGCTCTGAATTTCGTAACAAACAAATATATTTAATAGCGCCGTCGATAATAATTAAGCTTTGATTTTTAACGTGAGAAAGCCGCATAATTTTAATATCAATTAATCAATAAAATAATACGAGCGCTATAGTAATTGTAATAGTTTAATCGAATATTTGTATGCACTTACTCATACTTCAGATGCAGTTTAGAAAAAGCAATTAATAGCCGCTTAATTAAGATCTCATGATTTTCATATTCCGATGTCTGTTGACGACATTTTATTTTATTGCATAAAACACGAGATTCGGCTCGTTTTAAAATCCACTGTTCACGACAACACAATCGGAATCAACGCACGCGGCATCGACTTATTTTCGAATTAATATTTTTTTAGTTGCATTTTCGTAATTTCCCGCCGCGCAGAGATGCACCGCGGAGCTATTAGCGGCGCGATGCACTCCCGCCGAGACGGAGAGTGCACCGCTGCACTTTGTATTCAGCCGTCGCGCATGTACGCAACGAGGAAAACAAAACACCGCAAATATTGGAATATTAAGCGCATCCGACGTCGACATTCTCAGCGGAACGTTAAATAACGCACGGGCGAGGTGCATCGCATTAATAAATGCGCGCGGTTTGGCGGATCGCGCGTTCGAAGCATTCATTCAAGGCTAATTACAAATGCATCGTGAAGACGACAAGACGTCAAATCCACAGGTATTGTGCTGTCATTGGATTTTACTTTGAAAAAACCGGTTGCACATATAGGACACGTGCATTATATCACTCCCGCATTGAATACTTATGCAGTTTTTTTCAAATTTAAACAAAAAATAAAACGATATGCATACGTGAAAATATCGTTGTAATGTCCTAAAACAATATGGACGCAGGGGCATACTTATTTATGTAGAGTCAAAGTTGTATGAGAAATGTCAAGAAACCTGTGAAATGTCAATATTTTTATCATTATAGCAAAAATATTGTCTTTCATTTAATATTTGGACATTTTGGATGGAGAAATTAGTAAATGAGGTGAAAAAAACTGATTTCTACGATCTTTTAATATCTATTCCAGCAATTTAGTCCTATTTTCATAGCACAGGCTTTTAGCTTAGTTTAAGAATAGAAAGAATATCGATGCGACACGCATTCCGTGTTCGCATTTCTATTTTTTTTAAAAGTTCAATGTTTAATAAATCGAATGCGGAGACAAAATTACAATCCTCTGGTTTAAGCACTATTTTTGACGATCCCGTTAGATTTATTACAACTAATATAATAATAAAGAAGACTAATAACAAATAAAAGAAAACATTGGATGGACCAATACAATTTTAAATGTAAAACAATTTTAAGAATATACCCGAAGTATCAGCGAAGCATCGAATATTTTATCATTCAGTCTTGGTATAATTTTGATACCCCAAAATTAATACACAATATTAATCTCGAAAGTTTCGGAATTTTACGTACTGATCCCGCCTTTAATAGAGAAATAGCCAGTCAGACAATGGTAGACCAACAAAAAGTTACAAAAGTTATAAAAAAGTAAAAGGTTCAAACCTTTGTGCTAGGTAGAATGTCAAGCCTAATAAACTTGACGCAATTTACTGTTTAATAAAAACGGACCAAGGGGTAGGCAGGTATTCTGTAGACCACACCAACAATATCAAGTGGTCTGGACTACCCTGGTCTTGGGAAGGCGAGAAACACGAAACTGTTGAAGATGTCGCGTTATTTCACCCCTAGAAGCTATCAAAAGCGCGCACTCTTCACGATATCAAGCGTAATGCTGGATTTAATTTTACAAAATACAACGGCGGGATTTAACATCAAACGTAACACACATGCCCGCAACAAATTTCCGCGGGATTCCAGCCATTAAACACATATTAAAAACCAGAGCAATGTTGGGTGGAATCAATGAGAACCTTGTATTTGGCATACTTTTCGAAATAAAAGCCACATCCTCGCGAGGTTTTGATTTATACCGCCGAAAAAACGTGAAAAAAACACAACACATAAATCCTTGTATGAATACGGACCGTGTGTATTCAAAAGAAAAAATAAATAAGGGCTCAGAAATATTTAAACGTCTTCCGACTTTCTTTGTTGATATTCAATGGAATAAAATAGCCTTTGCGTTACCTTCGCGCTATGAAAAGATACAATTGCATATTATGCGAGTATATTGGGCCGTTCTCAAGGGGTAGACGTCACAATGAAAATTATTATTCCGCGACATGTAGAATATCTCTCCTGCGAAGAATATTTTATTGCGGCACAAAAAAATGTTCATAACTTCATAAACAGTTTAGAGTGGCTTGTTGGTGTTAATGGTCATGACGCTCGCCCAGGACTCCAGCGAGAGAGTCCTATTTTCTATATCGTAATATCTAAGGAAAAAAATAATTTTATAAAGTACTTTGTTGTAAAGTTGTAAAGCTACTCATCTTGTCACAGGTTCATCCTAGTGAGATGAATGGCTCATTTTTTTTAATGCATGTATTTAAATCCACCCAAAAAAATAAATGATATCGAATGAACATAAATAAGGTAGGTAAATAAAACCTTTTACGACCTTACGTGTTGCGAAAAGTGCGAGAGCGAAGATAAGAACATTTACATAGCGACGACTAAAAGGAAAGTTTCCATAAAGCTTCGGGCAGAGTGGATGTTCACACTTTTTCCGAGACAGCGGGTACCTGACGACACTTTTTTTGCGAAACATTTACAGATGCCATCTAGACGGAGCGCACATACAAATGCTCTCGCGACCTGACTGACATTCGTAACAGAACGTGAGACGTTTTTGACACAACCCTCGAGGTTGCGCCATTCGACTTTTTTAGAGGGGCAATACAAATGTATAATTTTATATAGGATAAGAAAAGACCAAGTATCGGGTAGCGTGCCCGAAATCACGAATCGGTATATTTTATTACTCTAAATTACATGGCGCGATATTTGTAAGAAATAAATTCTTACAAATATCGCGCACATGACGATGAATCAAATAGCATCAAAGAAATCGAAAAAAATATTTGGAAAATCTACGTAAGATAGAGTGAAAACACTCTGAGAAACTTTGGACTTTTCTAATCATGTATTAATATTCTTCTGGTGAGATAGGTATAGTACAAACAAAACATATATACAGTTTTGTATAAGTGTGGCATTCCAACTCTCTGCCTCTCTGCCTACCTAAAACAGCGCGAGGTTAGTTAGTAAAAAAAAAACTGAATTACAACACCTCATTTGGAAATTAATGTCAAGTGATGTAGTTTTGTTCCAAGGGTATGAAACGGCTATAAATATTATTATCCAACAACGCGGGAATAATATTTGAACGGCAGGAATAGATAAGAATAAATACGAGAATGCATTTTAGTTTCCCCGCTTTCAAAGAACAGACATGAGCGCTGTTTACTGCTAAACAACAAATTACGAAGCGAGATATGCGACATATCTGACAGCAGAATGGAAATTACGGTTTACGGTAGGTGCATAATGTTTTCCTTGAGAGAAAATAAAACGGAAAATCATCTCGCATACGAGACGATACAACCTGCGCAGGCTGTGCAATATCATTATAAAACAAATCCTACAAGTCATTATATAAATTATTATATTTTAAGTAAACGCAACGTTACATATTATCCTATATTTAAAATAATTATGTGTGAGAATGTATCAAGCAACTAAATTTTTTCTGTCTAATAAAAGCCGATTTATCGGTAATGAATTTGAAATTGAAAACACGTAGACTGTATATTGTGGGAGTGTGTGTGATGTATGGATTACGGGTCCAGTGTAAGTGGAGGGTGTTCACGCGCATCAGTCTAGCTCACCAGAAGAAGGAAACGGTCGTTTCCGAAACGTATAGTAATGATATTCTCGTATCAAATAAAAATAATGTATTCATTCATAATAATTTAAAATATTAGTGTATATTATAGATATCTCACAGAGACGAAACTGTATTAATTATGGGAAAGTAGGTATAGAAGTCATTTGGGTGTACACAGGACTTATGACCTGTCTTTTTATGGTTGGCTTAAGTGATCACTTTACACAATTGTAACATTCGCCATTTCCACCCATGATAGAATATACCATGCTTATTCATTTTTTGGAAGTTGTATATATGTTCAAATTGCGTGGAAGGCTTTCATATATGAGTTGTAAGCGCCTTTTCCATGCGGCCTGTACAAAGCCATTTTCATTCCCCTAAATCCCCACAGATGTTGCTAATGAGAAATACTACATTGATTTTTTACGGAATTTTGAGAGCAATATACTTTATTGTGTGTAATGAAATTCATCCGAATACTTGCATTACACTAGGATACGCCAGGAAATATTATTTCCAATTTTTGTTAAATTCCTTTTTTTACCAGTATTTACAATTCAGAATATTTTGAGTTTGTTAAAATCTTTCAGAACAGTGCTGGATTTATGTCACAGAGACATTATTAATCAATTGATTAATAATGTCTCTGTGACATAAATCCAGCACTGTTCTGAAAGATTTGAACAAACTCAAAATATTCTGAATTTAAAATATATACAGTAAAAGCCGCCATATTGAATTAGTTATGTTTAAATTATGTAGCATTAATGTTATTATTTTAAGAGGAAGTTGATATATTAAAACTTTGAATTTGATTGAAAATTTAGAATTGATTCGCGCCGTTCACACATGACGCTCTCTTTTCTTTACACTCAGAACTTCTTTCTTATTAAGAAAGAAGTTCAGAGGTGTGACATTGAATTTCTGTCAAAATTATATCGATTACCTGATTGTAAGGCAATAATAATGCAAGACTAGCAATCGCATCAAAAACTCAATGAAAATGACTTTAAAAAAATAAAATTACTTACATCAATCAATAGCTCGGAAAGCAATTATATTTTTACAAGATTAAATTATATTGTGCAAAAATAACTCGGCGAGTCATAAACTGGATATAACAACAATACCCATACCATCACTACACGATTTGTACACTCAACAGACAACAATACCTCGGAAAAAATACGCAATTTCCTTATCGCAAAAAAATATTAACACGACTTTATCAATATTTGTTTGCGTATTAAGACTTTTTACAAGATATAGATTGCACTTTTTACTGTTTTATCAATTCCAAAGATACTGGGCGTGATCGCTATGGCCAACAGACGCAATCAATTGGCCCGCCAATATGTAATAAATCATTTACAAAATGAAAATTACCAAGAGCTAGTTCGTTTAATGTTTAAATAATAAATACGTTAAATTTGAATTAATACACATTCGAGCGAACGAATGTTGACAAATTAGGCAAAGACGCCACTCTCTCTGGAGAATACAACAATGAAAGATAGACTTAATATTATCAAAACTCGAAGTCATGCAAACTGGAATTTACAATAAATTTAAATGTCACAAGGAAAATCGCTAACAAACTATTCTAAAGAATACACCCAGAGTGCACTGAAAGAGAATCCATGTATACCCTAATTTTGGAAAAGCAAAATCTCTACAAGACAATGTCTGTAGATAAAGAAGTGGGTATTGCCAAATAGCCTCCCATTTGGTTAAATTGAAAATAATAGTCCGATGTACGAATGTGGTTTGGAGCAGGCCCTCGACCGCGTCTTTATCGCTTGCTCATCCATCAGGGATTCATTCTTAAGAACTACATACAAATCTTCCGAACATTCTATCAGAATTTAGAAAGAACTCGAATACGCGAAATTCCGCTAGAAGCTTCACAAATTAAAGTCAGTATTATTTTTGACAGCTAGTGAAAACCAAAGAAACAGCAAAAACTAAGCGAATGTGTGCGAATCCGAGCGAATATTGGCGAATATTAAAGAATAAGAATAAGTTTTTATAGTGTTTCATTTCGCGAATGTCAATGGCATAAGAAATAGAAGATGGCCGCGGAAGAGTATGCATGGTATGACCAGGTATGCTAAATAGTGGAAGATGGTCCGTTTAGAAGCGTGACGGGCTTGTATGAGAAGATGTAATGCCATCCAAGGAATGCCCTATTATTAAAAAAAAATACGTAATTAAGTACTAATAATTATAAATCACCGAAACTCCTCGCAGCAAATCACTCCACCAGAAATATCGCAGTGCAGCTGATAAAGTCGTTAAATAATCTGAATTGTGAAAACAGTGTTGCAAGTCGCAGACATTATAAACAAGCACTCGTTGAAATGAGGCGAACGATCGTAAAATATATACAAACGATTTACATTATTTGGCAAAGCTCACGAAATCCGTTTAACTAATCCATTTGCATGAAAACGAAAGCGCCCAGGGGAATTTCAGCGGCAAATAATGAAAACAATTGATGAAAAAAAAAAACGGAATGTTAACGCTTTAGATATTTTCTTTTTTACTTTGTGTGAAAACATCGTAACTCCCTTATTTTCTTATTATTATTAAGTAAAACGTTACCTTCATTATATTCTCATACAAAATAAATGGGATAAACAGTATAAACACATAAAGTTTCTATGAGAAATGTCAAGATATTTGTCAAACGTGAAAATTGACGAAGTCTACAATGTTATATAAAGTGGTCAAGACATGACTGTTGCGTTATAATGCTATCTTGTAATATATCTGTAGGTTTGGGCCGGTTGTATCAACTTAGATTATAGTTGATTTACTGAAAATCTCGTTTAAGCCGGTGCGTGTGCGCGCTGCGCGTAATTTACAAGGTATTTAAATAGTTTTTATTCAATGTTTCGAGATATTACATAAAATAATATCTCGTCAGATAAACAGATACTTATTTAACCTGAAAAATGAAATCAAATTGATTACGAGGCAAGTGTTATAAAAGTTGAGACTTCACATTTTGACATTCGAATTATTAATTTATTTATCTAAGGAGCGAACCACCGAGAAGAGAGAAACTTTGTAAAATAATACATTATTAAATTTGCAAAGGGTTTTTTTTATAAAAATCATTACTTCGTAATAGTAAAAAATCCGAAAACCCATCACTATCATTGAATTAATAAAGTTAATTGTACCTAAAAATCAATTTTTTTGTAAATTTTAATTACCGTAATAAAAATCATTAAAAACCATTAAAGCTCTTGAATTAATTATGTGTGCATCTTATCTACGATTTGCATAAACTAATGTTATCCGTCAGATATCAAAATATGTGAAGAAATTTTCGTATTTGATTTCATTTTTGAAATTAGGGAACTCAACTACAGTGGTATTTTTGCACGCAATCCATAAATAAAGGGTCACAAATGTCAAAATATATAATGAAAATATCAAAGTATAAAACTTTTTAAATACTCGCCTACCAATTTAATGGCATTTTTGAAATCGGAGCATCAGCTGTACCGGGAAACTGCCCTTGAAAAAATCGGATCATAAAATAACAAGATTAATTAATTTCCTTGCCCGACGCGTGCAGTAATATCCGCGCACACACGCAAGCATACATTAGCTGACATTAGTCGACGCAGCAAACGGTGGCCGACAGATTCGGCATTCGGCGGCGCGACGCCGTTGCAGCCGCGGAAAATAATCCCGCGAGGGCAGCCGTGACGAGGCGCGCGCCCATCTTCCCGCCGCTCGCCAGCGCCGACCGACAAATATAGAACCCACGCTGATCGCTGACATAACGCGCCGCGCCGCCCGTAAACAGCGAGTCACGTGACCCGCGACGCGGCGGCCACGTGACCGGTGCACCCGCGGGCGCGGCGCGACAATGCCCGGCGCGAGTGCGGAACAGTGGGAACGCGCGGTGCGGTCGAAGGCGCGGTGCGGTGAGGTGCCGCAGTCAGTTTCGGAAAATATTGCCAATTTTAAATGTAGAAAGATGTTAGCTGCATGAATGACATGCATTCGACAATTGAATTCGCAGTACTGAAAAATATTGTCACATAGCCGAGTTAAGACTAGCTAAATAATTCGTTATACGACGAGAATTTTATTCTATCTATTTCGACGTTTTTTTTTTACGAAAATGTGGGTTTTTAATTATTCATTTATATCGGAATGCATACTCTAGACTGCAATTTTTTTAGGGCAATAACATAGATAGAACCTTTGTTATTATATAAAATTAATAAATCGCACATTCTTTACAATAATTAATAAAATATAAGCATTAATCGACAGGCCGCGGCCAAAAAATCGTTTTTAGTGTCCTAGGCGGCGCTAATTTTTAAGGAATATTTCTACGTACGCAGAATATATTTTTTTATACGTGTAAAGTATATTTCATTATCCGTATTATTATTATTATCCGTACAAAGGAAATCAAGAAATATTCAATACTAATAAAGTTATAATGTTTTAAATTTACAATAAATTTTTACGTTTTTTATTGATTTTAAAACGCTTCTTATTTATATAAGAGGTGATTTTAAACAATATATTCGATTTATTCTCGTATGTTGAGGCTTTACTCACTTAATAAACGTTAGTTTTTTTTTTATAAAAACACCTTAATCAATATTTAAAAATAAAAATTATGAAGGATGAAATGTGTCAATATAAAACAGAATGCCGTCGGTAGCGACGTAAAAATATTTTTTTTATTCCAATCCTGACGAACTCTTACAGAACGTAGAAATTAATGATTCTTCTTACACTACAGAAAATTTAATTTGTTCGTGGATGGGAAAAGGCTACGTGAGAAAAAATCCCAAATTAAAATAATTTCGTCGTCATTCCATCCGTCCGTCTTTCTGTCCCTGTATGTTCGTGTAACGTCCGTAACTTCTTTATATATATATTTTTTTTAATTAGAAATTTTTTCTTTTCGATTTTTTTCAAAAATTGTTTTTGTCGAAAAAAATTTGTTTGAAATTATTTTTTTGAATTTTAAATATTTTTTTAGATTTTTAAATAATAAAAATAAAAAAATCCTACTTATTCCTTAGGAACCGACATGTAAAAGTACCGTCATTTTTGACGGGTTACAGCTAGTTAATAATAAAAACATTTAAGATAATCTGAGTCAAGATAAATATGAAAGACGCAGTAATGTATCAAAGCAACGTGTTA
The DNA here is from genome assembly GCA_016648135.1 of Agrypnia vestita. Taxonomy (NCBI): domain Eukaryota; kingdom Metazoa; phylum Arthropoda; class Insecta; order Trichoptera; family Phryganeidae; genus Agrypnia; species Agrypnia vestita. The sequence goes on from JADDOH010000029.1 coordinate 350,871, forward strand.
CGAAAATAGATGGCCTTCGAGAACCAAAGCGATGACGGAAGGCACAGAATGAAAAAAACATGATTGCTTTGCAACCAAAGAGGAACAATGGTTATTAAGTATTAGCGAGCCAAATAAGACCACAGTAATTATAAGACACAGAAACGTAGTGTAATCGTATTATCGAATCTACGAAAGGAAACTAACCGCTCACTAGCTGTACGAAAAAATAAAAAAATATCAAAATAATTTCTATATATTATATATTGACACATAATAATATTTGTTACATAAATAAGTAGCGTTTTATCAACTCGTTACGTGGTGTATCTTTAACTTACACGTACGCAAATAGTGAGATAAAATTTATTTAATAACGCTACAGATCAGTGGCGGCGTGATGCGCACAATATATTTAAAAAACATCTGATCAACTAAACATAATTAAAATAAGGGTATAAAAGCAATGGCACAACATTCAAAAATAAAAAAATAATGTTTTGAATGCAATCGCCGACGATTACATATTTAGAATTTGTAAGAGAAAACAGTACAAAATGTCTTATGGAATTAATAGGAAAAAACTACGTTCCATTTGGGGAGCGGGGTCAAAGCAAAAGCCATGTTAGGGCTAAATGGGGAGAGAGAGGGGTTTGAAAGAGTTCAAAATGAAACCACGTGGTTTGTGGATATTCTCCTATGTACGCGCGTTGAATGTTGTACTTATTTGGCATACATAAAATAAACAGCGCTTCACAGCACAGCCGCCAAAATACAGAAAAAATTTCAACGCAAGGAAGTGCGAAATGAACCAGCCGCAACAACTGATAACTAGAGAGATATCCGCAGATTACAGATCCCCGTTTTACGTCCGTATTTAAAGGTATAACTTCTAAAATATTCATAATTTAGAAAAAATAGCGCTGAGAAAAATGTTGATACAAAATGTATTGTAGCGTGAGGATATTTTGGGGGCTTGGAACATCTCACAGGTCACAACATGTCTACCTGAGATGTGAAGTCACAACTCATCTACCGGAGGTGCGAGGTCACAACTCATCTACCAGGCGGGACAGATGCGCATTAACGACAGCTACTCGACATTTATGTTGATGCATCAATTCATGATGAGCTACACTAAACTCGTTAATGACTGATTCACAATGGCCAGATATTATCATCGCGGCCGCGCGGGTAATTGCCGAGCTAAAAATACTGCGGAAACTTCGAGAACGGTCAAGTTTACGGCTGGCTAATTTTAAAACTGATTCATCTGAAAAATTTTTCAATAGCCGTTTTAAAATCTTCCAGCAAGATTTAATAACCTTTCGTGCGAATGAAGAAAACATGCCGAAAAATATTATGAAGTACTTTAATTACAATTGAGGATAAATAAACATGATTTAGGTACAGGGTTTAATTTCAATGACTATGACAATATTTTTAAATGGAAATAAAGTTGAAAAAAAGAGTAAAAAGATAAGTACAAAGAATTTGTATTTATCCTCTTTCACATGCTTTGTATGAAAAAAATAGTAAATATAAAACAAACTATATAAAACGATTATAAAAAAATCATTTTACATAATATTCCTGACGTCAAAGTTGACGTAATAACGGGTAATGTAATAGAGCTAGTCCACAATACTTAACAGGTTTATTCCTGTTTAAATTATATACTTGATTTGTATTGTTGAATATACGTCTGTTTTCTATAACATTGTTAGCATATTCTGAATATTTATTATTGTTCTTTAAATCTAGTTCCTATTGATGTAGTGGTGATAAACCTGTTGTAGAGATATTCTCAAATAAAAGTAATGGAAGAAAACAAAAAAAATTCATAATTATTGACACATTTTTAAAACACAATTTATCAACAAAGAAACCCAATATAAAGCGGTTTGTGTCTTGGCTAAAGTTACAGCGTTCATGGTACGTGGTACTGGCGTTGCCCCCTCACACGCTGGGCCACCAGTTCAGGAACACGGCGCGCAACAATGTGACGCAACAATAATAAGTCAAACCGGGGGACAGCGGCAGCCGGTAGGAAGCAGGAATACAAATGGGAATAAGCCCGGAAGATTAATGACATTCCTGAGACGACCCGCATCTGTGCCGCGTGCAGTGCAGGGGAGGATATTTCATTTAAAACTGCAGCAGACTCGGAAGGGCGTGCGCGAGCCACGCAACTGGGGAGAACTGTGGTTTTCAATAAGTAAATTTCTTAAATAAACCATTTAACTGTCAAACGTGCGTGATAGGGGAGAAACCATATGGTAGTGGTGGCGTTAAGGGTGTTAACTTCAAATGTCTATTAAAAGCTGGGAACTATCATCCACAAATAGGAGAATGATTTCAAATATACGACATTGAAAATTGTGTTTAATCACGCTCATAGCTCGGCGTGTTAACACGCTCATGAAATTTAAAATGTTAAGTTGCTGTTACAAAAGTTAATAAAACATATTTCTACTATTACAGTATACATCTAAGACACTTGGCGCTGTGTCCAAGTTTATAATAATTCTTACCGCTTGTAGGACGGTCATACGTTTAATTTTTTAATAATAGTAGCTTGTTGTTCAAGCGATTAAGGCTCTTGCCTAGTAATCCAGTGGTCTGTGATTCGGCTCCCATACCACGAGACCAGCAAGTCTTATTTTCATAGAATAAGCGTACAGAGTAGTACATAATACAATAGTAAGAATACTGATGTGACACGTATTCCATGTTCGCATCTCTATTTAAAAAAATCATACGCGTAATTAAAATATTCTTCGTAACACTATATCATTTGGGGGATATGAAAAATATTTTTCACAGAATATTAATTTAAAAAAATATATACATCAAATAGTCCATTTTGTATCCAACTATATAGAAAGGTAAGTACTTCTACTTCTCCTATGTTTAATAATAACCTATCAACAATACTATGTATACTTCAACTAATATACTATAATGACGTCTGTATACGGAGGAGATTTATTTTGGAAATTTATCTTATATTATCTTCGATATTCGTCGTCGCAAAAAGGACAGTACAGAGTTGAGTACGAAACAAGAACCGAATATATTTTGTATTCAGATACCAGTCTCATTTCATCAAAAATTATATTTGTATTTGTCGAAGGATGCTTCGTAGCCGAAAGCATTTTTGCGTTAGATTGGTATTTTAGTACAAAGTAACATAAAAAGTAATCACCAATAGTAGGTACACGTACATTTGATGTTTTTTAGTAAGTGAAACGGTTGGAGAAGCACGAGGGTCAACACGGGTTAAATTGTTCTCACCCCGCGCCCCGCCCCCGCTCGCAGCACGCACCCTGCATAGGGAATGATCACCCTGTATAGGGGATGTTTCCGGAATACTAAACATCCATTGCTTTAACTGACAACAAAATAAAATATTATTTCGGGTTACATTTTGATAAATTGCATCCGACGTAATGTTAAAAGAGGGATATAAAAACGAGATAAAACAAAAATATACACAATATATATTTTACCGCTCAACGATAGGGCGGCACGGAAATCTATTGGATAATCAACTAGACGACGAAAATAATTTAATCTATCAGCAAAATTTTTTTAAACTGAAAAAACACGTCATCTCACAAAGAAAATAAAAAAAAACAGATAGATGGTATTAAAATGTTATGCCTATTATGAATAGCCCCATAAGATTTTCTCGCGTACATCACATGATAGACATAGGGGATTTTATTATGTTACTTATGACGATAGAAAATTAGCTATTACTACGTAACTTAGATGATCAGTGCTGTTGTCGCTGATGCCATTAGATGTTGGACCCTGTGCAATGGAATCCGAAACGTCAGTCAGAGAGGAATAACCCAGAAAATTGCAATAAATATAATATTCATCAAAAACTTACATTTTAGAAAAAACTCCATATTGCAATGACTGGTTTGCATTATGATAACAACATCGCCTTAACATCAAATAAACAGATCTTTTTTAAGTACACCCAGATATCGTGGAAGTCCGACATGTAAGTGTAACAAAATATTGACGTAACTGTATTAATTTCAAATGATTTATATGCCATTATTGCATTACTGTTAGGCATTGAAAAGTGACATTGCATATCTACGTAGACATAAAAACCCAATTTCTGCTTCCTGTCTGTTTTTGATGACAAGTATTTATGAATCCTTTACACTCCACATTCCCCTTACCCAACATATCGCACTAATTAGTTCATGTAGATTCACGACTATAAGATCTCATCTAAAATTGCAAAAGTCATAAATGTAATTTAATTAAGTAATTGCATTGGCATAATAAATACGCCTCGAATAAGGTGGACTATCGTAAATCTCCGTCTTGTCTATTTTTGAGTATCGAAGTAACAATTACCAATATAAGAATATTGTTATTTTCGGAATAGGTCGGGATGTTATTTATTTAATTTTTTTTTGTTATTTATTTAAAATCATGTAAATAGGGTAACATTACTGAGGTGAGCATTTATAAAAACGATGTAGATATATATTTTTAACATTCGCGAAAAATGTTAATTTTCGTTTAAGAACATTTTCGCGAAGCAGAATTACATTGTATATGCAAAATGTTGGAGAAAACTTGTTCAAACTGGGCATAAACACCGGTGATGTATGTTGGAACGTGAGAAGTGAATTACTCCGAATGGATTGATCTGCAATGATATAGACCGGAATTTTAATTGCGGCGAAGCAGGAAAGAATCATCGTACAGAGTCGTTTGTTTACAACCCGTATGCCAGATTGATTGAAATATCACATTGTTGCATGTCAGGGACATCGCTAGTATCTTGCACACAATTAGCTTCGGTATTATCCGAGTAACTTACCCACGGCGCGGAGGGAGGAGGGGGCGCAGTATATGATTAAATATTAAAATATCACAACCCTTACCTTGACCCTGGACCATGATAATCGTGACTGATATGACCGCATGTATGGGAAATTGTTTTGGTTGGAAAATGGTTGAGAGGTCCATTACCTTGTAAGATGTATTTTTAACAGAATACTAGATTCAAAATACAAACGACAATATACAACTTATTTCAAATGCAATCCAATATCCGGTAAACAAGTGTCTTCGGACAGCTTTGGCAACATGCGTATATTCAAAATACTCGTATACATACAATGCGATCATGTACAAAATAGATACATGAATTACACCACGATTAGGCGAGTGCAGTACAAGTGACGAACAAGCAAACAAAATAAAATTGGTAACAATTATTGAAACAGAGCAATATGAACATCGGGTGAGTTTTGTGGTTGCTATGCACGAAAGTATTAACATCAGTAATCAATTATTGATATAAATATGTCGTGATCTATGGGTTCAGGATAATTGAAGAAAATGGATTTTGTGTAGGAGTGACTTATTATAAATAACTCCGGGTTTCTAATACGGAGTTTAACATGCAAAATGTCAGATAAGAAAAGAGAATCAATATCTTGAAAATCCTGTGTTGTAAGATCGGATATTTTCTATCGGGACTCCAGTTTTTTAATTTAAAAAAAAAAACAAAGCGAATATATTTCGTTGATAATGGTTGGAAAATCTCTTGAAAAGTATTCACATCATTTTAGACATACGGCGTGCATAACATAAACTTTGCCGCATAGAAATAATACACACAATTTAAAAAATATAAGAGCAATTGAGTGTGTGATAAAAGTATAGGAACGGCAATATGACGATGATCTTATGGAAAGAATTAGTGAGTGGGTAAATACTACTTTTTGTTTAGATAAATAGATATTCTAATGCGTTTAGCTATTTTCCTTCTGGGTGAACAGAATCGGTTTCATTTCATTGAAAGGATTGTTTCGTGCTGTGTGATGTACAAAAGGATACACGGTATAGCGCCCCTATATCCCTGAGGATTACAAGTTCCAAACAATCACAGACGGGAATCTAGGCCAGGAATCTAGGAATCAGGAAGAGTTAGGGGGTCAATTCATAACGATTCAAACATGGTCCAGCATTTACCCTATACGGCTTGGAACACTTTCCAAACAACGTGAGAAATAATTGCAAGGATGATCGTTAAAAAAAGAGTCGATCTGATCAATGTAGAAGGATATACATCGAAACTAGATATGTAAGTTTTGTAAATTATAGTTTTATAAATTATTAATTACCGATAGCAAAGCATATCGTGCAATGAGGGTTGGAACAAGCTGCTATAAAATTGTAAATTTTGACTCATTTAATGTAAAATCCTTTTGTAAGGTACTGGTAGTATAACCCGGACAGAGGTTTGAATTTTGTATGAATTAATTTACTTACCATCACACCGTTTTCCCGTGGGGGTAAGCAGAAAGCATAGAGCGCCACACTCTTCTGTCCTGACATAGAACTCTCGCCTCATCCACATTCACACATTGAGGCTTCTAATGTATTTATTTCATATCCATATTCATGACAAAAAAATTTACGCTTGCAAGTATGACGAATAACGATAAGGCGTCTTGGTCTATATTTTGACAGTTATATAGGAATTTGAAAGCATCACAGCTGATTTTTTGTTGGATGCAGGAAACGTACAAATTTTCTGTAAAATATTTGTCAGATATTTGTAAGACAATTTAAAAAAATGTCATCGAACATAATTAAGCAATAACCTTATCTTGTTCACGTCAATAAATACTCGAATACTTAACACATGTAATTATTTAATCATAATTGTGAAATAATTTCAAGTAACGTTGCAGTGATAATTATTAAAGGCATCAAATCATTTCACAATCGGAAACAGATTAAAAAGCGATAAAGATTGACAATGAGATTTGTTCTATGGAATTTACCACTATGTATGTTTGTGGCGATTGTCCCAAAAGTGAATCCATAAACATTAAACAAATATCTCCATAAATAAGTTTCACTTTTGGTGGATGTATTTTTAAGCTCTCGTAATGAGCTTTTGTGGTCCTTGACGAGTTTAAATAAGCGCTTTAAGTTTTGTATTAACATACATATTAATAATAAACAGATACATCTATGATGGTTTTAAGTACAGCTGTTTGGTTTCAAAGTCAATACAGAGAGTAACACAAAACCGATCATCAATCACAGGCTTATCCTGGCTGAAGTTGGAGCTGTAGGTAATCCGTGGAGCGTTTTGTGGCCTAAACTCGGGGCCATAAGAAAAATACCACAACAGACAAATCTGGTGATTCCAGTCTATTTATTACGGGGTATATCTAAAAAACCCAGGAAGATAATATAAAAAATGACTCCAGAATTTTAAGTTGAGTTAATTTAAGTAATTGAATGTGGAGGCGTTTACTTTGTGGAAATCCATTTTAATTACTTATGAATGAAAACACTGTTTTATTTCCACTGTTTGTGGGAAAAAATAATGGAAAAAACAATAGTGTCATAATTAATTAAGTTGATTCACATGAATATATAAAAATGCCACCTAGTAATACAGTTTATTGAATAAGTAAGACATCACTAGACTATAGTAATAGTAATAGTAATGAATTAATATTTTACTTTCATATATCATCGTTGATAACTCTAAAATTTCGATAAATAAACATTCAATCACTCGTCTGCATAGTTTGTATTTTGTTAGTTATGCAGTTTTGGCTGCATGACGATAATAATATGTTACGTTAACTATCCGTTCCAAATATCCGTCAAACGCTGTAGATAAATGACTGTCGGCAGTGCTATATGACAAGGCACGTATAGCAATATTATTAGAAAATGTAATATAATCTTACATAAAAACGCAAATATACATGCATATACCTACTGCCCGTAGGCTACTAGAAATATGATAAAAACATACAGCATTTATCAGTATATCGTCGTCTGGTTTATTGACGGCATTTTTATTACAAACCAAAGATAAAAATCACTGGAAATATAGATAAAAAGTGAGCGGCTAGTGTTGTTAATGATAAGAAAGAAAATATCAAAGAGTCAATATACTCTGAATAAAAAATTAGTGAAAAGTATATAAATCAATGAAGATGATCACGTTCAATGCAAAGATTCGCAATCTATCTCTCATTTTCCTCTTGTCGCAGATGTTTACGGCTCCTGACGATTCCTGGTAAAACGCCACACTGCCAACCTCATTACTCACTTTTGTTGGTTATCGTCTTTGTATAATACTCTTTTACTTCTATTACTCCTCGTATTGTATAATCAATCCACTTTCCTTTTCGACAATATTTATTGTTGTTGTTTTTTTACACTTTTTGGGATGTCTTCATTTTAAACACTTTTGTTCAGTTTATTTTTCCATATTACCTACTCCAGCATCACAGCTCAAATGCACCAGGCCTCCACACGAATGATTTAATATTTATTTATAATTTTATCATATCATTGCTTGCTTTTTATCTGCATTTTGATATACAGCAGGAGTACTAAGATATTAGCATTTTGTACTACTTAAAGATTTTCATTGCGCCGAGTTACGTTGGTGTATTTTATTTTTTTACCATAACACGTTGATTTTGAGAAAGTATTGAAAGTATTGATGAAATATTTTGTTCATCCTATTATCAAATCTTGAATTTGGTATTCAGTTCCTATCATTTCTATTATCTAAGTCTTATCACATCTCCACCAACTATAGGTGAAGTATTAAACTATGTGATCAAAGTTATTCTGTCGATGAGAGATTCTGTTCTCTCGAAACTTAAGTAGTATCTAATATATGAAATAATTATTAATCTCACATAGAGGTAACCAGTTTATATAAATCATGAGTAATCTGTACAGTGTGAATGCCAAATTCTTCAATAATATTACAATTCCTTTAATAGCCGTGCTCAGGGATGATTATAAATGTCGTTTTCCTCGCTGAAAAGAGAGTACCTACCTTTGATTCATTTCATTGCTGATTCCGCGAACTATGCAATGTTTTTCATACGGCTTGTAGATTCTGATTATAAATTTGATGTAAATTTATAAATTGAAACAATATAAGATCTCTCTCTGCCGCTGAGATGGCTACAAAAGTTCACAAGAAGAATATTGTGTTTCAGCTGATAACCTTTGTATATTATTTATCCGCCGCGGGAGACAAATGTCACCCCGTCAGAGAAGTCAGTCAGTCCACACGGTTCAAATACAAAAGCTAAGTAAAAATATTGAAACTAGATAAGGAAATGTTGAACCGATTAGATAACTGACGGTTAAGTCGCGAGGATAAAAATACCGCGGGGTGACGGCGAGATTACAGCCGGCCGACTGACGTCCGCGGATGCAGCTCAGATGCAAAATTGCAATCCACGGAATAATAAAATAATGTTAACGATAATAGATAGATAACATCGCGAAGATCATGCTATTTTCCTAATAGCAACATTATATAACAACAATAACATAACACGTAACCCGAGCGTCATTAGATGTTGCAGAGGTTGTAAACTAGTGCTTTAGAGTTATCTCTTTAGAGATCTGTATATCCATTAAAGCTAACATGGATATATCCTTAATGAAATAAGCTACGTTTAAAAGCGAAATTGTTTGAAAGTCGTATCAAGTGTAACAAACGCTTAACATATATTCGTTTCCTGCTCTCTACTTGGGAGCCAATGTGGCGCGGTGGTGTAGTGGAAGACATTGCAAGGATCCTGAGCTTCCTACATACAAAGAAAAAAGTTTTCTTGTTACTACAAATGCCAATCCAGCCCACTGACCAGTCAATTCATAGGACAAGAGACTCGAGGACTTTCAACGTGATTCGACGTCGCTGACCTTGGAACCCGCGCGCTTATTATTTTTGATAATTAATATTATGTACTTATCGTTTTTCATATTATTGCTTTTCACACTTTGTTTCTCACTTTTTTTGGTTTATTAATAGTTTTTCTGTCATAAGAATGTGATGTTCGGGACAGTGTTGATTTAAAAGCTGTCTTTCGTACTTTGTTTTTCACTTTTTTTGTTTTATTGCTTAATATTGTTGATATTTATTATTATGTAATTATTGCTTTTCATACATTGTTTTTTTCCTTTCTGTCCTTTTTCTGATATATTGTTGGTTAGCTTAGCGTTTAAGATTTGAAATCATATTGGTATATGAGTCGTTCTTAATTGAGTTCCAGTTAAATATTTCAATATTACGTTGTTTTGTTGATTTATTGTAAATGAGAACTTGTGAATACTCTGTATAAATAAATAAATATTGTGGTTATCCATTTCTTATTAAATTAAACACAAATTCATTTGGTTTAATCCGCTACAAACAAGACATTATTTTCAAGGTTCAACAATTTTAATACAAACAATAAATGTATATATTGTAATAACAAAACAATTATACTAGTAACAGATTCGACTGTAGCTGACTGCAGAGTGCCTGCCACAAGTAAAAAATTGACCTCTATTAAATAGTTTCCATTTCACATAAGAACAATCACAGTATTGAGTAAACAATGTCGTACACTCTTCTGAGGTACAATTATGTTCAGATAGGCCATCTTTAGGGAACAGAAGGTGGCGCAGCTAGTAAAAGAGTGAGCACTAGCTTTCACGCTCATTTTTTGATTTTAATTAGCTGGCGTGCAGACAGCACAGGGTACTACTACTGATCGGCCGAAATCTCTATATCGGTGAATATATTGGAGAATCCTGTAAACCATTCTGCCTTTTACATATTTGGTTCTCCATATCCCGAGTTGGGAAATAGAACTAAGTATGACATAGTTAGCCAACAATACTTTAATACATATAGATTCCCGCCTAAATTCTGAGCCAAAAATGTTGAAACATCGATGTCCTAACATCAATATTTATGGAGATACGCAACATCAAAGATTGCATTTTTTGCAATATTTTTTGATTATCTTCTACAAAACGTTGGACTATCATGAAATTAACAAATATGGAGGAGTATTAAAATATTCAAAAAAAAAATTATTTGTGTCTTCTAAGGTATTACGCCGTGTTTTTACGACTTAGCAAAGGGATCCGAAACGTCGGCCAGAAAGGTCGTAAAAAACACGGCATAAAACCACAGAAGGCACAAACCAGAAGATTCTGAGTGGCCATGAAAACCTAAGAACATATATATATAAAATTTTCAAAATTTGATAACGTGTGGATGTTCTTACGATAGAATTGGTGAACGTTGCATTGTGTCGAGTGATCACTGAAGCCAGCTCATACAGGTTGTAAGGTCTGGGCCGTCGTATAAAAAGCCATACATATGAATTTCTCGTATATCAAAGATTTCTATAATTTATCTTGATTAAAATATTTATTCGTTTTCATACAACACAAATAAAATGATGAAACATCACAGAAATTAAAAAATATTTTTTTTCGTAGCGGTGTAAAAAGCGACTAAATCAACCATCGAAATAAGCTGAAATGCTTTTTATTTCATCCCGTGGATGGTGCGTCTGTATCGTGTAACGCAGATATTAGATTTCCACCCGACAAAGTATGGGGACATGTACCGCCGAAATAGGAGGGATGAAATATTATTCACGGCATGGTACAAAGGGTACATTTTTCGGCGGGCACAAAAGAAATCACCTGTAAAGGAAGCATCATGAATATTTTACTGGGAATACGGATCAATAAATATCCTTTCACGGACGTGCCTTCATAAAAAAACAATTTAATCCAACAAACACTCTCGTCGGCTGGCGTCGTAATGACTTCATCATCAAAAGGGTCAAGTAAAAAAATCACGTTGATGAATTACAATATTTATGCAATATTCACCTCAATTAATAGTGAGTTTACGACACATGATTCAGATTTTACAAAAACAAGGTTGGGATAATTTTCACATTAAGAACTTTCGAACCTCAAATTTTTCAAGAACCGTATTACTGGATTTTTGTCCCCAGAGGGATCGTCACTAATCGAGATATATTATACAGTGTGTCTCATAGCTAGTAGAAAAAACTTTGCAGGTGGATTCCTGCCTTCACAATGAGTCGAAAATGTTCAAGCAAGCATGACCTAATATCAATAATTATGGAGATATGAAATATCAAAGTTTGAGTAAAGCAATTTTAATTGTAAAGTAATTTTTATTTAAAGCAAATGAATTTTTCATAATCTTATGATATTTCAACTTTTTGAAAAAAATAAGTCAGAAATATTGAAAAAAAAATGCTAACTTCGATGTTCGATCCATAACTATTGATATTAATTAGGTCACGGTTGCTTGAACATTTTTGACTCATTATCAAGGCAGGAATGCATCTGTAAAGTTTTTGCTACTAGCTATGAGACACTCTGTAGATGTCTCACAAACCTTGTAGAGGTTATTTATATGTATGAGAAAGTATGGAAGTCTTTGTAGAGGTTATTTATATGTATGGGAATGTATGGAAGTCTTTGGGTGTTTACAAAGCTTACGACCTATATGGCTGACTTAAGCGATTATATTTTACATAATGTAACGTTAACAAATTATGTTGCACATTAATTGCACTCGCAAAAATGATAAGACCATAGGTATTTTTAACAGATTTAAAAATACATAAATTGAAATAAATGCGGAAGACTAATATTAAATTCGTAATTTTGCTTAGAAATTAGAATTTTGTATTACGTTATATTTGTATAATTTTACTTATCAATGTTTATTATAATAGATTATTTTCAAGGACCCAATTGAGATTCATCTGATAAAGCAAGGTCAAAGTATATAAATAAAACAAGAGGCTATGCGCTCACGCGGCAACTGCACATATTGTGCAGAAAGTTGATAATTCCCCGCAAGGTCATCCATCATTCGGTATTCGTAAAAATAAAATGCACTTAGCACACGCCGTTGCACAAATTATCACGTGGGGTTAAACATCAGATAAGCGAGAGCACGGCGAGCATATTTCAGGTCACGTGAGCACAGGGAACACGAGGTATAAGAAAATTGCATCCTGCTAATGAAATGGAGTGCGCAAATTAATGCTTACAGCAACAAATGATTATGTTTCAAAAATGGTCCTCTACTGCGTGTAAAACGAAAGTTCCACGAAGGCACACTTACAGTGCCCACGTGTTTAATTTAATTTAATTATACGATAAGAAAGCACCATTTAGATACACATACCTATAATATTATTAGGTCCTTACATATGAAATTGGCGTTTTGCCGTACTGGCAAATTTGATCTCAAATATCTTCTCTTTGGTTAGGAATTCCAAATCCAAATTTATACAGCTATTTACTCATGTATTTGTGTTTTGAAAATTATAATTCATTTGTTTTTTCCTCAAATGTTTTTTTCTTTGCGTCACTCAGTTTACAAAATGAAAAACTTGAAATATCGCGTTATTTACGAGTACGAGTTCCACCGTGGCACCAGTGCTGCAGAAACGGCTCGAAGGATTAATGATGTATATGGCGACGGTGCCGCAAAAGAAAACACAGTGCGTTTTTGGTTCCAACGTTTTCGTTCTGGAAATTTCGACCTGCAGAACAAGCCCCGTGGACGGCCGGAGACCAAAGTTGATATTGAAGAATTGAAGGCTATTGTGGTGCCAAGCGGACTCCATCGCAATAACCAATCCGAGTTAGCTGCAGGCCTGCGTGGTGTTAGTGAATACAAGGTTTTTAATCCACTTGAAGGCAAATTGGTAAGGTGAAAAAGCTTGAAAGGTGGGTACCTCACGAATTGAGTGAAGCAAATCAACAAACGCGCGTTGACTGCTGCGTTGCATTACTCAACCGGCACAATAATGAAGGATTTTAAATCGAATCATTACCTGTGATGAAAAGTGGATCCTGTACGATAATCGGAAGCGCTCATCGCAATGGCTGAACCCTGCCGAACCAGCCAAACCATGCCCCAAGCGAAAATTGACTCCAAAAAAGTTACTTGTGAGCGTTTGGTGGACTAGTGCTGGTGTCGTTCACTACAGCTTTCTTAAATCTGGCCAGACGATTACGGCAGATGTCTATTGTCAGCAACTGCAAACCATGATGGAAAAGCTAGCTGCTAAACAACCGAGGCTGGTTAATCGCTCTAGGCCACTGCTGCTTCATGATAACGCTAGACCACACACTGCACAACAGACGGCTACCAAATTAGAGGAGCTTCAATTGGAATGTCTAAGACATCCACCGTACTCTCCGGACCTTGCCCCAACAGATTACCATTTTTTTCGAAATTTGGATAACTTCTTGCAAAGGAAAAAATTCAACTCCAATGGGGCAGTCCAAACCGCCTTCAAAGATTTTATTGATTCCCGTCCGAATGGTTTTTTTACTAAAGGGATCGATGAACTACCTATGAGATGGCAAAAGTGCATAGATAGCAATGGTACTTACTTTGATTAAATAAATATATTATAATAAAAAAAAATCGGCTTTATGTTCCTCCCATACTAAACGCCAATTTCATATGTAAGGACCTAATATATAGCGTATGTACACCCTAGACAACTCTAAATATTGGTGAAAGAATTTTTGAAATCGGATTAGTAGTTTCGGAGATTATCTCCTACATCCAAACTTACAAACTTTACCTATTTATACCTACTCATATATTAGTACCTATAGATAATATTAGAGTGGAAAATGCAGTTTAACTTAGCACATTTTACTATATGCATCTGTAAGGGGTTGCATCAACTTGGTTTATGGTTGTTTCATATGAAAATCTCGTTTTGGTCTGTCAATATCGAAGCATTGATTAAAATTTTGATGACACATTTCAAAAATCGCGCGCACCGGCTGCAAGAAACTTTTGTTTTTATCCAACTGTAATCCAAATTGATACAACCGGCCATTAGTGGGCGTCCGTTTATTGAATTAATTAATGTGATTTATACAACGTTTGTACGTTTTTACTTCCTTTCTTTTAACTCGTGGCGTCTGCTTGCTTGCCGGCTTGCCGTTGAAAAACCTTTGGATAGATTTTTTACCCTTTTCCCGTGATCCAATTGAGCAGAAACTTGGCAAGTAGACTCGTGGCGACGATCAAGAAGATCTATCAAATTTTCGTTAAAAAAATTAATAATTATAGTATAATTTCAGATTTTTAGAAAATTTATTGGTTTTTTCGAATTGGAATCATTAGAAAAGTTTGATTACTAGCAACGGCGGCCCGATAACGTCGCGGAATATTTTCTAAATTTAAATTACTCCGTCGGTATACATAATAGGTACTTCACTACGAATGTCGAAAATCTAAAATGACTGACAAATGTTTTTAGAATTTAATCTTTAAAGCATGAAGTGTCTTATCAAAGCTCAAAACAACTGACATTTTAGAAATATATCAAATTACTGTGTGTTTAGTGTTATGTTATATGTTTTAATTCGTCTTTAATTGTTGTTATATTTTACAAATAAAGGGAGTATAATAAAAACTTGGTTTTTATGGGTTCCTTTTTTTAAGTTGATAATTACATATGTCAAAAATATTAACAAAATTCGTCTGGTTATCATCATTCTTAAAATTATTTTTCACTACCCCTTAATAATTGCTGCCCATGCATGTGGCGCACCCCTGACTATAGTACATTTTATCGCTGGCGGGGGTACATTTTTCCGTTCGTTTAACCCTGTTAAAACTATTTCTACAGCCGCGGTTTGATTTAATAAATATGAAAAGTCACGGGGCTTGGGTACATATTGATTTCCTTTGGGCCAGGTCATACGGGGTTAACTCGGACGAAGGCGGCGTGGGCGAGCACGGGGTTAGAGGGATGTTATATCACTTTATTGAAAATCGATCTTCGGAAGGACGTGGGCTCTCGGTTTCGGTAAAGGTTAACGATCTTGGTGTTTATTCAGGAGTATCTGAATCATTTTCCGAAACAAGGGCGAAAAGGCACCTCAGCAATTCTAAACCATTTTGATTCACCAAGGGTCGGCGGCGGCAGACTTTTTTATTTTATATTGTCACGAAATTATCGAGGATTTTTCAGTACTCTGGAAGTTTTATAATAAATTGGAAATTGCTAGAAGGATCTGGAATAAACGGTGGAAATTTCGACTAAACTCGCGAAACATCTGGAAACCCGAAACGGTATATAAACAGCCAATGCGGAACACGGTTTATTCTGACAGTTTGGCGAGAATATAGAAGTGAAACGGCGAATATGCAAATATTATTTAATGTTGCGTTTTGGTACTTTGAAGTTATTTAAAATCTTAAGGATGTGCTTGTTTCAAAATTTGCATAAATTTTTTCTTTAATTATTTGTATATACAGGGTGTCCCGTATCTCGACGTCAAGCCGAAATCGAATGATAGGCCAAGTCATAATAGTTATGTATATATTCTAATTTTGGAACTAGGAATTTCGTGAAAAGTCTTTGTGTCGAGAAAGTAGATTTTTTAAAATATTACTTTAATAATGATTCTCTGTATAATTTTATGTGGGTTCATTGTGTTGTAGTGTGCCCCTCCCCACTCAATAATACCATATTGCATTATTAATTGGCGATTATAAGCGACCAGCGAAAAAATATAACGAGAATATCTACTGGGTGTTCGATATTGAATAAGTGCTATCACAGACGTGCGAATATTCTGAAAAGCTTAACAAAGTGACAATTAGCGCAAATTTCATAAAAGCGATTACAGTCATGTTTGTGTCTAGTGACTTAATTAATTTCATTTGTCTCTTGCCGCAGTGATCCCGTTTTGTTGTAGTAGTGATCCCGTACTACCTGTTGATAATTTGTGTTGTACGTCTGTCCGTCCGTCAATTCGTCAGTAACTTGCTGAAATTACGCTAGAATTGCAACATCACTGATACACGGTCTTGACATTTTTTTATTATTTTATTATATTTAGTTTTAGGTTTAATAACGACAATTTAAAAAAACAAATGGTTTTCATTCATGAATTTTCAGCTTCGAAATGCTGCATTTTTTATGTCCCGTCATTTTTCACGGGTGTACGGCCAGTTGCCTCTAAAAATGAAAGGATAAAAGCAAGGGTTACGAATTAGGCGACATCTCTCGAAAAAGGCAAGTAGCGGGTACTTGTGCGGAAACTTGCCGATGAAACCGCCAGATAGACAATGTCGTCTAGACTCGTTGACAAAATTATTGGCGCGGGTTATGGCGTGATTGGAATATTGATTTTTCTCCTCACGTATCCCCGCCACGCTCTCAGAGCGTTCCTTGGAGTGCGCAATATTCTCCATCGCGTCCGTCGACCGCAAATAAAGTTTGGTAATATTTTCACGAAATGATAAAATGAAAACATCTCGATGGATTTGTATTAATATTGTTGTATAAATTTGTGTTTCCGGAATGGTGCTATCACGGAATATATAATTTGTAGAATAATATTTTTTGCAAAATGTTGATCACGATAGCGGAACAAGTCTTCTATTTGAAGGTGAAAATATTTTTGTTCACATTAGCCCTCGTAGTCAAAATTTATGTATGTGATTTTCTCAAGTCCGGATGTTTTTGTTGTGAGTTTCGCTACTGTAACTAGGTCTAATGACATATATATTATAGTGTTAACAATGAAAATTTAATTGAGTGTTACTACTAATTCTAATACAGTTATTACATTTTCTTTTATTAAAAATATAATTGTTGAATAAGTTTTATTCACTGTACCTCACCAAAAAGAGACTAACTCTTGTACTTCGAAGGGACCTTTATTTTTTAATTGTGTTTTTTGTGGTGTTCATTTAACTTCTTTTTTAATTATTAATTAATTAAATAACTTTGTATTTTGACCACTTGGAGTAACTTGACCATTTGGATAACTATTTAATTAATTAATAATTACGTCCAACCACAAAGTTAACGCTAAAAAAAGTTAACATCAAAAATATATTTTTTATTTGTTTGATCTCTTTTATCTTCTTGATTTCTGTAGGAAGGTGATTGAAATTCCTTATTCCTAAATATATATAATTTTGCTGATATTATTTCGTGTTGCATTTTGGTATTTTGGAATGATTTAACATCTTAAGGATGTGCTTGTTTCAGATTTTGAATATTTTTTTTAAAAATTATTTTATAATATATATTTTTTAGTGTTTTTGTTGAAAAAGTTGATTTATTTTAAATATTACTATGATAATCGTTCACTGTATAACTTTTAGTGGGTTCATTGTGTTATCGTATGCTATACCGCAGTACTGAGTGGACTATATCGAAAAACTCAGTTTTTATGTTGTTTACAATTTTTCCTTATTATTAAACCTTATGAATATATCTGCATTTTTCACTGTTTTGAACTAATAATTAATAATTAATAATTAATAACAAAAACTAAGAACTAATAATTGTCTAATACATTAGATTACCTACTTATATGATTGTAAGTGGATATCCCTCACCACACGTAAGAATCGTAATTCTTTTTAGGGAGGTTTATACATACAAAAAAAAATGTATTGTAAATATTTTCAAGGTATCTTTGTAATAAAATATTATATATCTATATTATTAATTAAATAAATAAATAAAAAAATAAAAAAGCGGTAATTTCGCACGGTAACGAACTGCCGACCACAATCACTCTCGCGCCGGTCTTATATATCTGAAAATGCTGGCACATTCGTACTTTCTGGATCATTCTAGTGTTTAGTAGAAGATTCTCGTGGCTTCTAGGTTTTTCTAGGTGTTTCTCGAATGTTTCAGACGCCTCTCGAAGATTGTCGATCACTCTAGGCCGTTCTCGATCTTTCGATGACACACGACAGGAGTGCGTAATTCTTTTTAGCACCTCCTTACAATTTACGAATCTACAGAAAATGGCTAGAACCGTTGTTACTCTGAATCTTAATATATATATTTTTTAATGTGTGTGTAAAGTTCTTGGCAAACCAGATTCACCACCAGCAGAGCGAGACGGACGCATCCAATAATTTGTTATGCAATTAACTGGAGCGTCACTTGTAGCCGCACTGTTGTGTACGCCTACTTTTGTTTAGAGTGACGCGCGTTTCTTTTATTTCATATTTAAGACTAAGAAATAATGAAATTGAATATTTAAAAAAACTAAACCATAAAAACAAGGTTTTTATTATACTCCCTTTCTTTGTAAAATATAACAACAATTAAAGATGAATTAAAACATGTGACATAACACTAAACTTATAAGAATTTAATATATTTCTAAAATGTCAATGTTTTGAGCTTTGATAAGACACTTCATGCTTTGAAGATTAAATTCTAAAAACATTTCTCAGTCAATCTAATCAAGATTTTGATAGATTAAATTATCAGAAATATCGTACCTTATGAATTTCCAGCGTCAAATGATTTAAAATGGTCAGGATCAGATTTGAGTAATGTAGAATTCTTCAAGACTAAGCAGAAATCAAAAAGAAATAAAATATTATTCGATTTCTTCCCAAAAACCGAAGTGTGCTGTCATCCGTGAACCAATTGTCATAAATTTTCGAAATTCGTAGTGAAGTACCTACAACACCAACGGAGTAATTCAAATTTTAAATATTCCGTGACGTCATCAGTTCGCCGTTGGTAGTTATCAAACTTTTCTTGCGAACTGCGGTTCAAACGAAATATAACGTTGGTGTTTTGATTTAAACCTGGTATGAATGTTGATATTTTTTAAGTGAGTGTACCTACCTATATTTTTAATTTTAATGGTTTCACGTTTTTTAAAAACATCGGTTATTTTATTCATTTCCTAGAACATTTGTATGGTTTCCAATTTGAAAATACCGTTAAAATTTCGAAAAATCCAAAATTATATTATAATTATTGAATTTTTTTAAACGAATTATTTTTAGATTATTTTCATCGCCACCACGAGTCTGCCTGCAAAGTTTCAGCTCAATTGGATCACGGGAAAAGGGTTAAAATCGATCCAAAGTTTTTTCGACAGACAAGCAGACAAGCCGACAAGCAGACGCTACGAGTTAAAAGAAAGGGAGTGAAAAAAAACTTTGAATTGATCTAAATCAGACGAGCAAATAAAAATTGCTGTCACGTACTCTACTCTCGAGACGAATGCGATTTTCTGCATATTTTGTTGTCATCATAAATGCTGGTTTGTCGTTGAATTGTATTCCACGGCACAACAGTTGCTAGAAATTCGTTAATTAATTCGCCAATTGCGAATGGCGACTCCGGTATATAATCTGTCATGGCGACTGATTCGGTACATTTGAATTAATCAAATGATATTATTATACATTTTTAACAAGTCGGAAAAATAATCGGCTATAAACAAATTAATTACGTACATATTTATTATGTTTAATATTGGATGGCGACCCAGATAAAAGCTTCAACAACCGAAGAGCGTGCTTGAGAAGATGTACGAAGAAGATGGACGGAGCATGAGTTGTGTGCCAGAATAGAAAAGCGTGAAGTTCTATCCTCCCTGCCTATTCTTGAGCGCATTAGTTAGTTAGGTAAAGTTTCCAGAGATGTTCTATGACTGTTGCAACATTTAATAAAGACACTGAAGTAACATCATTTAAAATCGCTTAATTATTTATAGTTTTCTAGGTTTTAGACCATGTAAATAAAATTTTAACGGAATTTTTTATAAATACATATACAAGGTTATTTGGAAAACATGAATAACCTCGCAAGAATGTATTCCTGCTTTATTCCGAGTCGAAAATGTTCAAGCAACCATGACCAAGTATCAATAGTTGATAAGAGATATGCACGATCACATTTTTTTTTCAACATTTCTGACTTATTTTTTGTAAAACGTTGGACTATCATTACAATGACTTACATCTAAAATGAACAATTCCTTCCCTTTAATATAAATCAAATAAAATAATTCCTAAAACCTTCGAATTCCGTTTGGAAAATATTCCAATTAGAATTTCAACAGGGTTTTTATTATTTTATTTAACTTGTATTGAAACCAATGAAGTTTTCGTAATCGATATAAGTTACTGTAATGATAGTTCAAAGTTTTCTAAAAAAGTCAGAAATATTGGAAAAAATGCAAACTTTGATATTGCATAACTCCATAACTATTGATATTAGGTTTGAACATTTTCGACTCATAATCAGGGCAGGAATATAGTCCTGCGAGGTTATTAGTGTTTTCCAAATAACCCTGTATATAGGAATAAAAAAAAACATTATAGCAAAACGTAATTGCATTGAGAGCTTGATCGGAGAGTTGAAGGTGCTTTGAGTATATTGCTTGTAAAAAAAATATAATGTTAAAAAGTTCTTAACTGATTTTACCTCGTAGTACCATCAGATAAAAAACGTTTGCTAAAATATAGTGGCATCATTAACAGTCAAACATAATAATGAATTTAAAAAAAAGTTTTTATACACATCTTTGATTTATTTAACGTAGACCGGTATCGAAGTTACCTTTTCTCTATCTGAACGGACGCATAATAACAGTAAAATAAAATATGTAAAAAAATCAATTGTCGGGCGGGGCAGGGCTTAATTCTTTTGGGGAGGCATTGAAATGGGGAATGCATTACATAAGGGGTTATTGATAAAATTTATTCGAATATTATACTACCTTTCATAGTAATAGATTTATTATAATTATTAATATCCAAAAATAAAAAAAAATTTAACACACATAAAAACTGCTAAATTTATGCATAACATTTCAAATACGTAATTAACGCTGTAATAATTAGAGAAATATGGTTAACAAATTATGTAAAAAATATGTTTGTTTATATCTACTTATATTCATTTATTACACCTACATGTTCCGGAAGAACCTTTCCATAGTCAGGGTGTTTTATAAATGTCAAAATATCAAAATGAATGACATCTTTTGTTTTTCTAAATTATTTGAAAAAATATTTTAAAATATTATTGCTGAATCTTTAATTAATTAATTAAATTAATCTTTAAATCAACCAATTGAAAAAATAAAAAAATATGTTTTCAACGATCAAACATAAAATGTTAAAAAGAGTATTTATTTATTATTTATTTTTTATGTAGTTAGATCGTATACATATATATATTTCGAGGAATTATGTTTTGACCTAAGGTTCGATGATACATGATAATTGTAACGTCTTGACAAGTGTCAAACAACCAATATTCAACTGTATTCGTAACTAATAACGTCACAGTATTCATACTTATAATAACTGTAGTAACTCGATCTCAACAAAAAAATGGATTTACTTATTGTATACTTACTCTGGCCGGCAGTGTAAATTTTTCACACACCGTTGCCTCTCCCTTCTTCTGCGTAAAACAGCACGCGAACGTCATCTCTTGTAAGTTGTGAACAAATAAAAACACTCACCTGGTCATCGTGAACTGTCTGCGCCATCACCCATCACCCACCCTACACAGAACTGTTGAGCTCGAGGAAATTCACGCTTCGGCAGCTGCCGGGAGTCGAATCCGCTACTCCGCCGCTGTTCTCATACAAATCTTTAGTATCTGACGCGTCTTCGGCCAACACGCTACAATATGTTCACACGCGTAGCTGGGATTATTGTGTGTATGTCTGAAATCACGGCGCACTGCAAATTATTGCGGTTCTGCTCATGCGACCAACACAGTAACACCTGCGGCTTATCTATGCTTACAGAAACTGGCGACCATGTCTCTGTGTGTCTTGAAAGTTTAGTTGTTTTGTGAAGTATACATTTATTTATGAAAGTTCCACAAGGATCATTCTTGGCCCTCTTTCGCGTATATGATTCTAAATATATAAAACAGTGATGTGAAGTTTAGTGATATTATTGTTTTTGTGTTATCAGACTATCGGTTGACTGTCGATGATTTTAAATTCATGATGGGTAAGCATTTAGCAACAATTTTAATCATCCATTTTTGTTACAATGTTTACCATATTTCCGTGGTCTTCCGTGCTCGTACGGTAGTTGACACTTATAACCGTCTTCCAAAATTTAGTTAACTTGATCTTACCAAGTATTAATCTTCTGCTTTTGTCGCCTTAAACACTTGCCTCATATTTTTTCTTTAATTTCCTCTTATTGATCATACGTTCCACATGTCTAAGCTGTTTTCTTCAGAGCTGACGTAAACCCAACCGGATATTCCAGAATATACAGATTATTTCATTACTACTCGATTGCTGTTAAAACCTATCCATCTTTTTTATCAACATTGATTATTTTATTTTAATGGAGATTAATTGATAAAACCATTTTCAAGAATTATTTAATTAAATCTTAATGCCCGGATTATGAAGTGGAGCACCTTTTTCATTCACTTTCTGATTTGTTGCTGGTTTGGACCTTCTCTATATGTCTGCCTGCCTTATTCTTTATAATGTAGATCATAACTGGTGTTAAGGCGTACCAGGTATTAATTAAAAATGTGTAAACAATAGTTAAAGTACCCTTAGAGGGTATATCGTAGCTGTAGTTACCAAAGAAAACTACGATCAGTAAATTTACCTGTCAAAGGTGAAGGCTATTTTTTGGCTTTGTTTTGAATTTTTTCAACTGCCCAGGTGCTGTGTAAAGAAAATTAATTACTTAATCATAACCACTATCAGCTGAAGTCTATAAAATATGTCTTTTATGTTTCATTTTATTTTTACAAAACTTTTGTACTCCGTATCACAAAATTTTAAACCGGCATAAACGAGCTCTTTCACTTATCGAGACTTTTCACTTATCGAGACTTTTCAGACAGAGCATCATAAGCTTAAAGTATTATTTTACTGAAGAAAACATTTAATTTGTGTAAATGGATTTATAATCAGTGATTCTACACTTAAAATTTGGATTGAACCGCATCGAGGAATATAAAAAAAAAGCAATTAAAAAAAATTGATATGCTTTTTATTTATTTATTTTTATTTTTGGAAACATACAGTACAATGTAATAAAAACTTATATATAATATCTAAAAAATATTCATTTAGTATGACCAGTGAAGTTTCCTCGAAGCCGTTATAACTAAGAAAAAAACGATAAACCGATAAATAACAAAATGTATAAATAGAAATATAAACCTCGTGGAAAATAACAAAAAGTAAGAAAATCAGATGGAGAACAATAAAACAATCAATAAATGATTAAAAAAAAGGAAGTACATTGAAGTTAAATAAATTAAAATGAAGTAAAAAATTAAGTATTATAAATTAAGTGATAATAACATTATATAAAATAATAATAGAACAATAGAAAAAAATAAATAAAAAAACTAACCGATAAAAACCAAGTTTACCATCATGTAATTAAATAATTGATTGACTGAAAATGAAACATGTCTAGACAAATATCTACGTCAAAAATCTCTAAAAATATCTATTTATTATTTGATTTCTTCCCAAAAAGCCGAAGTGTGCTGTCATCGGTGAACCAATTGTCATAAATTTTCGAAATTCGTAGTGAAGTACCTATTATCCCTACCGACAGAGTAATTCAAATTTTAAATATTCCATCATGGCGGAGAATCTCTAAAGAACTAAAAATACCTGTAAGTTAAATAATTTGGTTTAATGAAGGTGAGGTATAATTATGTACTTCGAACAAAAAACTTTTAAATATTTCTCCGATGTTATGAGCTCTCGTTGCACTTCGATTCTCCCCAGGATTTGTGAATCTATTAGATAGATAGTCATGAAATTTGTCATTATTTAAGGCTGCCATAGTATGATGGAATTTACCAAATTCATCCCTTCTAGTATATTATATTTCGTTCACCCATTTGGTTCTACAACGCCGACGACGCCGTAGCAGCCTACGAGTAAGAAGAGAGTTTTTCAGAAGATACTGATTATTTATTTGGCACAAACGTTATTGGAGAAGTGCGAAAATTAACTGATCGTGACCGACGCAAGACGCAATCAATGTGCGCGCTTAATACGTACGAAAATAATCGTACGAATACGTACATAATAATTCGTAACCAAAGGGCGACCGGCCTAAGGGTCATCATAAAATTTCATTTTCTTTCAAATGTCCCAGCCTGCATATATCTGAATTTTCTACTTTTGGCTTGTTCTTAAATCATTTATTGGAGGCGAATGTAAATAACCCAAAACAGAAAATTGGCATTTTTTTAATACAGTTAGTTTGCGAATCCATACTTATAATTTTTTTACTCATTACTGTGCACACTGGGCTTTTTATTTCTCGTACCCCCTTTTGTTTATATTTTCACACGTTTTACAGATAACTGCTACGTAGCGCAACAACACGAGCATTAATTAATATTTAATAACGGCTATTCTATTACGGGCGATTCACTATCCCACATAAATACAATCGGCTGTAGTGTGAGATGGGATCCCATACATAATTTAACAATTTGTTTTTAATTTGATACGTTGATTAATTATTTATTTTTCAATTCGTGTCTGCAAAGCAAATTATTAATTTTCCCAATTCACGGGACTTGCAAAATCAGCAGGCGATGACGCCGACATGCAATGTGCCCGGTGGAAAATAATGTTTTTTAAATAAATTTCATAATGCATGTATACCTACTAAAATATTTTACTTACTTACCATCACGCCGTTTCCCGTGGGGGTAGGTAGAGAGGATATAGTGCCACACTCTTCTGTCCTGACATATAACTCTCGCCTCATCCACATTCATACATCTTCGCATGCGAGCTCGCCGGTTGTTAAGGCTTCTAACGGGACCATCTTCTAGTATCTGGTTAATCTGGTCATGCCACGTCTTCCGCGGTCACCCTCTCTTTCTAGCGCCATCAACACTTGCATTATATATGTTTCCTACCATTCTTTCCTCATTCATTCGCTCAACATGCCCAAACCATCCGAGCGATCCTTTTTTTAATTCTATTAATTATGCTAAGATCAGCTTTACATTCATTCCTAATATCTGCATTCCTTACTCTATCATAAATGGATTTGCCACATATACGTCTAAGAGATCTCATCTCCACTGCATTTAGTCTACTTTCCTTTCTCTTCTGCCAGCTCCAGGCATATATCATATATCAGTGTCGGTACCAGAACTCCATTATGTACCGCTAGTTTGGCTCGGTAGACATATTTCTATTTGAAACTATTGCGTTCAAAGCACCGTTTACCCTATTCCTCGCAGCCACTCTCCTCTCTTTTATATAGAAAAAAGTACAACATTTTTAAAAATTCTGTAAATTATAACACTAAAAAAAATTTAAGAAAAGCCTGGTACATACGCGTTTGCACATTGATTTTTAAACATAAATTATTTCACTAAAATAAAAACACCTCTGAATTTCTTGAATCAACTCATCGAAATTTCGATTTCATTCTATGATTAAAATGAACCAATTTTTATAAATTATAAGCTATGAAAACTAATTATTTGGTAACTAATTATATAAAAATCTAATAACTTGTAATTGTAGGTATGATTAATATAACAGTAGCTTATACAGAATGTTTTTTTTAAATGAAATAAAACACATAAAAATCGTGGTAATTGGCATTGCATTGGTTTTAATGGAAAGATAGCTTTATGCTATTAGTGTTTATATTCCGTATTCCATAAGCTTATTATTTTTTGTTGTCCACAGGCAGTTGTTAAAACACAAATATATTATCAAATAAGTCAACAGTGACTTATTCCACAGTAAAAATTAACTGAAAAACTGTATTTAAAAATCTTTTATGTGTGTATCAGCTGTGATTTATCAAAAATGATGGTACTTTTACACATTGGTTCCTAGAGAATGAGTATTTATTTATTTTTAAAAAAAGAGAAAAAAATGAGGAGAAAATAGTTTTTCTATGAGAAGTTATGGACCTTATAGGAAGTTATGGACTGACAGACAGGCAGAGAACGAAATTATAATTATTGGTATATTTTGTTGATTTGTTCATACTAAATCGTTTTAATTTCCCCCTTTAAACTGGCTTATTCACTAACGGCAATACACGAAATCGATTATTATTCATCATATCGATTAAGATTCATCATGTTGAATTTGATTCGATGATTTACGATGTGACATGTATAATATGACAACGACCAAATTTAATTTCCAATGCAAAGCATACATATAACAGATTTTTAAAGATGCCAGCCATGAAACATATTCTATATAGTAGGTAATGTTATGAAAAAAAATAAATTATTATTTGTTTTAATCTACTTATATTCATTAATTACACCTATACATGTTTCGGAAAAGCCTTTCCTTCGTTAGGGTGTTTTATAAATGTTAAAATATCAAAAAGAATCATGTCTTTTGTTTTTTGATTTTCTAAATTATTTAAAAAACTTTTTTTTAAATATTATTGCCGAAGCTCTTGAGTACACAAAATTATTGGATTTTTTTTTAGAATTGGACTAGTAGTTAAATTTAATTGATCATTAATAATATTTGAATTATTATTACATGCTTTACTAATTTCCAATGATTTTAAATTATTCAATTTCAGACCAAAATTATTTACGTGTAAAATAGAAAGTCCTAAGTTTTTATCAAAACTAATAAATGATTTGCAAATTCAGAAAAACCATGATTATTCAGGTATCTCAAATGCTCTTTAACTCTTACATTAAATGTAATGTTATTGCTACAACGTCACGATCTCGCTGGAAAAAAAAATTAAAAAACATGTCCACCTTCTTTCGTAACAGTGTTCATTGAATTGACGAAATCCGTAGTAATACCAGTGATTAATATTTTCAATAAGGCTTTATCGTGCCGAGTCACGTTGCCTCGTACGAGATGGAACCTTTGACTGCCGGCAAGGTTGTGTGGTTTCACGACCGTAAGAAAGTATTTATAAAGGTATTAGCGGTGGCAAAAAACCGTGAAATTTCTGGAAAATCTTGATTGAACTGAAGGTCGAGAAACTCTGAGAATATTCTTTCGACTGTGCTTCACCAAACGTTTCATTTTTACGCCTTTTTATTATTTAACTCTGTTTGTCTGTTTGTCGTTTGTGTGTTTGTTGTGGTGGAATCTTGTAATTGGTTTTCCACCAACTTCCCGACTAGCTAGAGCTCTGAAACTTTAAAAATTTACGTAAAGTGTACGTATAGTTAGAATATTGATGTGACACGTATTCCGTGTTCGCATCTCTATTTAAAAAAAAAAAAAAAAAAAAAAAAAAAAAAAAAAAAAAAAAAAAGTGGATGACTATACATTATTAAGTCAAAATGATTTGGTCACTACTTCTAACTAATTAATTACCATAACACCGTTTCTCAGAGGGGTAGGCAGAGAAGGTAGAACGTCACACACTTCTGTCCCGGCACACCACTTTTGCTTCATCCATGTCGCATCAATATTCTTACTATTCTCAAAATAAGCTGTGCCATGAGAGTAGAACTAACTTGATGATGTCGCGGAATGGGGCTCGAATCGCCGACCGTCAGATCACTAGGCGAGCGTCATGACCATTACGCCAACAAGCTACTCTTCTGGTCATGTCAGGTCTTCCGCGGACGCCCTCTGTTTCTGCTGCCTTCAACGCTTGTCTCATAAATTTTCTTTACCGTACTTTCCTCACTTCAGTATCTCGATTAAAATTAATAATTTTCCATTATTATTGAAAATAAAATGCCTACTTAGCTTCGAGATTGATCAATATTAAGCATGAAAAAAGGTTCCAATTTCAAATTTATTAATTTTATTCGGCAGATTCAACTTTGAAATTAGGGTTATAATGAATTTAGATTTTTAACATCTCTGGATTTTGTTTAGAAAAAAAAGGTTCGATGAAAAAACATTGCGACATAATTAAGCCAAGGGTTCAAAGAGTATTGATCCATGATGTGTTTAATTTTTGGATACTGCATAATAATAATAATAATAATAATATTTGGATCATTTGTATTTTGCCGTTTTCGTGAATACTCACCCCAAGGGCGCTTCACACAAAACGTCTTACCGACTAAAAACACTTATTTACTATTACATACTTATTTACTAGATTGCAAGAGACCTACAAAGTCTAGTTAGCAGGATGTATGATGTATGCAAGGAAAGTGACCTTATTATGAATGTAAAGAAGTCAAAAGTAATGGTATTCGAGAAGGAGGAAAGTAAGAAAGACAACGTGTGAAATACTAGTAGGCAATGAATGTTTGGAACAAGTAGATGAGTTTGTATACTTGGGAAGTATGTTCGACAGAAGAGGGAATGTTGAGAAAGATATAGAGAGGAGAGTGACTGCCGGGAATAGGGTGAACGGTGCTTTGAATGCAATAATTTCTAATAGAAATATGTCTACCGAGGCAAAACTAGCGGTACATAATGGAGTTCTGGTACCGACACTAATATATGGAAGTGAAGCCTGGAGCTGGCAGAAGAGGAACGAAAGTAGATTGAATGCAGTGGAGATGAGATCTCTTAGATGGATGTGTGGAAAATCCATGTATGATAGAGTAAAGAATGAAGATATTAGGAATGAATGTAAAGCTGATCGTAGCATAATACATAGGATAAAAATGGGGTCGCTTAGGTGGTTTGGGCATGTTGAGCGAATGAATGGGGAAAGAATGGTAAGAAAGATATATGATGCAAGTGTTGACGGCGCCAGAAAGAGAGGGCGACCACGGAAGACGTGGCAAGACCAGATTAACCAGATACTGGAAATGGTCCTGTTAGAAGCCTGAACAACCATCCAGCTTGCATGCGAAGATGTATGAATGTAGACGAAGCGAAAGTTGTATGTCAGGACAGAAGAGTATGGCGCTCTATCCTCTCTGCTTACCCCCACGGGGAAACGGCGTGATGGTAAATTAGTTAGTTAGTTAGCATGCGAAAAATGGAATTAACATTTAAGACTGTAATAGTGAGTGCTAGAAAGAATCAGGTATATTCGCGGAGTGCATACTAGGAGTGGGAAACATTACGAAGTGCTGTAACGGTCTGATTCTATAGATTTTTGTACGATTGTCTAAACAAATGGGTCTTTAGTTGTTTTTTAACTGTGGTAAGCTGTTTATTTGTCTCAGTTTATTTGGTAGTTAAAAAATAGATTATCAATGTACCTATACAAAGAAAGCGTATAAAAAATGTCTTCAAATTTTTATTTTATTTAATTCTTTTAATAGGAAAAATAAAACTTTTCACTATTTTAGAATGAAAACCTTTGCATTGTGGCATTTTGTGCCTACTGTATTTACAAGGTGTCATGTTATTCGTGCACGACTTTTTTCTTCACCGTGATTCTTATTAATTTTCCTCCAGTCACGATTTCTGAATTTAATATTAATCGTTTAGTCACGTTGGTTACAGAGTTGTACGTAAAACATTAGGTACTAGCTGTAACCCGTCAAAAAAGTTCCTAAGAATAAGTATTTACTTATTTACTAACCACAAGACCAACGGGCGAGTAGCTTGTTGGTCTTGTGGTTAGGAATCTCGCCTCTTGACCTAAAGATCGCGGATACGAATCTCACTCCAGACCAGCAAGTTAGTCCTATTTTCTTAGCACAAGCGTTAAGCTTAGTTTGAAAATAGTAAGAATATTGATGTGACACGGATTCCGTGTTCGCATCTCTATTTAAAAATTAACATTTTTTTTTACATAGAGATCTGTTTAAAAAAATTATATATAGGCGACACCCATAAAATAGTAATAACGACTTTTATCAAAATATTTGAACATTTTTTTTATATTTACCCTACCGGTGTTTGGGCGGTATGTACTGTATTTTTGACGGGTAATGCAGCCTCAGTGATGGCAACATCGCTGTCGTTGCCGCTTTCGGGTTTGCTGGCCCGGGGTTCAAGCCCCATCTCCGATTTGGTATTATAGCCGTAAATTCGGACGAAGTGACGGACGTTACACAAAGTTAGGGGGACAGACGGACAACGAAATTATTATGTTTGATGTGTTTATTTTTAACTAAACCGTCATCATCATCCGATTCCTATCCACTGCTAAATATTTTTTTTCGCTCGTACATTTTCGGTATACAGCGACGACAGACAGACGGACGGACAAACAGACGGACAGACAACGAAATTATTCTTTTTTATGTGTAGGTACTTGGTGAAGGCCCGCAAATAATTAAGGTAAAAATTTAAAAAATTAAACAGAAATATTGATAGGTAGTTCAAACTTCTAGTATGGAATTAAATTATTATTGAAAACATGAGATTTTGATAAGTATCTAGTATCTAGGTAAGATACGCAAAGGTCGATTGTTTCATCTGGAAAAAAATTCATTGATAGTAATGTTTTTTCAGATCTAGTCATGAAACATATTGCCAGACATACATTATCGTTGAATTATTAACATGATGTAATCTAAATATAACAAATAACGAAAATCATTTTAATGTTGACATATCTTTTTACCAGCCTTTGGAATATCTTATGGACATATCGATATGGGACCGTGTATTTAGAACAAATGTATATTTATACAGATGTATAGTCGTATTTTTTTTTCCTTTTCATTTCATAATGCACTGCGTTTAAAAACATTGCTCGCCACTGATGTATCCGCTTATAAGTTTTTTGATATAATCAATACATTGTGTGAATAACAGGCTTCTATAGAAATATTGAATTAAGTCACTTCTCCTAAATAGTTTCTGTAATATTCGAAAGCCATTTCCGGGGCGTTTTCATGTGAAATTTGTTTGTACCATTCACAGACCCGGATTTCAATTAAAACGAAAATGAAAACTGATTAATTTATCCGTTATTATTTTCAAACATTAATTATTTTTTAATTAACAGATATCAATTATGAATATCTCCTTAGTTATTTACAACTTTTAAACTTGTCTGTGAGACGTACTGTAACAGACCTAATATTTCTTTATATGATCGTAAATAGTTTGATTGATTGCCCCCAGATTATTAGTCTGATCGACTTATATGCTCCATTGAGGTCATCAAGACACAGTGCATTGTTCTATTATAGTGGAAATATTAGAACTAATGCATTAGAAAACTCTGTAATTCCCAGAATACACTCATTAGGGAATGAGCATGCAGAGGCGGCTGACATTTTTGCTGATAGTATAACTGTTTATAGGACAAAGCTGATACAATTGTTTACATCCCAACGAAATGGAAATGGACAATAAATCTTTCTATTTTACCTTTAACTATTATTATTTGTACCTTAAACTTTATTATTATTTTATCTTATGTTTTTCTGTATTATTATTATTATTATTATTATTACCTTTTAACTACTATTATTGTAACTTTTAACTGTATTACTATTTTAACTGTCTTATGTTATTTAAAAAAAAAATTATTCTGTATATTGTAAAAGCCCATAAGGGCGTTAAATAAATAAATAAATAAATAAACATCCATATCTCTAGTATAATTCCTCCAAATATAATTTTTCAGCATTTTTTTTTGGGAAAATTTTGTGGTTAGTGGCATTGTGCAAAGTGATTTCGTTTCTACATCTAACTCACAATATGCCGAGCTTTAGTTAGCTTTATTCGCTTGGTTTTTCAAGTTTTACTATTTTACTAAAACAAGGAAAAAATTTAAAGTTCTCTTTAAAATTAGACCTTGCGCGAAATTACCCATCCGTCCCCCGAACATACAATAATTGTTGTCGCTCTTGTTGCTTGCGCTTCGCCCCGCGTGTATTATGGCTAAATTCTATACGGTAATATACGCCATAAAAAATCTATCAGAGATACGATAAATAGTGTTGCTTAAATAAAACTAATATAACAAAATATTTGCAATATTTCATAACGCGTCTTCCTACCATTTAAAATATATTATTTTTTAATTTTTTTACGTATTATATACCGTCAACAGGTCGTCAATGACCCTAATAGATATAACTAGGTATTTGACATTTTTAAATCGATTATTCGGAACATAACACGAAAATTAATTTCACAACCGCCCCAAACTAGTTCGCTCAATTTATGTTCCCATATATTCCCATCCTTCGTTTCTTTATCCTAGTCCTACGTCGCAATCCACCCTTCCCACACCTCCTCAACATGTTTTGTAAACAAAAATTATCTCACATTGTCACACTTTGCTAATCATTAACAATTATAAACAGTGGAATGTTTATAATTGGCATATTTTAATATTTTTTATTTAAGTTTATATAATATTTTAAATATACAAATTATTAATGACACACATAATTTAATTTTGACGGTTTTTTTTTCAAAACTATTACAGCCCATGAAAGTATAAACTTGTGCATGAAACCGGAGAAGTCAAAAGTGTGATAGATAACTGTATTTTGAATAACATATAACACATACGTGCAAAGAAATATGTATAGAAATATTTAACGATAAGTATGTTAAGAGCTGAACTCAAGGCCGATAAGGCGAAGGAGCTTAAGAAGACCAAAATTAAGTTGGAGTGACAACGTCTTCAAAGACATCTCTGCCTTGGAGCTTCGGAACTGGAGAGAGCTGGCACTAGTCCGAGACGAGTGAAGGAAGATTATTGAGGAGGCCAAGACCCATCAGGGGTTGTAGAGCCAAGAGTGATGATGATGAGGTTAAGTTAATATTACAATATTTATAAATATCTAATGTGCGTAAATTTTAAGAACTATTAACTTTCCAAAGTATAAATATTAATTTATTGAGTTTAAAATGTGCGTCAAATACACTGAATTACTATAAAATTGAAAAATGTCGTATACGTTACTTATGACAACGTAGGAAATGTCAATATGTTAAAAGTTCCAAGTTTTGCTCTAATCCGGGCCTGATTTCTACATTTGGAAGTAGGTCAGTGATGTTATGTTTATGTCACCGTTTGGAATATCACGTGATGAGAACTATTGTTTACACGACTTGTCTTGTGTTTCCAGCACTGGATGTGCATGCAATTCAATACATGTAAACTGTTACTTCTATTTTGTCGTGAATACACGCCATGTAACAATCACAGGCACTAATGCGTTCCTTGAGATACTTCGTATTCAGGATTTCCATTGGGAACACATTTCCTTGCCTTCCTTTTTTGATTCCAGGAAGTGGAACCGGATATTTGAATCTGTCGTGAGGAGTATTAAGTTGGAAATATGCTAGAAAAACTCATCACTGTGGTTTCGATACAGCCTTCTGTTGAAAAACTTTTTCAAATAGGATATTTTAATACTTAAATCATATTTAAGTAAAATAATCAATTTCCACTTTCTGCAATATTTTTAAAAGACTTTTTTTTTAAATCACTTCCCACCACGACGTCAAAATCCTCGTTGTGGTTCCACAGAGGAACTACTTAACAGAAGCATACAGAAGAGAAATTAAGACGAAAATTAGAAGTTTTTCCTTCCTTTCTTTTAATTAACTCGTAGCGTCTGCTGGTCTGCCGAAAAAACTTTGGATCGATTTTTAACCCTTTTCCCGTGATCCAATCGAGCTGAAACTTTGCAGGCAGACTCGTGGCGACGATAAAAATGATCTAAGAAATTTTCGTTTAAATTTTTAAAATAATTATTATAGTATAATTTTGGATTTTTCCAAATTTTTTATTACTCACTTCAGTAGCGTCGTCGGACTCGAGCCCGACGCGTGGGGTAGGCACGAAACCTGTTTCAACTAGTAAATGAGAAAGAGTGTATAATAAAAAACTTGTTTTTTTATGGGTTAGTTTTTTATAATATTAAAGAGCACGAGAGGACACAAAATAATTACAATAAATTAGTAAATAATGTATTCTTCTTTATTAATTATAACTTCTTGCCGACGTTCTAAAACTTTTTCGATACCTCTCTAATAAAAACGATCTAGTTGAGAGTGCTCACTTTTGTCTACTTGACATTCGCCCTTGAAGGTCTCTAATAAAATGAAATACAAAATGTAGCGTAAAAACAAACAATATCTTGTACAGCAGTATTTTTTTTCGAATGGAGTATAACCTTTATATTACTACCTAATTTGTTTCACCTTTACCGTATATTATTAAATTTATTAAAAAAACGGAAACTACCTAGTTTTGTTTACACCTAATAAAAGTTATGGTATATTATTTTTTAGGAAAACTAATTTAAATATTATAAGCATTTTATACATTTTTTAACGTTTTCGGGAGTTACTGTGAACTGCACAATTAGCATTTTAAAATAATTAATTAACACATAGGTATTATTTTCAATGAATATTTTATCTACATCGAGGGCATCTTCAGATCAGATAAAAGTTTGAACATACTTCTACGTTCATTATGTATAATTATGTATCTATTATTTTAAGTTAGTCTGAAGATTCTTTTGATATTGAAATTAATAACTACCTATATACATGCGTGTTTTCTATTAAAATTATTATTTCTAGGCAACGGTTCTCGTTTCGAATGTACTTTAAAAATGAATAGGTACTCTATTATTTTAATTGAAAAACTTGAGATATTTTATTATGCATGCAACAAAGTTCTTAGTTTTCACAGGGGTATTATTTCACGGTTTGATCTCGCATCTTGATTTTCCCAAGATGAAGAGTTGCGAAAATTCAACAAATTTACAATTTATTTTTATCGATTCAAGGCATTTTATGAATTTGCAAAATTGCATTTACGAAATTATGTTCTTACAAGTCTATTTTGATTTTTTTAAATATTGTGCCCCATCTAATGGTTACTCCCGCGTGTCGTATTTATATTGGCTAATGCTGTTATCGAAATTCCGAGACGTTTCCCGCGTTTTAGAAAAGTTCCTCGCGTTTTCCAGACTTTTGGAGATGTTTCTCGAAGGTCGGAGGTGATTCCAGATCCTTCGGTAGTATTGTGTCAACTTAAAGCAACTGTCACTTTGACAGAAAGCGTGATTCTTCTTTTAGCCTCGTTACAATACTATAAAATATAAATAAAGCAAGAAGGCATTATACATACGAAAATAGGAGTATCCGGAATACTTTATCGCATTGTATGAACTTAATTGTTAGACGTCGTATACCTACACATCTTATTGCAATGGCGTGTTGCAATCGGTACCTTGAACTCAGCTTTGGTACAATGTACGTTTGATTGCGTGCGGGTTGTTCAGAGTAAATCCTTTCACCTTAAAGTATTCAGGGTTCCCGCTATGTTTCCAGTTCACTCGGGTTACCGTAGCCATTATGTAATCGTATGATCTGCGCCGCAGCCAGCCATTTCTGCAAACGCAGATTACTATTCTTGAATTCGCATTAGTTCGGTTCCAGTTGGCTGTGGATTGTTCCTTTCCTGTCTTTATCCGCCGTCTCCCGCTCGGTCCGCCATCTTTCTCGATGTTTTCGCGCCAATTGTTTTGACAGTCCCGTTGTTCCCGCGCACTGAGCGTGAACGGCTAGCGTTCCGTTTATGCATACAATGCAGCGCGACCATACAAAGTACCATCCTATAAAGTAATCGAACGATATTATTGCCTTTGGAACTCCAAATGTACACAGCGCTCCGCATGTCTATGACTAATTATTTTTTAAAAACTGCACTTAACAATATTAATGCTGAAAAATGATTTTTTTTTAATTTATTGAGTTTTCTTCGTAAACAAGTATGTATATTAACCAAGATATATTATACATACATGTCTCACAGACACGAAATTCTGAAAAATTTGGACAAACTCAAAATATTCTGAAGTATACTGAGAAGCTATTGAAATAAACATAGGTCTTTTCACATAAGCTTGCAATTGAGTTAGTGTGGGGACATTCCGTAATACGCGCATTGTTTCGTTGTGTTAAGATTATGGACACGCCCCTCTCGTATCCGTAAACTTAAAACATGTGCGTATTACGCACTGTACACACACTAACTCAATTGCAATCTTATATGAAAAGACCTACACTGGGATCGATATCCGGCGAATCTGAAATCGTTTTGAAATAAGGATAAAAGGAATAAAATGTACTTAAGATTAAATTGCATTTATTTTCTTTAATTATTCCAAAACTTTTATATAAATGGTTTAAAGATGGGTTTTGAATTCTGGCGGCATCTAGAAAATTTAGTTCAAAGCTTAATCGGAAAACAATATATTAAATAAAGTTGGGAGCTTTATTGGGGAAAAATATATGCCAAACTGAAAAAGATATAAATAATGAATCTCACCAATAAATACACTTTTTAACGGGGCGTGATAGTTTCGCGGTCTCCTGGTAATGATTGAAGAACGTATATTTTCTGGAAATTCAGAAATTTTCCAGAAATTCCGCCATGAGAACTTATGCAGTCGGTAATATTTCTATCGAAATCTATCTGGAGAGATTTTTGCTGATTTGAAATTAATATGGTTCGAGGATTTTCGAGGTGATTTGTTAACACGAGTCCTCGAAAAATTAAATTAATGTATACAGGCCGCCTAACGCGTAGATATATTTAAAAATATTTTTAATTAATGCTGTTAAAGCATGCAAGAGCCTAGTTGTAGAGGAAGAGTATGTTGTTATTTTACATCCAAATTACCCCAAACTTATCTGCCTAGCATCAGCAATTAGTTGGTAAATAGAGTTGGCAAAACTTGGTTTAAAGAGTGTTCGTTTGATTGCCTAGATCTAGCACAACCTTCCATAACATAATAATATATACTTTGAGTATGCAACCGTACAATTTTATAATTTTAAGTATTTTTCGTGCATAAACACGTAAATAGTTATAACAAAAAATATTCTAATCTATTAAAACATGCATAGATATAAAGGTAATACACATGAATGTATTTTTTTAAATATTGATAAAACATAAATAAATATATTTTTTATTACTCAATTTCCTGTGTGTTACTTGTGAGTAAGTTGATCCTGTATATTGGAGTAAAGTCTATTTCAATTTTCTTTGAAATCAAATTTATAAATAAAATAATAAACACCTTGTTTTAACCATTATTAAAATATACAGAAATTATGAAAATGTTGTAATTTTTTTTTCATAGCCTAAGTGAGCCTGTAATAAGGCTGCCAATGTCAAGATACTTCAGGATGGCGTGTACCAACACAAGAAAAAAAAAATGAGACAATTGGGCTTTTAAATAGCGCGCAAACTTTATAAATTTCGTGTATACGCTTTGTATATGAATATACATTTATGTATTAACAGCCAAGAATTGAACTTCCGAATCGTGAGGATACCCAGAATTTAACTAGTTGACGTTCTTCAACGATTCTTCTCCAGGTCTTACAATAGGATAATCAATAAAACCCTTGATCTGGCTGGTCCATTGAGATGAAGATTATCGTCTTCATCAGCGGCTTTCCGCATGTTCAGTCAGCGCCAGTTTTTTGCAAATTACCATCCTTTCTACTGGCAATATTTCCGATCAATTGGATGCTGCATCTTTCTTTAATTCTTAAAAATAGAGGTGTTAGTGCTAGGGCTCGACGATTTTTGAAAACCAGATTTGAGAACCGTTTGTTTCACTAAATTGGCATAATACGAAAACCGAGTTTTAAAGGTTTGTAACCAGGTTTAA
Source organism: Agrypnia vestita (assembly GCA_016648135.1). NCBI lineage: Eukaryota > Metazoa > Arthropoda > Insecta > Trichoptera > Phryganeidae > Agrypnia > Agrypnia vestita. The sequence goes on from JADDOH010000029.1 coordinate 389,051, forward strand.
AATTTAACAATTAAGATTCAAAATATTGAAGCCTAAGGCCGGCGCCACAATCGCGTAAAATCGGCAAAGCAAATGGAACGACCGATGATCCGCGTAGTGTGTTCGATAAGCGCGTATTGTATGGAAAGAAATATAGCGGCGTAATATATACGTGTACTAGTGTGGCGCCGGCCTAAATATTTTTCTAAGAGTAAACGAAGGCATATTCGAATTATTTCAAATGAACTGAAAAGTTTTAAAAGGGTGATCAGTTTTAAATTATTAAATACTATAAAAAACGAATTCAAGAAAGAAGACCAGATGGACTATAACTAAACTCTCGAATTCCATCAATACCGCAAACAGATCTACTATAATTTCACTTGTTTCGAAAAATGAAATGGTTAAGTTATTAAAATACATAGATTTTCGCAAAAACGAGTTGTTTCATTGGTATAATCATTGACGTATTATAATATAGACCCATTAATAATTATTCCCATACTAGCTGGCTTTCATATGTAGCAAATATTGCATTGAAAGAGACAAATCACATAATCAAGTAATCATGTAAATATCTGGTAATTCGAAGTCCCAGTGACTAAAATAACATACTCATTCTTACAATAGTGTACGATACTCCGACGATACTCTGTTCCTTTTTCCGCGTAGCGTCGTGCCCAATCACAAAGAAGGTTCGTTGGATAACGAATGCAAGTAATAAAAGTAATTACCTTACTTTTGAGTTGCCAAGATTTCACGCTTGTAACGTATCTACGGTTTATATCAATGGGTATATTAGGGTTTTTTTGTAGTATGATTTTTATATTTGGTAAACGAAAAGCTATATTATCCTATATTTTATTGTAATTATTTTTGTATAACTTAGAGAACCCGGTTTTAAGAGATAATGAAATTTGAAAACCGGTTTTTGTATACATAAGTCCTAGTTTGTATGCATATTAGGTAATATCCGGATCGCTTTATCTAGAAACATCCAAAACCCTTTTTGGATTTTCTCCAGTCCTATCTGCTTTGTACCAATGGCAATAAATATAATAGAAATTCCGACACGCGGGAATTGTAAAATTATTCTGTAACATCAATGTCATCTTGGGGTTATTTTAAGAGCACTAATAATTACCAACCTAGATGTTTTTAAAATAACGCTTTTAAGGCAGTAATTACAAAATTAAGACGATTCTAAATGTCATCAAAATTTCAAATTACATTCGAATCGATAAAAAGAAAATCAATATTCGGCGATCATGTGTCATCTCTAAATTAACTGTCAAATATTAAGCTGATTTCTTGTGAATCATGAGCTTTTCAAAAGCCCCCAAGGTTTCCAAAATTCCAAAAGCAACCAAGTCCAATGACTCCTCGGTACAGAAAGTCATTGAAACAAGAATGGCCGCTTATGCTGGAGGTAAAGTTGTTCAGATGCCTCGACTGTCAAACTTGATAGTTTGTTGGTTATTTCAACTTCAAATATAAATTATACAACTAAAATGCTTTATATGGGCATCTATGGAGTGAAGTGTCAAAAATGTATCATTTTTAAACATAAAATAACTGCTTTTAAAACAGCTAACGCAAAAATTTTACTTCATTTATGTAATCAGGACCCTTTATTACGCCAGGGATTTTTTTTTCATCAAATTTGTGATACGTTTGTACTACTAACTATAGCCTTGGTATCGTTTATGTACTTGCAAAAATCACTATTTTACAATACTGAGATATGCAAATTTTAAAGAAGCCTTATTTTGCTAAATATGTATATAAGTGATTTTTTAGAAGCTAATTTTAAGCTAAATGGTTGGATGTATATAGTGTTGTCATTCATGATGACTTTTCTCGACAACAATAATGATTTTTGTAGATGTTTGTTAGAAGAATTCATTTTTTTTTACAAATTGGAGTTAGTGACTTCTTTCATTACACATACTATATTATGTCACAAGTTTTTGTTTAGTTCTAGGCAAAACAAAACATCAGTTTAAAGTAAACTTTTGTGTTTAACATGTGTAATAAATAGATGGAAAACATAGATGTCAATAAGTTGTAATCGCTGGCTATGCGCGTAGATTATACGTCAAAACAACAGAAATACGCCGCGGCACTGGCTTCGGAAACATGATAGTTTTTCGAACCTCAGAGATTATTTTATACATTTCTAGATTTTGCGAGAATCCCTTTGCTTCCACACCATTCCAGATGTCTCCTGAATGTTGTAAATAATTCCAGAGTATTTTAGGGCGTTCCAGAGGGTTTCCATAGTGTTATTTTCTTCGACAAAAGCCGCAAAACTGCTGTGCAATTTGGCATATGAATGTATGTAATATGTATCAAAAATAAATAAATAAATTCGGGAAAAAAAACATATTACGATGGATTCTGAGTGTGCAATTCCTTCTGTTTCATACCATTTCGTTATAATATAGAAAACGATTCAATTAGGAAAAAGAGACGCTTAGATAGAGAAAGTTTAAATAGAGAGCTCGACAAAATACTGAAATTTTTAACATTTTTTTGAAGTTTATCGCGTTAACTTTGTGGTAGATTAAAATTTTCAATTTCGCAAAAATAACTAACTTTACATAAATCGCATTGAAATACGTCTTAATTTATAACATATTCCAATATTTCTTAATTAAACTTGTTGATTGTCTTAATTGTAATTTGTTATGAACATAATTTCTATCGCAACAAGTGTATTTTGTAATCGTGTTAACCTAATCAATATATCAATATCAATATATATATCCGCCAAGTTTTCTCCACAACCAGCCACAACCACCCACCGGTGGTTATGGTGGTGGATAGCCCTTAGTGTCACATCGAAAATATGCTAGTTTGGTGGGGGTGGCTGTGCGTGGGTGGGAGTAGGTGACGAAAATGTGCTTTCTAGCACATCGTTTTGTTACGGGAAGGCCGCAAATGCCTCAGATTGTTTCAAAACAGGCGTGCCGACTGTGTCGGTAAGTCTAGAAGATTCCGGAAAAACCCGCTCTAGAAAGTTCTGGAAAATTCCCGAAAGTTCTTTAAGGTTCTAAACTGAGTGGCGGAATGTGTCGGTGTGTCTAGAAGGTTCCTGTACATTCGATAAATTTATCGAAAATTCTGGAAGGGGAATGTTCTAGAAGGTTCGCGAAAGTTCTACGACGATCCAAACAGTGTACTGAAAATCTAGCGAAGCCGCGCGGGCACAGCTAGTGCTTTGTATAAAATGTATTTTTTGCCCTCTTTATGTCTCACCAGGACTTGATATTAGGTAAATAACAATCTGGTTGTATTAAAAATAAATGTATTAAGCAGTCCCCTTCTCCCCTTGTGTTGCAGTGAAGAAGGGCGGCCCCGCCTCCCCGCTGGGCGCCCCCCACGCCCCCCGCGCCCCGCCGCCCCGCAAGCCGGCGCCGCGCCGCGCCGCCACCACCCTGTCTCCCCGCCAGGCGCCGCCCGCCCACAAAGGTAGGTACCTGCACCCTGCACCCTGCACCCAATCACCCAAAATATAATACGTAATCATAAAACAACAGAGAATAAAACTGCAATATAAAATATTTGTAGCAACAAACTAATTTGTCCTTATATTTTAATATTTCTTACTGTAGATCTATATACACGGTATATTCCATCCTCTAAAATTTTAACGATACACATAAGCTGCTTGTAACTTAATATATAAATAAATCAAGGGCTGTGTTGTATACCTTGCGTTAGAACATAGCTCGATAGAATGCTCATGCGCGTTTCACCCTGCCCCCACTGCACTTCGTGTGTGAAAATGTCCGTCGCATGATGCGCGCGCATTTCGTTGCGTACTAAATTTTTTCTCCCAATATCGTCTTACGAAATATGGCTTCAAAAAATTAATTAATCTGAATCATTATACGCATACAACGGATACACCAATATGTATGTACGCATTTTTTGACAGCTCGTTTCGAATGTTAGGAAATCAATATAATATGCCATTCTCATACCTTTCTTTCAAAATCTTCCTCTCTGGCAAGATTTTCGGAACAAATAACATCCTTCAATATTTATGTGACATTGAAACTAAATTAACTGCTAGTTTCACTTTGTCGGTCGGCGAAATCGTATAAAATGTACATGTCGAAAAACAAACAGGAAAAATTAAAGTATCCCAATAATACCTAAATAAAAAAAAAAGTGGATTCGGACAATGCTTTTTAATGTTACAGAACTGAACACCTAGCGTATAATTTATATAATTTAATCTTTAATAGAGTATCTATAACTATATTAAAGACACTTAAAGAAATAATGTTACATTTTTTTCGTAGCGTTAATAGCATACTGCGCTTGCCAATATTAAACAGAGAAGAACTCATTTAATAGATTTTTGCATATTTTGGAGAACTTCGCGTGGTGTACACTTAATTTATTTAAGCTAAGAAACTAAATATATTATAAGGGTTTACAGTACCTAGGTACGTAGACTACATTTTAAATCAAATTAAAATACATTTATAAAGCCGGCGCCACACTGCGCGAATTTGCCACATAAATTTATATAATTTAAGTATTTGCCGCGTCTTTTCCGCCCCGTAAATTTCGGTAAAGGAAATGGGTCGATCGATCATCCGCGTAGTGTGTTTAATAAATAACTAAAATAGCATTTAGCAAATAGAAATTTAAAAAAGACACCTAGGTACCATAACACAGTCCTTTAAAAATTCACAATTCGAATGTTTTTTAAAATATGATGTATAAATGTATATACCTACCGCCATTTTGTTTGTGGCATTTCAGACAACGATATGACAAAAAAAAATGTATTACAAATTAAAATTGTATCAATCTAGTTCTGAGGAAATTACCTGACATGCAATAACAGAAGATTTATTATTTTATCTATGCACTGACGACCTTGCGAAGCAGGTGGGTGCAGGACGCCGCCCCGACCTTTCTTGACCTAACCCACGTGACCCAGTTGTGTGAATATTGGGATAGAGAAAGTGTTGCGGGGCGGGTTCATCGCGTGCGCGCTACCGGCGCGGCGGGCTTTGACTCGGGAATAATGTAACAGCCGAACAATTATCCGCGTTTGGCGCACGATTTCGTAATGGCGGAAGATGTACAGCGCCGTTTTATTGTGTTTGTTGTGCTGTATTATTCCACGCCATGGCTCTCGGCCGGCGCCGAACTCACGCGACGTGTGAACGAATTTTGCGATGGCGCAATGTGACAGCCGCTCGGGCACCGGGGACAGTTGTTGCAGTGCGACACATTGCGGTCATAGAACCAACGCGCCGTTTTGCCATAGATAACGTAGAATGCTCTTCTTTGGTCGTTTATCTGGGTTCTAAGTAAGGTTGCCAACCCTACTCTAAAATAGAGCATTGTACTCTATCCTCTACTACTGGTCCTCTATAATCTATAACACTAATAGAGGACGCTAAAATACTCTTTTTTACACAACGTTTACTATACTAGTGCTAGTCACGCTTACATGATGCATACGTATTATAGTAACAAAAAAAGTCGACTACTTACTTTTAATATGCTGGTATTCCCAAGTTGAGAATCCCTACTCCCCAAGCCACACTCGGACGTTTCTAAACGCAACCATTAATGTCAATCTGTGATGTCAGTGTCACAAGTTGTTTTGAGGTTACGTTTATTTTGTCGCAAGAAAAAGTGAACTTAGAGTTAGAATGTTTGGAGTCGTACGATTCTTTTAAAGACAATGAAAAATTGTTATGTGCTACAAAAAGTAGCAAAAAATACCTTTTGAAAAATTTGAAATCTTTTTTTTTTTAAGTCCGCACTCTTTATTTACCTCCTTTGAAATCAGATATAGTCTATTTCAGACTATTTCTTCTAATAAAAGTTGGCATCCCTAGTTCTAAGATAGTGACATGTTTTTGCCAACTATGAAGTCGACACCCCAGCCATTTATAAAATACCAAGAGCAGTCCGTTGTATACAGAAATAGTCTACCCTATTTTCGAATTGAATTTAACTATTTTATTTTATTTATTTTCCTTAAAACCATTACATATATTTTACTACTATATTATGACTGAATATCATGGCAGACCACAGAATAGAGTGTGGCAGGCCAAAAGTAACGCGTTTCCATCAGTCTGTCGTATCAGCGCTTAGCAGGGCTGACAACTGAAATGCTCTAATGACGAAATTGGTGCCAACGTACAAAACGATTAGGAGAGTTGTGCTTAAGATGACATAGTCAGATAAGATGACACACCAACAATATTGATTTAAATATACGCGCAAAAATGAACCAATAACACTTTAGAGAGTACCTTTAGATATCGCTGATGTTGACATTCAGTATGGCGGAAGGCGAACACAGATTGCAAAGTTGTGCGTATTTTTGTGATATTGATGTGATTAAAATTTTGCTTACGAATTTGTTTGGTGGTGAAAATATTCACAAGGTAAGGAGCTTCTTGTAAAACTAATTTGGAATGTCTATTAGAACTATTATATGACGCAAATATTGATAAAAACGCATTCTAACTTCAAAGTTTTTGTCACAACAATTAAAATAAAGTTTACATTATCTATTGGGTAAGATGACATAGGTATAAGATGACATACTATGTCATCTTACCTTTTCATATAGTTCATTGCATTTACTGCACATTGGGTGAAGTGCCAACTGTGTTCCAACTGGTGTCATACACTATGCGCATACATACCTGCAAGAAAGAAAAATTTTATTTGAAAACTATGCTCGTAAGATTAATAGTGTATAAAATGACATACCTTTAAAGTCTGAGATGACATACTATGTCATTTTACCCTATAGATATGTTGTCTTACACACGTCGACTTATGTGCGATTTATATTATTTTTTTAATTTTATGTTACGTTGATTGTTCTAAAAATTTAATAATTTCATTGATTATGAAACATTTAAGAATATACGCAAGGTGCTAATCTCACATGACTTTAATTATTTCAAATATTTGTCTTGAAAGAAAAAATATGTCATCTTAAGCACAACTCTCCTATCGGGCGTAAATTCCAATACTAATCTGGACGGTAGTTAAGTACTCTGTAACGTTACAATGTACTGTTTCCAGGATTCACAAATACTGTAAGCTGGGCCTAGTAATCCTTGGATTCTTTCGCAGGTCCTGGAAAATTGTATAAATTCCCGGCAGCTAATGAAGCTCTTGAAAACCTAAATTGTACGATGCTAAGCTAAGTAGTGATGGTGGACTTTCGTGACCTGGCTCGTTAAAGGCGTGTAGTTGAGTTTAATTTAAGTACAGCAAACACGTCATCCTCTCCCTTTGAAAGTGGAGAGCATACATTATTCGCTCCTTTTCGTGACAAATTAACCGATAACTTTTTTTCCTGTTTTCCTCGCATTACTCATGCTGACAAATTTATCACAAAATTGTCACATACAATGTTAACACCGGCACGCTTTCGTAAATATTACATATTTCAGTGCTTCTACCCGCACGATACAATTTTGTCATAAAGAATTTGTTATTAACTAGAAACATTACATTATGAACATTTCTTCTTCCGCGGCGTCATACTGCAAGGTTAGAAAGATTGATAATATTTTTTTATATTAGCGATCACGTTTATAATGATTTTTAAAATATCGTCGCTGTATATATAATTAAGCCTATGTGCCGTTTTGGTACATTCTGAGATAAACGAATGAAACTGTTTTAAAAAATAATTGCACAGACTAGATTTATAAAAAATATTTTAAATAATTACTAGGCAGACTTTCCAGATGAACGGCAACGTTTTTTTTTAGTATATCTCCATTATTTATATGAAAAATTGGCAAATTGATTCATTCGTCTGAAAATGTATTAAACGGCACATTGGCTTTATTATATATACAGCGACGATATGTTAAAATTAGATAGGTATAAATTATTTTATTCGTTCAAATAAAAAAGGTGTTACGGAACATATGAAAAAATAAGATTAATCTTCAAAGTATTTTCGGTACAGTTTGATGTAAATTGTAATTCTTTTATTCGTTCAAATAAAAAAGGTGTTACGGAACATATGAAAAAATAAGATTAATCTTCAAAGTATTTTCGGTACAGTTTGATGTAAATTGTAATTCTTTTCTGCGAAAAAAACACAAGACAATGAATCATAGTTCGCTCTGCTCTGTAGGTAATGTACCGTTATTTATGTGACTTTTAACGGGGTGTTTTTTAGAGGTGCTTAATTATGATATCGATATCACGATTTTAGAGATAAATTTGCGAAATTCGAAAGCATCGTTCTAAAATAAGCCTATTTATGGTGAAAATGCAAACCAAACTGAGCAAAAATCGGCTTTCAACTATCAAATTGGCTGTCGCTGTAAAAAATGTTGCCAATTCGAAGAAAAAAACCTCTAAAAAAAAAAATTTTACCTAAACATTAATAGCATAAAATTATCATTTTAATGTGTTTTCTTATATTTTAAATTCTATCCCTAAAAAAACATATATACCTATAGATAAGTCTCCTAGAGAAATCGTCTAAAATACAGTTTATCACACGCCATTACTGCTTTCCAAAAAATAATACAAAATACGAAATGATGCACGTTCATTTCGATCGTTGATTGTTGATTCCTTCTACTTCCTTCATTTTTTTTTCTTGTAATCTTTAAACTTGCAGAAAAAGCACACCCAAGATAAAACAAGGGATGAAAATAAACTCTTTTAAGGGAGAAGGAATATAATTTCAGAAATCATAGTAATATGGATGTGGATGTATGCATTGTTTAAATGATTTAATTTTTAAAAAATGGTTTTTGGGAATATCGGGTAAAGATGTTATTTTACAGGATAATTAATTAATGCGATATCTCACATATTTACATTTTAAATTCGGGGTTCGAGCCCCATTCCAGGACACCAGCAAGTTAGTCCTATTTTCATGGCACAAGGGTTGAGCTTATTTTGAAAATAGTAAGAATATTGATGCGACACGCATTCCGTGTTCGCATTTCTAATTAATAATGGTGTCATTTTGAAATGAAACCATTATCACCAAAAATCTATCATACAAAAGCAGACAGATTGGCAAGTACATACAAAAGCAAAAGTTTGGCAAGATGAAAGGTTTTGAGGGCACATTAAAGAGCTTACTAAGTGTATCGTTTTCACGGCGATAATATAGGTTCAGCAGGAGGGTAGGGATGGTGCGAGGGACTAGTGTGGGTGAGTTTAGGTAGTGTTGAAAGTAATTTAAAAAAAAAAAAAATAGAGATGTGAACACGGAATTCGTGTCACATCAATATTCTTACTATTAGGTCCTTACATATGAAATTGGCGTTTTGCCGTACTGGCAAATTTGATCGCAAATATCTTCTCTTTGGTTAGGAATTCCAAATCCAAATTTATACTGCTATTTACTCATGTATTTGTGTTTTGAAAATTATAATTCATTTGTTTTTTCCTCAATTGTTATTTTCTTTGCGTCACTCAGTTTACAAAATGAAAAATTTGAAATATAGCGTTATTTACGAGTACGAGTTCCACCGTGGCACCAGTGCTGCAGAAACGGCTCGAAGGATTAATGATGTATATGGCGACGGTGCCGCAAAAGAAAACACAGTGCGTTTTGGTTCCAACGTTTTCGTTCTGGAAATTTCGACCTGCAGAACAAGCCCCGTGGACGGCCGGAGACCTAAGTTGATAATGAAGAATTGAAGGCTATTGTGGAAGCAGATCCATCGCAAACCACATCCGAGTTAACTGCAGGCAGTGTTAGTGATAAAACTATTTTAATCCACTTGAAGCAAAATGGTAAGGTGAATAAGCTTGAAAGGTGGGTATGAGTCACGAATTGAGTGAAGCAAATCAACAAATGCGCGTTGACTGCTGCGTTGCATTACTCAACCGGCACAATAATGAAGGGATTTTAAATCGAATCATTACCTGTGATTAAAAGTGGATCCTGTATGATAATCGGAAGCGCTCATCGCAATGGCTGAACCCTGCCAAACCAGCCAAACCATGCCCCAAGCGAAAATTGACTCCCAAAAAGTTACTTGTGAGCGTTTGGTGGACTAGTGCTGGTGTCGTTCACTACAGCTTTCTTAAATCTGGCCAGTCGATTACGGCAGATGTCTATTGTCAGCAACTGCAAACCATGATGGAAAAGCTAGCTGCTAAACAACCGAGGCTGGTTAATCGCTCTAGGCCACTGCTGCTTCATGATAACGCTAGACCACACACTGCACAACAGACGGCTACCAAATTAGAGGAGCTTCAATTGGAATGTCTAAGACATCCACCGTACTCTCCGGACCTTGCCCCAACAGATTACCATTTTTTTTCGAAATTTGGATAACTTCTTGCAAAGGAAAAAATTCAACTCCGATGGGGCGGTCCAAACCGCCTTCAAAGATTTTATTGATTCCCGTCCGAATGGTTTTTTTAGTAAAGGGATCGATGAACTACCTATGAGATGGCAAAAGTGCATAGATAGCAATGGTACATACTTTGATTAAATAAATATATTATAATAATAAAAAATCGGCTTTATGTTCCTCCCATACTAAACACCAATTTCATATGTAAGGACCTAATATTTTCAAATTAAGCTAAACGCTTGTGCTGTGAAAATAGGACTAACTTGCTTGTCTGGAGTGAGATTCGAACCTGCGACCTTTGGGTCACGAGGCGGGAGTCCTAATCACAAGACCAACAAGCTACTCGAATGAATGAACTCGAAGAAATGATTCTAGATAGTTTAATTTTTATACAAATTATGAAATAAAACAATGAACTTTGTTTTTTTCCACTTATATTTGAGCACTTGTTTCACATGTTTCGGAAACGTCCGTTTCCTTCATCAGGTGAATTAAGACTGAGGTATGTGGGAGTGGTTGTCTGGTGTGTGGGTTGTGGATTCGGTAGAAGTGGAGGGGGTATCTAGGTGGAGGGAGATCAGGAACATTGTAAGAAGGGGTGATGTGAAGGGTTGTACTTTACTACTGATTATGTTATTTGTTGTGTTTAGGTTTTTATGAATTTAAAGTGTTTCTTAATTATTTTGTTTTAGGCCGTATGTCTGTTTAAACAGACATACGGGCTAAAACAAATTATTATGAACAAATTATGAAATAATAATTTAATAATAAATAACTTTGTGGAAATCCATTATGAACAAATTATGAAATAATTTGTTCATAATGGGTTTCCACAAAGTTAACGCCGAAACATTCAATTACTTGCCTTAATTTTTATACGTTTTTCAAGGGTTTTTATGTTAAGTTTATGTCAGATAATATTTCACAAACTAGAAAATCTCTTGCAATAAAAACTATAAATTTAATAAATATAAATGTGGACAATATCGTTTTTAATGTGTACCCTTCCTGCTTTAAATCCAGCCTTTTTGTATATATTTTGACTGACTAGCGTACTGCTGATAAGCTAAAAGCAAATATACAAACGTAATAATAAAATGAGACAGTGTTGACAATCTGATTTGGTGTGTACATACCGAGAGAGAAGGCAAGATAAACAGATTAACTACGACACGGTTTCCACCGGAGATATGTTTGCTATTGTAACATGGGGTAGTTACAAGATGATGTGTGCGTGTGTACACTTGCAGGTTAGCGAACTCTGTCATTAGACATTTTACAGTAATACGTATGTATATGGACTATTCCGGTGAATGAACTTCAGCCTAGTTTATACCGAGTCGTTGCCAGCTGAATTATTTCCATAATACCCTTCAATCATAAAGTCCATTGATCTTTTACAAACAGGGTAGGTGCCTTGAACCCCATTTATATCAGAAAGTTATATGAGAGCCTTTCATTATGCTGTAACTTCGTATGGAAAGTGTGAAAGTCGAATTTGACTACCCTGTAAGAAGTATATATCATTTTGCTTAAATGTTATGGTTTTACGTGACTTAATTTCAAATTTGCAATATCAAATTATTATATAAATAATACATACATACATGGAACAGATCAATATCCAATGTGATATTGTTCGGCAAGGCAGTAGCTCTTAGACAGCCGGTAGGCATAACCACCGGCAGTGTTCGATATATTGAAATGTTAAATATTCTGGGATGACGGATTAGGTAATTTTCAGGAACATAATAAATGCTTAAATTCAGGTTTATCGATCATACCGCGCAACAATCGATAAAAATGCGTGTTCCTTCTATTCTCTAAACTATTGTAGCTAAGCATAATACGTTGGAGAAACTAAATTAGGCAGTCAAGGATAACAACTTTACTCTCTCATGTAGAGATATCTCAGAAAGTTTAAACTTTTGTTACTAAACAAACGTTCTAAAGGGAAATCAAATATGTAACACATACCAATAGCAGGAAGAATATTTAATTAATGTTCAATTTTCTTTCTAATGGAAATGAACAATTCAAAACACTTTCAATTTGCTTACTTTTATTGTCTTCAAATGCTATTCAAGTCGTCATTTAAGTCATGGCGGATCTTATCACGAGTCATTTCTGTGTTAATCTGCAACAGGAGATTTCCAGCAGATTGGAGAGTTCAGCATTATTACGGATGAACTATCGATGATTTTGAGTAACTGATCCAAGTATCCTCTGAAAAATTTTGTTTTTAAATACTGCTCCTTTTTTGATCCTTAAGGAACGATGTTTTCATTATCAATGATAGCCCAATAGTCGGGTATGGGTCCTGGCCTCTTCAAGCAACTTTCGCCAGTCCCTTGTCCTTTACCAATTTGAACCGACTGCTTACGTGTCCTGGGTAAAGCCGTTCAACCACCAGTGACCGCCATTTTGCCAGCCAAGTTCAGCCATGTTTTTTTGATAACTTGGGCACTGTTGGGTTCTTCGGATTCTACGTCTGATTAGTTATTATAGGTTCGAAGTTTTACATCTGCATAAGTCGATTAGCTCGTGATTGAGCAGTCTTGGCCCTTTAACTCCGAAGTCATCCTTGAATGGATTTTCTCCCACTTGTCCCATCTGGAACACACGCGGTTTTCCTGACTTTTAGAATAATACTGGCCTAATTATTGTCAATCCATAGGTAACCATACATCAATATTCACATGTCGCATAGAGCCTACGATGGGAGCCGAAACTTCGCCCAGATAGGCTACTATAGACAACCTCCAGAATAGCGCAGAAAATTCTATAGAGAAGATTCTGAACGCCCATTAAAACCTGAGAATATTTTTATCACGGCGATTAGATTCTGTATTATTTTTCTAAAATGTTTACTCGACTATCAAAATGGTAAAACCTGTAAAGCAAAAATTTGAAAGTGACCTAGCGCTTTGTTGTTGTATCATTGTTGGTATTCACCGCTTAATGGTTGGTTTTAATGTCTGATTTTTATTCGGAATAACGTTTTACGACCCTTTGTTCTGGTGAAGAGCGAATGCCGCCAGTCATGCAACATTATTATGTCCATTTTAATATTTTTTCGCCTTAAAAATGTGCAGGCTCGTAAACCCATATGGGTGGAAATACAATTGCATTTTGGCTTACAATATATATTTTTTTGGAGGCATTCCAGATAAAATGCAACATGAAACTGCATTAAAAAGTGCGTGTTGGGAGTGAAAACATTGTTACGTGTATTTCGCATCTCTGTGGATACCAAACAGAAAAAAATACTTATACATATACATGTACAGAGTACGAACCTAACCTAACCTGACTAGCATTTTTTTATGAAATAGTACTTTCAACACCATCTTGCAAACCTTGTTTAAAGACAACAAAATATTAAAATATTTTTTACAATTACATCTAATTAAATCGAATGCCATACAAAAATGTGAGGGATTTTTCATTCCCCCCGATAAAATGTAGAGAGATGTTAGAAATTCACGGTTGATAAAATGACACCGCATCATATTTTTTTATTTACACAAAAACAAAAAACACCACTAGAACTTGAAATTAAATTCAGACGATATGAAAGAGATTAAAACAAAGTATAACAATTTCAATACGAGGACGGAGCGAACCCAAACAGCATACTCTATGCAAGAGTGATATATTGAGTATGTATATTGAGATATATAACGCTTTTTTGCATTTCTGCATCAGGGAAATTTTTATTTCGGGTGCAACTGAAAAATGTCGCAGGTCACCCACACGGTTTTCAAGTTGGGACCGTATCGTTTTAAATACGATTAAGGGCCGGTTGTATTAAGTTGGTTTACAGCAATCGTTTGTTTAATGAACAGATTTTTGCCACCAATCAAAAAACCCGTTTTCGTAAAAAACTGTGCTTTAAATGAACTCCTACTATAAATCAAGTTTATATAACCGGCCTTCAGTGTTTTCTTGATGTTTTATTCAATTTCAGTATGTTTACAATGTTTTTACGAGTTATTGCTCTGTATGTATCCAGCATTATAGTTTTATGTTCTTATTATGAGGATAGAATAAAACGGCTTTCAATTTTTATTAGCTACCGATTCCGTTTTTACGCTTACAAATGTAGGTTGAAAATATAAATTTCACCATCGTTAAAAACTTACTTCTTCATACAATCACTGAACTGATAATCGAGGCTGTTGATAGTTTATTATAAGAATTTTATGTACCCAGTTTTGCCAGGAATGGTTAAGTATTACTGCTCGAACTTGTACACAGTAATATTGAAATGTGTTTAGTAATCGACATTGATTTATGACCCGTTTGTGCTACAGCCTTAGTCTAGTGCGGATGACATTGACTGACATTTTATCTCCATACATAGACACTTGAAAACAGCTTATCAGTGATTGTGTTTTGATGTATCGTGTGTAATCGGTTCGCGTTCAGAGCGTACTGCTCGATAACATAATTGTTGTGATCGATTATTATAAGAAGCTTTTTGTTTATCAAAACTATAGTATTAAAAATTGATTAATACAATGATCTGAGCTCACTCATTCACAGAGATGAAGGATGTGCAGCGGATATTAACCATAGAATAGGTGTGGGATGGATGAAATTTAGATCCGTAACAGGAATCTTGTGTGACCCGAAAATGCCTTAAAACTTAAAGGAAAGATATACCAGACTATTCGACCCCCGATAATGCATAGCTCCGAATGCTGGACTATGTACAAATCCTACCCTAGGCAACTTGAAATAGGAGATACGCGAATGCTTAGATGGTCGGCAGGAATAACACTAAAATATAGGATTTAAAGTTTACACATTAGTGGTAGCCTGGGTGTCATTGACATAAACAGTAAGCTGGAGGAAAGACAGCTGAAGTGGTATGGGCACGTAAGACGGAGACCACCAGACCTCGGTAAAGCTACGGAGCTTCATCGACAGTCATCCAGAGGAAGACCAAAGAATTCCTGGATGACATAATGCTCTAAATTCCTGTAGAGATACGACCTGAATGAAAGCGATACCCAGAATCTAAGAAGATACGGCCTAAAAACGAAAAGAGCCGACTCCAATAGCACCTAGGCAATGAGTTGGGAGAGTGCAAGGAAGAAGAAGAAAGACAGTGATAATACAGGTTGATTAATTGTTATTTTCGTTATCATATATAATTTTCTTTATATGAGTGTTGGTGTGACATCTGGCGAGTGTCACTCTAATGATGTTGAATAGTATAAGACAACACCTGGTGCACTGTCGGCGTTCTTTTACAATTAATCGGATGCAATAAAGTATGGATAGTGAATTTGATAATGATTGTTGTGATTAATTAACCAACAACACATACCAGAATACAGACTTTAACTAATATATGTTAAACAGAAAAGAAAACTGTTATTAGGTAGAAACTAAAAAATGGTCTAGTGGCGAAATTGAATGTGGATTGTTTTCGAAATTATCCCAAATTGCTAAGGACAGGCATGAGTTTGAGACAAATCGTGGATACTGTATCTGATTCTGCAATCATTACCTCGCCTTCTCTTCTTCAACGACACACCGGATTTTTTTTAATCAGAAGAACATTAATTTTGTAAACAGTGATTCGTATATTATGCAGCATTGCTCACAGCTGTAAATAAAACTAGGTAGGTATAAATTTAATGATTAATTGTGACGTGAGAATGTATACAACACAAACCAGAGTTTACATCAATGACAGATCTCCATTAATGGATAAAAAGTCTAAAATTCAGTACCCACGTACCGAATTTAATTTTGCTTGTATAAAAAAGAGAAAGCGCATAATTTAATCACTATAATAATAAATTATGGACTTAGCAATAACAAATAAATAAAATAACAGTGCTCAGAGCATAATCGAATTATGTTAATTAGAACGCTCGGAGCATATGCAATTTTCATAACACCATTTCCAAGAAATTTATCGTAGAATTGTATTGTACTATTTGTAATTGTACTACCACGTAGAATTGCTATTAGTTAAATATCATTTAAAAAGTCTTTTCTCCTTTTAAGACATTCATAAAAAAAGCGTAATTTTATTTTTTATTGACAAACTAAATAACTACTATCTGATGGGCTTCATATATAGAATCACAAAACCGTTAAAAAACCGTCATCATTAATATGTTTATACAATTCATTGCTTCGCAGCAATTTGGAATTTGGTTGTCATTTGGTCACCTCATTATATAACTTACAAAAGTATGATAGAATCTGTACAGCAAAAATTTCTTCGCATACTTACATTGAAGTGTAATCTGGGCAGCACTTTAGTATTTCATCAAGAGCGCTTAGAATATTTTTATGTAGACAAATTGGAAGTTAGAAGACTAATTGATGACTTAGTAGGCTATATACTATAATTCATGTTAATATTGATTGAGAATTTTGTGTCGAAAACATAAATTTGGGTGTTCCTAGTCGCCCACTTAGGACATATAATACATTTTCTCTTTCAACATTTAATAACAATATGTCCCACTTTAACTCTATATCTCGAATGTTGAGGTCATACAACAAAATAGAAAATAACCATAGCGTCCTCATTGACATATTCCATGACAGTTTCCACGAATATAAGAGAACTATTAAGAAACTTGCGAAATTAGCTGTTTTGTCTCTTTATTCAATCTCATTCTATAAAATCACTTTTTTCTGTTCTTTCTTCTATATATTTTAGCCTTTACTTTTATCTCTATGTTTGCTGTGTTCACATTTAAGTGATGAAAAGCATTTAAACTAATTGTATAATAATTGTATTACCTATATCATGTTATGTGTTGTTTATGAAGCATTAAAAAAAACATTATGCTTCGGTGCTAAAATTCCTAGTCCCGCTTTTGATTCTGATACGTTCGCTCTCATCTAAATTAACAATCAAGTCTGTATCTCGTCTCATCCCCGTCGGTTTGAGGTCCCCCGTGGGAGTTAGCCGTTACGTTTAAACAATTTCATTTTCCTGTTATCGCCCTGTGTTTGAGCAGTTTGCTTTTAACCTTTATGTGTTGTCTTCCCGAATTAATTTTCTCGGGGAATATTCCTCTGCACGTGGGCGTGGGATCCGCCTTTTCGCTCCCACCTTATTCCGTCTTTGCTCCCGTGCGTGCTCGATGATCCCGGATTCATATTTGGACAAAGTGAAACCTACGCAAATGTGTTTCTTTGTTTATGATAGAGAAAACAAATTTAGTAACCTACCCCTTCAGGGCGTATAAATGAAAAGGTTGTAATAAAATCTTATAAGTTATATAAATTATTTTGCATATTAATATTTCATTTACATATATTGATTGTGAGTGTTGATCGAAGCTGTAGTTTATTTTATTAAATTACTTTTATAATCATTTTTATTTCTTCAATAATTAAAATTTTCAATAATAAAAAAACAAGTGTTTAAAACTCGTAGATGGAGATGTCACTTTTTTTAAAAACTAACCCATAAAAACCAAGTTTTTATTATACTCCCTTTCTCATTTACTAGTGGAAACTGGTTTGGCGCTTAACCTATGCGTTGGGCTTCGGTAGGTCGACGCTACGAAAGGGAGTAATAAAAAGGTTTCCAAAAATCAAAAATATGCTATAATTAGCATACAAGTTACTGAATTGTATGAAAAAACCATTAAAAATTTTAAAAATCCAAAATTATACTATAATTATTATTTTTTTTAACGAAAATTTGATAGAGATCTCTTTGATCGTCGTCACGAGTCTGCTTGGATCACGGAAAAAGGGTTAAAAATCAATCCAAAGTTTTTTCGTCAACCAATCAATCAATCAGAAGCCACGACTTAAAATAAAGGGAGTAAAAATGGATCTTCTTTCATATTATGTGAACACGTCAAACACTTCAAGTGTTTGTCGTATTTTTTCTTCTTTAACTATGCATCAAATAATTCCTTATTTTATAATAAAAGAAACCATAATGCTTTAACATTTTATGTAAAGATTCCTGCATAGTGATATATGTTGTTGTGTGTAATTTTCGAGACAAACGTCCTGAAGATTTAGGCCGCCAGGACTCCTTTGTTGTCTGATGCTGCGACGTGGCCCAGTTCAGCATCACGTCGGGCGCTCCTCGATCCGAAGTAATAAATCTTAATCGAGCTCCAGCTGCAGGGTGACCTCTGCACACGATACAAAGAACCAGATCCTGAGCAGGCTCGGACTACTGACTGATCCGTATCTTCGAGTTTTCTCGAGACAGTCTCTGAGACGTGGGTAATGCTCGCATGACTCTTTGAAGTTAAATCTCGGCATTCGTAGTTCACCGTATGCAAACCAAATCACAAAGTAACTAATATTATTAATTGTTACGGCAGGTATATGGAGTAAGACGATTATTTTATTTTCATCTTAGGATCAGACGTAGGTCCTTTTCACAGTCTCTTCCTCAGAGAGTCTGGATCCTTCGCACAATTCCGGAATAACATAACCTAACCTACTCTCTTCAACACTCCAATTGCACATGACCCTTATTCTTTATGATAAAATTACTTATTTATTTATTTTATTTTGGGGAAATTAACAGCAAATCAACATCTTAACAAATATAAAATAATGGTTTTTGAAATTATGCCAATTAAAATTTTCCACTGAATATAGTAATTTACTTAAACTTACTTTAACAGCGAGTGGAGAGGGTGGAGGGGAATGTGGGACGGGAGTACAAGGGAAGATCTAATGTACGAATTAGTTTGGGTGCGGTTGTGTAGATATTGTTTGTTTTATGTTTCTTATCGTTGAGTTGAAAATGTCAATGTGGTGATAGTTTGTGTTAAATGAATTTGTGGATCTGTACATAAAGGAGTTTTGTTTTGAGTTGGTCTTACAAAAGGGGAGATGAAAAGTAGGTGAATGTCTGTTAATGCGAGTTGGGATGTGGTAAGATATTCGTTGAAAAAGTTCCGGACTATCAACTAGATTGTGTGTTATTTTGAATAACTATATGAATAATAACTATATAATAATTATATGAAAGAGCAAGGGATTTATAATGATCTGATACTCTGATTAACACGAGACATAAGTCAAAGGCATCTTAGGATCTTTCACTTGGTTCTTATAAAATATTAATAATGAAAAAATAACATTTCTTAAAATTTCACCCATACATACAGTTACGGGTCACGGAGCTGGGAGCTCAATGAAATACTAAAAATCAATTTACCTTTCATTCATTCACAAAAAATCACTGGATACAAACTTGAGCATTATTTCGTAATGCAAACTAATTTCGCATTAGTCGCTGTGGAACACTTTATATTCGTCTTCTAGAATATGCGTCGGTGGATCACTAATGCACGTCGTTTCTATCGCACTTCTTATTCGCTACAAAAACACTTATCGCACGCACCTACCTAGGTCGGTCATCAATACTCGCACTGGATCGCTGCTCGCTTATCTGTGACTTCGCCAAATGTCAAAATTAGACTACCTCGCAGCTACGGCATCGTATGTTTATGTAGGGAATGTTATTCTCTAATAATCGTGCGCTTTAGATTGACTTACATTTCTTTTTAATTGTTTCTGAACTATTCTAGACCTACGTGTAGCCGTACAATTACTTTATTAGGCGTGGTTCTTTTAATTTAGTATCTTATGAAAATATTTCCATTAACGACCGAAAGAACCTCTCCCACCTCCTCTGTCCCAATTGGTTGACGTTGGTTCGTCTGTTGGGTCAATCTGAATCAAATCGTAACTATGTGTAGATAGGTACGCGAATGCCTTTTGTTTTTTACAGTGAAAACTTGTCGGTATCTATAGCTCTTGATGATTTAGGGCTCACTTGTCTATCTTTCCAATCTAAAGTGATCTCAGAGTTTAAACAAAATTTCAATATATGTATCTATCTACACGGTACTGAGATATATCTCATAGCATCTCATACCACAGACATGGGGTATAATGATATCAAATATTTATTCACAGACTCATCTATTGGAATGGAATCTAATATATTATCTTAATGGGATGATGTGTATTATGATCAACATTATTTAATACGTAATGCGCGTTGTCACGTCGCATTTCCCATAGGGGTGGATGGTAGATAAATGCCTCACATTCCATCGCCTTGACGTGAATTCATTTGTTCCGTATTACTCGTACATCGGTTTTCAAGTCTCTTTATATATTATATTTGTGAGATCCCTCTTCGGTCCCATAGGCTAGAAAGAAATGTACACCGGAGGATATAAATATTTAAAATTGCACGACGATGATTCACACTGACGCAACACGATTTAGGTAATTTACGTACTTGACCCAATGCCGTGTCGCAAAAGTGTCATGTCTACAAAATAATTTAGGAAAGCGGGTCGAGTAGTATTTTGCTGGGTCGAGTCAAACAAGTAGAGACAAAGGTTAGGAGCACAATACTGCAAGTCAAGATAATGCGTTGTCAGCCAATGCACCAGAGGAGGGATGTATATGTGCTGGAACACATCGTATCGAGCCTCCATCTTGGAGTATAGTCTGTGACCGGACCGTGAACTTCCCGCCACGCGTGCTCTCAGTCTTGCTCTGTTATTTTATTTGTACGCCTCCACTTGCTCCCGGAGCTTATCTCCGGGAAGAAATGCATATCTACGTGCAACCGCAACACTTTTTAATTCCACCACCACGCCCACTCCTTAAAAATATTAGAGTTGGTGGTGGATGCTACGACTAAGCAAGCAGGGTTTAACTTTCCCATAAAGCTAGAGAGCAGTAGGTATATGGAGCTGTATAAATCACACCAGTAAAGCTGGAAAATTTAAATTTCCCTTAAAAATGTACACTTGCGACAGGAAATCCAAAATTGATAATACATTGGAAATGTTTGATGAAAATCAGCTCTAAATAGATTTTTTTTATATTAAAGGAATCTATTGTACTAAACATCTTCACGACTATCAGAACAGAGAAATCTTTGCCAGGATATGAGAAATACTTAAGTTAAGTTTTGACCATACAATTTTGGGAGATCAAGTATGGGTGTTGTGGGTTATTAAAAATAGATTGTGACCAGGAGTAGGTATCTAGAAGTTTAGTAACATTTTAAATTCTTAGATGGTTCTCAAGAGTTCACGTAGTTTAATATTTTGGTTTCACACCGACCTTAGCATCTATTTATAAGTAGAATATTAAATAGAATTTTTTATTTATATTTTTGAATTATCGGTGTTTTGCTTTAAAAATTCAAAGTGTAGCATCAGATTCAATATTTAAAGCAATAAAGTTGTTAATTCATAAATATATTTGTTAAATTTTCGCCTGCCGTATATCGTTGCTAGCCTTGCGTGAAACCGTAACATATTTCAGGTTAAATACAAATTTAACAATGGAAGCGAACTTTGCAGTCGCAAATCTTATAAAATCCGATTATGAAGACCGACAAAGGCGAGAAATCCGCCCAAGTGCCAGACGAGCCGACAATCTCCCAGATTTGTATATGTCAAGCGCCTCTGTGTTGAAAAACAAACAACTTCGGAACATTTCACACCTGTAAATAAGATTATGTGCCGTTCTTACTTCTTCTCCTGACATTTGGTGTTGTAACCCTAGAACACTAAACATTAGTCTAACAGACTATACCTACCTTCGGTGTTTAAGTGTGTTCCCGGTGCAAACCGCCCCGCCGCGCATAAGTGAGGAAATTGGTGACCCACGTGTAATTAACTTGTACGCACTCAGAAAGCGCAATTTCTTCTAATAATGGGACGCCAGGTGTCACTAACGAATAGTGATCGAAAGCCAACATCATTTTCAATCAAAAAGTTTTGTCGGTCCTGATTGGTCGATATTGTAAAATACACTCGTACATACTAATTTTATCTCCTCCTTTGAACTTTTGTGATTCGTTAGCATATTTTTATTTATTTATTTATACAGTGTTGACAGGGGGTGTATTTATTTATTTAGTGATTGTTGAAAATAAAAAATGTTCCTGTCTCCTTAGCTAGACTGAGGCCTGTGGTGAAGGAGACAGGATCATCAGGGGCAAAGGTGGTTGGGAATGTTGAGAACAGAAGAGCAGAGTTCGTTAAAGTAATATTGTAAAGTAAATTAATAACCTAGTTGAAATTTTGTTAATTTCTAATCCATGATTCGCGAATTCACAAATGTTATTATACGACGGTATTCTTTTCGTCTTTCGTTTTCGTCATCGTTGAGGTTTCTAGAAGCTTGACCGATGTATTTACTATTATAATCTCTAGGTTAGAGGTGCGTCGTTCGCGAACGAACCGGCTCTGTGAACCGGATCTTTTCGTTGAACCGGATCTTTATCAGCTCAACGCTCAATCAGATCAGTCAGCTCATCATAAGGTCTTTGGTCTTTGGTCGTCGATATTTTTTTGGTCCCCAAAATCGATATATTTTTTCCGGCGACCTTTTTTTTTCAGCTCAGCTCAGATTCAGATCAGCTGAACTCAGGTTCAGATCAAATTGAGCCGGTTCAATTTGAACGATTGAGCTGATGAGCCGGGTCAGTCAGGTGAGCCGGATCGCCCACCACTACTCTAGGTACCTACATAAAATTTCGTAAACTCTGCTTTTTAAAAAATGATCCATTTTTGATTTTGAACTGAGAACGCGCATAAGTTATTATCAGTAAAATACTCGACTCAAATATGTAAAAGCTATGTATTATAGTCAACATATTGCATGATTAAAAATATCAATTATTTTTGTGAAGGAACCAGAAAGAAGTTCGTGATTCAGGCAAATTAGAAATGAAAATATTATTTTATCGTATATTTGAAAAAAAAATTAAAGGCCTTAAATCTGTAGACGTCGACAAAAAAGCTCAGAAAAAATAGGTTTATATCACGAAAACTACTGCAGTATTACATATTAAAAATGACTAATACCTACTTTATAAAAAGTTCACTCTTTGGTTTGTGGTTTATAATTTTCTTTGCGTTTTCATAATGAACAAGTATTGCAAATCTCAATATTTGACAATATTTAAGAGTGTTTTTAGTTATACGATAGACAACTAATACAAATGCTTTACGCAATATTTTGTAATAAAACACTCGATCTTTGTAGTGAGTGGCTACCAAGCTACTGCTTTTACCTCACAGCCGACGTAGAATAGCACAAAACCCTTATAAATTTAGATTGAGAATACCACCGCAAGATGGCGTCGTGTGTGTTGCCCATTAAAATTCCTATTTAATTACTAAGTATTGTTAGCTCGTCCTCGGACGTTATTTCATTTTGATTTGATTTTCATTATCCTAGTAGCTTTGTTACTTAGAGATTTGAATGAATTCTTTGAAGCTGTCACGGGATCATGGCAAATATATGACATTGCTGCCAGAGTAAAATTTATATTAACCATAAATATTCCAATCAAATTAAAAGGCGTGTTAATTTCAGAATGATGGCATGAACATGTTATTATTGAATATAACATGTTCTTCCCTTAGTAACTGATTTGATTTTTATGAAAAAGTGTAGTTAACATGTTCATCCCTATGAACATGTTAATTATTACTCCCATTATATTAACTCGTGGCGTCTGCTTGCTTGCTTGCCGGCTTGCCGTCGAAAAAACTTTGGATCGATTTTTGACCCTTTTCCCGTGATCCAATCGAGCTGAAACTTTGCAAATTTCGTGGCGATGATCAAGAAGATCTATCAAATTTTCGTTAAAAAAATTAATAATTATAGTAATTTTATTGGTTTTTCAAATTGGAATCATTAGAAAAGTTTGATAAGCAATGGCTGCCCGATAACGTCGCGGAATATTTTCTAAATTTTAATTACTCTGTTATTATTATATACATAATAGGTACTTCACTACGAATTTCGAAAATCTAAATTGACTGACAAATGTTTTTAGAATTTAATCTTCAAAGCATGAAGTGCCTTATCAAAGCTCAAAACATCTGTAATTTTAGAAATATATTAAATTACTGTAATTTTAGTGTAATATTATATGTTTTAATTCGTCTTTAATTATTGTTATATTTTACAAAGAAAGGGAGTATAGTAAAAACTTGGTTTTTATGGGTTACTTTTTTTTAAAGTTCTGAACTTACTTCCAATGGAAAGAGCATACATTATTTAGTTTAGACGGCTTATTAACTCATTTTTGACAAAAATGTTAGTTGACAGCTTCTTGCCATGGGGTCTTCAACCATCGAGAGGCGGGGAATCGATACTCCTAAGCTTCGTGTTTTCGAGAAAAATGGCGACGGAAACGCCGGCAGCCGATGATGGATGGCGGAGCACATATTTGCCGACGCGAGGAGCCATTTGACAGCGTAGAAATCAGATCCGAAGCGGGCTTCCGAGAAATTATTTATAAAGCGCCATTACGCATTGTGCGCGCGGAGTGATGCGGCCTTTAGCGCGTTTTCTAAGTAAATGCGTGCTCGTGACGAACGGGACGGCTCTCGATGGCTTACGAGCCGATTCCCCCGAGCGGGACGTGATATTCCGTCAAGCAGAAAATATATCAACTTTTCGGAGTTTTCTAATCGAATAATTGAAACCTCACCGTTATTTTGAAGGACATTAATTGCAGTTACGTATAATACCTAAGAATCCATAGAATTTAATTTTTTACTCGTCCAAACAATGTTGTGTACAGGGAATGCAATACCGTGTCGGGATTGCCCTTTCGGGATCCCTCGAGGTTAGAATTTCCAATCCCGCGGGTTCCCTACGGATCGGGATCCCGAATACTTTTGTGTTTTTTTTTGTTTGTAGAGCTGAATAGCAATTAACGACAACGCCTTGCATTTTTATATCAGCATTTTAAATAAAATATTCATTATTAATCATCGCTTTCAACTTTTGTAGGCGTTTTTACAAGCATCCTTGTAGATTTAGTAGGTAGTAGTTTTTATTACCATATAAGGTTGATAAAATACAGCATAAATACAAAATAAAGCTATTTTTACTATTTGAATGTGACATGAACATACGTTTTAAGTACTTGCTAAAAGCTCTATAGATATACGCAATTAAACATACAAAACATAAAAAATGTTGATCAATCCCGGTAATCCCGATAGTCTCGTCCGATTTTTCGGTTCGGGATTGATCTCATAAAATGCCTCGAGATCTCGCGGGATCGGGATTGCATTCCCTAGTTGTGTAAAAGGCAATTTTTATGTACATAAAATTTTCCTGACGAAAAGCAAATTTATTTTGATAAAAATTTAACATTACCTACTTGAATTACCCCTGACAGACTAATATTAATTTTAAATATATATTTTATTCATTTTTTTAAACAGAGATGCGAACACGGAACACGTGTCACATCAATATTCTACTATTCTCAAACTAAGCTAAGCGCTTATGCTGTGAGAATAGGACTAACTCGCTGGTCTGGAGTGAGATTCGAATCCGCGCCCTTTGGATCACGAGGCGAGTCTTAATCACAAGACCAACAAGCTACTCGTATTTTATCAACAACAAGATACTCATATTTTATCAATTTGTGAATTAACCTTACGTGTCATCGCTGAATTCTTTATCGGCCTTTTTGAGTTCTGCAATTTCTCTGGATAGAAATTATTCATTTATCTCTTACTGTTAAGGCAGCGTTCGTAAGAAACGCATTCGCTCGACCATTTTTTCCTCCACTTTAGTTGCAAAAAAGTTACCACGAAAAGCCCTTTTATTTTAACTGGAAAATATATAGCCTATAACTACCCTGTAAGTCCATTCTAAATATTGGTGAAAGAGTTTTTGAAATCGAATGAGTAGTTTCGGAGATTATCTCCTACATCCAAACTTACAAACTCACAAACTTTACCCCTTTATATATTAGTATAGATTTTCACATTGAAAGCTTTTTAAAAAGCCATTGATGGTGAAGGGAGCGATTGACTTGACTTGACCCAGAGTCAAGAGTCCGTGTGGAATGAAGATAATACCTACCTGGTGGCGTGAATTAGACTCACCGTACCTGCACGTGCTTTGTACCTACCTGTCGAACACGCCGCATAATTACATTTCGCCGAGTTGGTATTCGCCTGCTCGGAATCATTAATTATTTAGCTGCATTGTCAGGGATAGCCCTGATTTAGTTTAACAATCGCGTAAGAGACAAATACGACAGCAATTATAGCCCTCACAATAGAAGGTTATATCACTTTCATGTACGTGCGTAAAACATCAGCTTTGTGTCCGACCCTTTTTCTGTAGGCTTGAAAGAAATTAAAATATCACTCAAGTGGAAAATCATAGGACATTGCGTATGCCTGTGACATCTGTCGGTTTGCATTAGTTTAAATGTGACTTTTGAGTTTTGAGGCTAATGATTATCAAATCTCAACAAAGTCTGCTCTACTGCAAACTGGTTGCTTTTACTTTCCTCAGGATGTGCATTTACGAAGTTCCGGGATCTTCAACCACTTCCATTCTTTAGTTGGTTTATTCGACTTGTAATTAAAGCGAATGAATTTTTCATAATCGACATGAGATACTGTAATGATAGTTCAACTTTTTGCAAAAAATAAGAAAGAAATATTGACTACAACTATTGAGTACAACTATTGATATTAATTAGGCCATGGTTGCTTGAAAATTTTAGACTCATAACATAGTCAGGAATCTACCTGCCAAGTATCTGCTGCTAGCTCTGGTACACCCTGTATAATACATGTTATAGATTGGTTAGCAACTAGTACCTAGGTTTCGATGCAAATTATTTTCAGAGATTTTACAGTGATTCTCCAAATCCATAGGTACCAACTTTAAAATGAATTCACGACATGTAAGTGACGTTGCGCAGTGGGTTTGTCCGGTTGAATGAACCGCTTATTTTTTAGGCAACTCGCTAGTTCTGCTTATGACGCGGACAAATGACCGGGACGCAATGATTTAACGTCACATACGTACATCGGAGCGTTTTTTGCATAGTGTTTGCGCGAAGCTAGACTGAAAAACGCGTATATACCGATTCTGGAGTCTTTCGATCTTGGTGCGTTTCTTGAAGCGAAAACTCTTTGCCGGCGTCTGTTTCACCCGAACCCTCATCCGAACAAAAGTGAAGTTATTAATTAACTCATACAAATGCTCTACACATTTCCACCCTTTTACCAGATTGTACAATTGCTGTTTAGCTCATGAAAATAAACGTGTTACATGTTTTAAATACATTAATCGCACAGTCCGTGCACATTTTTAATGTGTTTTTCTGGTTGAATCCATATACCTGCTTCGCCCGAGACATTAATTCTGTTGTACATATGTTAATATTATATGGATAAATACAAGATTTCAATAATTGAAGGCGTCCCTATAAATAGGGTCTATATGCAAAAACAAAATTTTACGGGAGAGAGGAAAAATACTTTGTCAAATAAATAACCAGAATCTCCGATTTTTTCATTTTCTAGGATTCACTTGCCTTTTATTTATGTTTTCTTTGTTTTCTATGTTACTAGCAATCGCAGTGACATCTTGGAACTGTCGTATTTCATCTATATTGTCATATTTGTTACTACCAGATGAATATAGAGGAATATAGACTCTTTTTTTGGAGAGTTTAAACTTGTTACTTTTTTATAATTACTATGCCACCTGTTTCGACATTTTAGTTTAGTTTAAATAACGCTCGTTAATGACACGGACATGTTGAAACCGGTAGCGTAGTAATTATAAATAAGTAACAAATTGTACATAAGTTTAAACTCTCCAAAAAATTTCTTAAAGAAATTGTTACACAGCAAGTGCACAACAAATACAAAAAAAAAATATATACCTAGACTTTTTTTTAAGTTAGCTTTGAAACTTTCAGGTCGAATTTCAGAAAGATTGAGTTGAAATCATGGAAAATAAATACCGCACATGGTGCATACTGTTATATAGATAATTTTAAAATAATAAAATCACTTTTTGACCTGATGTATTGTACAGACCCTTTTTATAGGAACGCCTTTATTATATGGATAAACACAAGGATTTTAATAATCAAATATATAAGACCTGTGTCCGCCCAATCATGACGTACCTACGGTATCGAGAATCTACCAGAAATAAAAATCTCCTAAGAATAACTGAGATGAAGACTCTCCGACCCATTGCGGGATTGACAATCCGAGACCGAGTGAGGAATTCCGAAATGCGAAGGACTTGCGACGTCGAGGATATTGTCCAATGTGGAAGATCTAGAAGATGTTACTGGAGAGATCATGTGGAGAGAGCTTGTTCTGAGAGAGTAGTGAGTGTAGCGGCGAACAAGCTGCCTTCAGGTACCAGACTCCCAGGAAGATCGCATAAAAGATGCCGAGATAACTGGACATCTGTATCCCAAGAACAGGCTCAGAGCAATGATAGGACGCAGTCCTAGATGAAGCAGAAGTAGAAGAAGAAGAAGATTTCAATAATAATAATGATGCTTACAAAAAAGAAAATGACCCAAACAAATCATCTCATTACAAATACAAGTTACCTCGTTACAAATACGATTCAAAAAAAGTTTCTCCGTGAACTCCTCAAAATTCTACGCAGCGGTCAAAAAATTAATTTTGCTCCTCAGAAGATACATATACTATTTTTTCGTAATATTTTGAACAATCCAAGAATGACTATCCTACTGTATATATATTTCAAGAATTGAATGTACCATCACTCACAAAAATATACAAAACTAACTCCCTATGCCAAATTTATAAAGATTATTTTATAAATAAATCCCATCCCTGCATAAGTAATAGACAAAGGGTACAATATACGTACAAAGGGGTACAAAATAGTACAAAGGGGCAAATTAAGACACCAACTTTAAGAACTACCATGGTATAACATTGCTATACATAAAAGGGTTGTCGTAAAACAAATTTCAAGAAAGAAACATTCCGAAATACGAACAGTTCAAAAAAGAAGTCAAATCCTTGATTTTGGACAACGATGTATTGTAACATTGCATGTCTCAAATGGTTTTTGAATAATAAAAATTAATACTTCTAAATGGTTTCTGCTTTTGTTCTTTAATTTGGCTTGTAAATATTCATCTCGTAAGCTTGAGCTATTGGCTCATATTATGGGGAGTAGGTTTAATTTAATTTATTATAAAACACATTATTATGTATCTACTGTATAAATAAATAAATAAATAAAATATAAATTCAATCTAGTGTCTGTCGCATTTGATGGATATAGCTTTATGTCTCACGATGGAAATGACGTTACGAACATAAAATACATGTGTTGTGTTGGCCTAGAATTTCGAGCAGAAATAATTTACGTAAATATCACACAGTTTGAGAGTATTTTCTGTTTCAGACTGGCAAACTTTCCACTTTATAATTAAGATTACACCCCCAGCCACAGTGCTCCATAAATATTAAGCACTTTTTAACGCAGTTTCGTAATATAGTTTATCCGGGAAGCCTCCGAAAAAATGTATCCTCCATTTACATTATTCGTCGGGTACTAAATAACTGCCCACTGGGTCTTTTCGTGTTTTCTATTCAGGAATTTCTGTCGGCCAACTGAATTTACCGATGGGCCAATGAATTGAACGGAATTCATGACTAATGCTGTGTAGCTTTTAGTATTTCGGGTTACATCGAGCCCTTGACTGTCATTGAAAGTTACCATTAATTCTATGGTTAATTAACCATAGAAACAGAAGGCACCTATCTGCGGCGGTATATTTTGACAGCTGTCAAACCTTTCAAATACAAAGTTGTCAGTGAAGACGGAATGATGTTCAACAAATTTTGTTTGAATGTTTATGTTAATAATGTACGCGTACATATTTTCTACTAACGTTCGAGCGATATACAAAGTTTTCACATATTTCTCGTGATGTGTTTCCTTTAATGGGCTATAGTGGCAAATTTAAGTAGTCGAAAATGTTCTAAATGAATTTTCTTTATTTAAATTTATATGATTTTCAATAAATGAAAGAGTTTTTAGAATATAATAATTTTTTTAAAATGTTAATACTTATCTGTTAGGTACTTTTATTCATCTTTACTCTATACTATACATTATATTACCTACTTTCTACTTGCGCGGTAATTGTATACCCATCTCTGATAAATTTGCATTTTATTTTCTCCAGTATTTCTAATTACCCAATCATAAAAAGATGAATTCTGTAATATTTTATTTCCCTAATTGTCATAAAACATTTTAAAATTGGACTTTAATGTCACTATCTACCAGGGTCATCGACGACCAAATTATAATCTGTATACCTACTTAAAAAGAAATTGTATTGTGTTCAACGCCACCAATTCTAAATTTTCCGTAATTCTCCTTTAGGATCCTGCGTAAGGCATAATATGCATTCTCCCCTCTTTCCCTAGCTACCACATCATAGATATTAAGCCCCAAGATATAAATGTATGTTTTATCGAATGCGAAATTTTACGCAATTGCACTCTAGGATCTTGAATAAAATACATTCATCTCTCACTGGACACCCTTTCGCTACCTGGTTCTGCTAAATTTTTAATTAATCGTTACTACTTAATGACATACAGTATTTATTTATCGCGATTTTCGCCAAATTTCTTACCTATTTTTTTACCACCCATTTTGATGGTTTGTCCTATTCTGCTGCGTCTCGGTTGATTGTTCGGCGCACGTGGATTAATGAGGTTTGGAATGTCTGAGACGTGGCTGTTTTGCGAAAGAGCAAGTGCTACCGCGGTCCATTGGCCGCAGATAATGGTTTCAGTTTCACTGCAGGTCAGACCAACACCAGCATCCGTGACCGGTGGTTGAAAAAACTGGATTTTAATTACTACAAAACAAAAGCGATATCCATTCATCAATCTCAAGCGTCAGCCGCCGCGTATCCGCGCACCTTGCAACAGGGACAGCTTTTGTCGACGACCTGTGAAGGTTGTATTTTTATTTATCTTTAAATTATAAAGCAAGATCGCAATAGCACGATGTGGTTATCAATCTGACATCGCTGACCTTGAGAGCCAAGCGCTTTATAACTGTGCGATAGATTTAACACATCATGTTTAC
Source organism: Agrypnia vestita (assembly GCA_016648135.1). Classification (NCBI taxonomy): domain Eukaryota; kingdom Metazoa; phylum Arthropoda; class Insecta; order Trichoptera; family Phryganeidae; genus Agrypnia; species Agrypnia vestita. The sequence continues at coordinate 420,346 of JADDOH010000029.1, forward strand.
TGTCCTTTATTTCCGTTTGTAACATTTTTTACACTAATTTAACTTATACTTGTAAATTTTCTGTCTTCTAACTGGCTTAATATGGTTGTAATTATTTAATCACGAAAATTGTTAACTGTTACATTTTTGCCTTTCCATTTTAATGTAATGATGTAACAAAAAATGATCTTCTCTCCACTTCTCAATATCTTTAAGAAACCCAAAGTCAAGGACATAAATTAAAATAATATTTATAAATAACACTTGCAGAAAACGGGAATTTTGATAATTAGCATAACGTAAACCGAGGCACCTTTAATGATGAGTGCCCGGGAAAAAACGAACATTAATATAGGGCTTCACCACAAATATCTAATTACTCTAAAGGGGAAGGGTAACTTAAAATTTTATAAATAAGTCGTTTTGTTTGTGGTATATCCACTGTTTGATAATGGCCTTGCAAGCCGAACTTAATAATAATATTTATTAAAATTTAATTTACTTTAAATTTCGCTAAAAATTTAATGCAATACGCCCTTTTCACAAGATTATCTATTAGGGTCATTAAAGACCTTAAATAAAATAAAATGTGTAGAAAATTGAGGAAAAAGATTGATTAAGAAATATCTTCAATGTCTCATTGAAAAAAAACTGTAGATATTAATTAAGATAATGTAATGATATACTTAAGCAACAAATTTAATCCAAATATAATATTCCGAAACAATAAAGTGCAGGGTGTCTCGAGCTAGTGGTGGTCAAACCGTTATTTTAACCGGTTACTCGTCGTACAGTTATTTTCGTCGTCGTATAGATTTGTATCGGATTGTATCGATGGTTGGTAATAACTGAGATAAGATTGTTGCCTAGTACCGATGGTTGCCCGTCGAATTGCGAAAAATCATTTTTCAATTATCGACTCAATCAGATAAAAATATCGGTTACTGTGGAACCGGTTAAAATACCACCAATACTCGTAGCTTCGAGCAAAAAATTTGGGGAGTGTTCTTCATTACATTTTGAATAGAAAATATTCTCTACACTTTGAGTGAAATGGTGACAATTACGGAGATAAGCGACATCAAAGCTTTTTTTGAATATTTCTGACTTATTTTCTGAAAAACGCTGGACTTTCGCTTTAGTACCTAATTTGTATGGAATATTGATAAAATTTCATTTCAAAACTTCCAAAGTTATTCTTTAGGATCCTGACTGATATATAACATCACTCCCCCTCCCCCCAGCCATTGTTTATCGCGTCCTTTATTGTAGGTAGGTACTTGGCAATTTATTTCTAGAAATATTTATTGAAAATTTAATCTTTGTAATAAAATTGAATTATATTATATCATCTGTTGTTCCTCCATAATAGATAAATTAAAGCTTCAAGAAAACTCTCAATTAAGTAGCATTGTAATATGTCTACTATTATATATTCCCAATTTTTTCGATCACCCGTGATTATTCCCGCCAATTTCGCAATTTCCCTTTTAAACGCCGCGCCGGTGCCGCAGACGTGGACGCCCTCCGTCCTCCATTCTACTCTGTGGTTTGCAAATCGCCGTCCAAATTAGCTGATGTAATGCCGCATTGTACACATACAGCATTATCGAATTTTTGGGCGCGACCATTGCGGATAATCGCCATACTTTGTATCTACCGATTGCTGCACGACACGCCCGAAGCCATTGTGTATTTCATAAGTTAATTTCGGCGCTATCGAACCTGATATTGTTGCGCTATGATTGATTGCGTATTCTGCGATACGACATTTTTTATCGTTATTATTAACGCGTCATCCGTTCGATTTTCCCTCGCTGTCACTTTCACAGTTGTCTCCAAATATACAAATAATATGAATGCATCGCAGAAGCGCAATAATTACACTGCAGCGCTGCGCTTCGGATTGCGTGTTTGTTTATTCGGAAACGTGTCGTCACGCGACTGCCTTATCTATGGCCTCCATCGAAGCGGGTGATAAGGTTAATAATAAGTAATTAGTTTTATTTTCTTGACCTTTCTACGTAGAAAATTTTTCGCTTCAGTCACGGTTGACAATTTTGCATGATTTATATAATTAATTGACCGTTTCAAATCTGTCACAAAATATTTGTGTTTTAAACAAAACCGTCTTAAATACTCGTACAGTAGCCGGCAAAAATCTTGAAATTTTACGGCATAGTGGGAGGAAGTTTGCGCATGTACCATTCCACCAAGGAGACCCAAATTTTGTCTTCTGCGCATTCCCCAACTTCGCCAAAAAATTTCAAGAAGTTTGCCGGCAACTGTACCTATATGATGCGTGTGCAAGTATCTTAGCTCGGCTCCTACCCCAAAAAACTTCGAACTAGAGGAATCTTAGTAAAATGTGCAACGAAAAGTAACCGAACAAATATACGATATAATTGTTAACTGGTGAGATTACATGTTTTATTCAGTACCTACACATAAATCAAATTAAGATATGTCAACATTAAAGTCAAATTTTAGTTACGTTAAGGCCAACACAAAGTTACCTGAAAATTTTAATTGAAAAAATAATACATACCAACCAACTACCCGTACGAATTACAATGCTAATTAATTATCCTCTTTTTTATTTTAATTGATAATCTTTAATAATTCAAGGCCAACACAAAGTTACCTGAAAATTTTAATTAAAAAAATAATACATACCAACCAACTACCCGTACGAATTACAATGCTAATTAATTATCCTCTTTTTTATTTTTATTGATAATCTTTAAAATAAATATGTAAATAAATATTAAAAATGTCGCCTAAACGTGGAATAATAAAAATGTTACTCGGACCATTCAAATTTTCTCCCTTTTCTAAACAATGCCATGTGTCCTTCCATCTAGCGGTTGTTCAAGTAACTTTTTTAACAGAACTCGGGAGACGATTCACCACTTTGAGCAACGTTAATTCGGCCCAGAATATCGCGCAGATTTCGCTGTTCGAACGCCGCGGACGACGCATTGCGCATGCTCAGTCAACATTACCGCCATCTGTGTTACGTTGGAGAAAAAACTGAGAAATTTTTCATACCTCTATTACAGTTTCCTGTTTATCGTTGCCATTGTTAATCAAGGAAAATTGTAAAAGCTTCTTCGCTCTGCTGTCATTAGTCATTTCATTTGTAGGTATTAGGTATTGGATTGAATCCGTTGTTGGTACCCCCCCTTAAAAAATAATATATTAAACAATATAATAGCTTAAATAATGATAATATTTATATTGTATATTATTTCTTTCATACCACGTTGACTTAGGGGAGCACGGGGGAATTGGAGCCTACTAAAGAAAATTGTTAATAAAAGTCACATTTATTTCAATCATTATAACATTTAATTAGGAACATACACATTGTTTATTTGAGTATCAGATAATCTCAGTTTAAATCGACTATAGTTGTACATTTCATTTAAATAAGAGATTTTCCAAATAAAGTTATTCGCTCTCATTACCCCATAATCCGGGAAAAGACGGTCATAGTTCACTTCTAAGGGTTTTGATTGTATTTTCTCATGAATCTTCAGTCCAAGAAGCTTTTGTAGTTATAAGATCTGAAATATAGTCCCTCAATAAGGATACAACGTGTACTAAAAATTAAAAATCGAAGTACAGACAAATCAAAAAGCAAAAAATAAATATATACAAAGTATATTTTTTTAAATTATATGTATATTTTAAATTTTCGCTTCAACAGGTCAAGAGGCTCAATTACAGAACCGAAACACATCCAAAAAATTCAGCTTTGAGTAAACCACATAGATTAATAATAAATTGTGACCTCAACGGAAATCGGGCTACGAGGTTATATACAGAGTGTACCAGAGCTACCAGCAGAAACTTGGCCAGTAGATTCCTGTCTTGATTATGAGTCGAAAATGTTAAAGGAACCATGACCATGGATAGATAAGGAGATAATGCGACATAAAAGTTTGCATTTTTTTTCAATATTTCTGACTTATTTTTTGCAAAACGTTGAAGTTTTATTACAGTAACTTATATAGATTACGAAAAATACATTCTTTTCAATAAAAGTAATAATTAAAGTTAAAAATAATAAAAAGCCTAAAAAATTATTATTGGAATGTTTTGTGACTTGTATTAAAGGGAATGAATTTTTCATATTAGATGTAAGTTACTGTAAGTCCAACGTTTTGCAAAAAATAAGTGAGAAATATTAAGAAAAAAAGTCATATTTTGAAGTCGATTATCTCCATAACTATTGATATTAGGTCATGGTTGCTTGAACATTTTAAATTCATAACAGGCAGGAATCTACTGGACACGTTTCTGCTGCGTTTAAAATCTTTAATAGGTACCTATTAAAGAAGTTAAAAAATAAATGACCACAAATGCGAGTGATTTGTCGTCAACATTGACAAGCTACATTCGTTAAATCAACAATTAAAAATATTTCGTAAGTATTTTAGTTTTGAATTTGATAATTAAGGGCAAGATCGAGGGGAAACGGTGTGTCGGCAGGAAGCAGATTTCACGGCTCCGTAATATACGAGATTGGACAGGGAGATGGACGATGGAAGAGCAGTTTGGAGCCGCTGGAGATAGGGAGATGTGCTCTCAAGTGATAGTCAACGTTAGGGGGACCTGAAACTTCACTAGGAGAAGAAGAATAAGGTGTGTAGGTACCTGAAATCGTCTTCCTCTGTTTTTCTCTGTATTGCGATCTTATCAGCCGCCCAGGAAGTGTTCCGTTCTTAGATTAGCATTCAGCAGACGACTCCCACAATTTGTCACCAGAGCACTCTCTCCTCCGTGACAGCTTTGCCGAATATTTTTCACACGATTTCTTATTGTCTGTGTCACAGCCGACTTTTCCTTAGTTTTGAAAAAATAAACATAGTTTTTGAATAACACTACGTACAATCATAATACGGTAAATTTTTGCCTGGTGAAAAATTGTTTCCTCGTCATACAAATTAGTGGTTGAAAATACTATATTTAAAATGAATGTTTCTTGCAAAGGGTTGAATTTTCTTTCTACTTTCTACACATTACGTTTTTGTCACCCTATATTTTAGAGAGATGCAGCCTCTCTCATCATCAACTACCTAAGTGGTTATGTATCGAACTATTTGAGACGGGGAATGAAAAGGGTGTTTTGGGTTGTTATTGGGAATAGATAAAGTAGGTGTGATGTATTGGGGAACATTGTGATATTAATAAGTGTTTTTTAGATTTTTTTTTAAATTTCTGTCTATTGAGTGACTGTCTTAAGTCTTAAATTTTTCATTGTTAATGAAAGATATATAATTCTCTATAAACAACCTACTTGCACATTTACCAAAAATATTGTCAATATTAAAGAAATATTATATGAAAATCCGTAACCCGTATAAAATGACGGTACTTTTACATGTCGGGTCCTAAGGAATAAGTAGGTATTTATTTATTTAAATAAAAATGAATGAAAAAAAATTAAGAAGTTACGAACGTTACAGGGTTACAGGGACAGACAGAGAGACAGATGGACGGACAGGCGAACAGGCAACGAAATTATTACAATTGGGATAAAATTTTCAAAAACCAACATTTCCAACATATTTTGTAAAAAAAACATAAAAACCTTTATGCGAGGGAAGCGGGTATTTGTTTTGATTTATATGCCACTCGGAGATTAAAACTAACGTAAAAAACTGAAATGCAAACACCTAAAAGTCCGTTATTCTTGACGGGTTATATCTAGGTAGTTAGTTATATTTAGGGTGAATATGGTTAGCAAAAGGTTGAATTTGAAGTTCAAAGCCTATTTATATTACATTATTTCTCTTGGTCTCAGGATCCAGCGTCTATGTAGGAATCGAATTACTTTTAACCATATTTTGGTCGCATCACCGCCGCATTAATAGCGTTTGACGTGAGCAGACGATTCAGCAATTCTCCACCTTCCCGCGTGAACGAAAGTGTGGCCATGTAAAATTTCTAACCATTTTAAAAATTAATCACGATCTGGTAGCATCAGTTTACGAGACGGTACCTACGCCTAACTCTAACCTGTTGTCGGCCAATTGCCTATAATAAATAGTTATTATCGCTTTCGATTTCCGTCGGCCATCACGACGCGAGGCTGCGATGGACCGCGGTTTTTCTGCGGATCCAGGAGATCGCAGATTGCACGCTCGCCGAGAAGGCGAGAGATTCCGCCATTCTTTCCGCAGATAACAGACTGTTAATTAAAATTAATTATTGCACACCTAATGTCATGCAGCGAGTTGGCAGGCTCCGCTTATCTCAGATTATTATAATAAGTGAAATCATAGCAATTAAAAGCGATCTGTGTAATTGGATACACAAAAAAACATTTAGGAAACTGGGTTACGGATGAAAATATGAATATATATGTTTATTTCTGTATATTGTGATAAAACTTGAGACCACTAATAGCCCTTTTTATGGCGGAAGTCGTAATTAAAACGTGCATGATTTTTTCCGCTCACAGAAACGCTGCTAGAAATTACTTATGAGATATGTTTGATGTCATCCCCGGTGGAAACTGCTATTTTTTCGGATAGCGCCGGCCGCACACTGAATGCGTTTTCGTACGAAATTGAGTACCTAGTACGTATACGTACAAATACGCAAGTACATTCCTTCGAAGTAGTATTGAACATCGCACACTGTACACGATTTAGTAGTGCGTGTACGCACGTATAGATGCGACGTCCGACACGATCCGGATTTGTTCGGAAATTTTCGCGATTTCGTACGATGGATATTGAAAATTTTGACAATTTGACACATGACCACAAATGTTTGTGGGACCAAAGTGATTCAACTGCGTGACCGTCACCGCAGATCATGGCGAAGAATCTCTAAAGAACTAAGAAATACCTGTAAGTTAAATAATTTGGTTGAATGAAGGTGGGGGATAATTATGTACCTACTTCGAACAAAAAAACTTTTATATATTTCTCCAACGTTACGAGCTCTCGTTACACTTTGATTCTCCCCAGCATTTGTGAACCTGTTAGGTAGATAGTCATGAAATTTGTCATTATTTAAGTCTGCCATAAAAGAGTTTTCCAGAAGATACAGATTATTCATTTGGCACAAACGTTATTGGAGAAATGCGAAAAGTGACTGATCGTGGCCAACGCAAGACGCAATCAATGTGCGCGCTCCATACGTACGAAAATAATCGTACGAATACGTACGTAATAATTCATATCTAAAGTGCGGCCGGCCTAGAAGCAAAACTTATGGTAACGGAAATGCTGGCGTGGTTCACAACTAGCCCTGAGTCAGACATTACAGACGGTGTGAAAGTAAGTATGAGTAGGCTCTTTTATAGCTACTCGTTTTTATTATTCAAACGGTTTGGATTTTATTTTATCAAACGGTCAAATTGTAAATTTGTTGTCCTCCATCTATTAACGTGTTCGGTTTCTTCTTATTTCTCAACTGGCTATAACCCGTCAAAAATGACGTACTTTTATTATATACCTACATATATATTTTGTATCTAGCGCTATCTATAGTAGCGTGGCGCCTTGATAACGTAAATAATGGACATTATTAAATTGAGAATTATATATTTTGACCAATAACATATGCGATTTAGTAATGGATGCACTCATAGTTTTGATTTTCATTAAACTAAAATAATAATAAAAACAAATATTTAAAATAAATCTAATTCATAGTATTTTATTGAAAAATGAAATACTCTGAAGAAAAAGTGTGCATGAAGTTAATGTTTTCCTTTTACTTTATATAAATTTTGAAAACGGAATGAGATCATCTATTGGATAGGAAGTTACGGATGGGCACTGGAAATTATTATTATTTAGGGATGGATATTGGGTGTTGGGGATTATGTGACCGATCTCTTCCCATTTTCAAAACTACAAGTGCATCAGCGGTGATCGCTTTCACACGTTTACTAACTACCCTGTTGTGGTAAGTATCATGAGTGTTTTATAATATTTAATACATGAAATGGAAGGGTGAAATTCTTTAATGCAAAACCCTCTAGACTTTGTGCTGCAATATAAAAAGGGGCAAATTAACTAGGCGCGAACACTCCGTCTCGCAAAGTTACCTTGAGCGGTCATCACGATTTGATGAGCAGAACCATGGTTGATGTTCGAAAAAGACGCTACCTTGTCTATTCGCTAGAAGCTTGTTGAATCTTGTCGTCCGTGGTGGAGATTGACGGGTGAACTGCTCCCTCTTCGTGCGTCACATTCGCCGGGCTGCTTTTAAACTTCTCGATCCACAAAAATACATTTTTATGTGATAAAGCATTGTGATAGAAGTCTGTAACGATATTGGCCTATTCAAATGGACATTGCTGAAAAATTATACGAAAATATCTATCTGCTAAAGTTTATAATAAAGAGAAGCTTCACAACCCGTTAAATACTCTATAATTAAATATTTGCCGGATAAGTAGGTGCGGGCGAGCTTTATTATTTCTGCTTTATGTTATTTTGTTTAACGAGATGGACCAATCACAGATGCGCCGTTAGCACCGAATCTGACCAATGAGGATGGTTCTGAGAGTTAGACTTTGACTTTTACACGCGAGTTGGAATCAAAGATGGCGCGAGATAGGGACTATTTTTAGGCGTTACAAATTAGAAAGCGGCACTTGAGTTTTCAGCTTGAAGGTCGGCGGAGGCTTTGTCGAGGAGAGTCCGAAGTAAGGAAGATAATTTGGCTGGACCGAGGAAAAAGCCAGAGGTTGATAATAATTCAAAGAGAATTGGAACAGTGAACAGATAAGCATTTCCAATATTATTTATTCCTATTGCCTTTTATGTGTATTATATTTGGAACCTTATATTACTATGCGCTCATCAGATTTAATAATTCATAGTTTTGCGTGATAATCCGGCGGGCGTTCTTTCCTAATACTTGTGTAACTTTCAAATATGCGGAGGAATTTTGTGTTGTCTGTGCTGGCGATTGAATGCACGGATTTCTATATGATTTGTATTGTTTTGGAAATAATCGGGGTCGGAGTATTTATGTGGTTTATTTGAACAAGATACATGTTGTGGATTGTTTTGTTACGTATTTTGGGCCTAGGGATAATTATTACTATACGCGCTTCAGATTTTAATATACAAGAAATCGTGATATTGCGACTGTGATAATTCCAGCGGGTGAATTATTGCATAACGCTTATGAAATATATAATTCTGTCGCTGTTCATATGAAAAATCATTTAAATTTGATATTCATATATTACCAAAGATATAAAGGCTTTAAAATGGAATATTTTACTGACGAAGGGTGTTTCGTGTTTGTTTGTGGGATTTAAAATTCAGAATAATTATGTATATTTAATGTCGCGAGGTTCGGAATGTACGAGAGATTCTTCAGGGCGGATGTATCCTTATGCAAAAGAATGCTTTGTTATCTATACTGGCGATTGAATACACGGATTTCTATATGATTTGTGTTATCTTGGGGATAATTCGGAGTATTTATGTGGTTTTGATATCTCGATTGTCAGAGTGATATAAATTCAGATCGTGCGAGGAGTTTCCTACTAAGGAGTTTCCTACTAATAATATATTTAAAAAAAAAATGAATCTGGATTTTATAATTATTTTATTAAAACACGGATGTGAGATTATTGGACAAGGTACATGTTTGTATTGCATATCATTGAGCAATCGTATTAAACACGATTTATTCCTATCAAGTTCTTATAAAAACGTATTTCGAATTGTACATGTTGTATAGAAATAATTAATTTAGATGCAGCCGGTCTTCAGCTGGGGGACACATTTATATTTTCTATTACGGTTAATTATTTTTACTATCGGGCTGTATTCGAAGGAGTTGTGCGTAATCAATGTCGCGATTGCTTGTCTGATCTTGTTTCAATTAGTACGAGAATTTAATTATGTGTTTTTGATATCACGATTGTAAGCGTGATATAAATTCAAATCGTACGAGAAATTTCCTACAAATAATATATTTTAAAAATGCATCTGGATTTTATATTTATTTTATTAAAACATGAATGTGTGGTTTATTTGAACTCGTTACATGTTTGTATTGCGTGTCATTGGGCAATCGCTTAAACACGATTTGTTCCTATCAAGTTCTTATAAAGACGTATTTTGAATTGTATATATTGTATCTATTTAGATTAAGCCGCATTTATCAATTCTAGAAAGGGTTTTCTGCTTCGAATGCAAGATATTATTTACAGGTCAGCCTGGCATATGAATAAAAATTGTTATACTGCCGCCGTCTATCGAGCTCAAACAAGTTGACCTTCGGTCTTCCGTGGCCGTGATAGTTTTTCATATGACATTGTTTTATTCATTCAATATTAGATATTTGAAATGTTTTTTTTTTACAACATATTCCATTATTGTGGGTCGTTTGCGGTTAGATCAGGGGTAGTTAACCTTCGGTCTTCCGTAGCCGTGATAGTTTTTCATATGACATTGTTTTATTCATTCAACATTAGATATTTGAAATGTTTTCTAGAACATTATTCACTATTGTGGGCAGTTCGCGGTGTGTTCAGGGGTGGTTAACCTTCGGCCATCCGTAATCGCGATAGTTATTCATATGACATTGTTTTTATTCATTCAATATTAGATATTTGAAATGTTTCTACAACATTTTCCATTATTGTGGGCAGTTCGCGGTTTGTTCAGGGGTAGTTAACCTTCGGTCTTCCGTGATCACGTTATTTACTTATATGACAGATTGTTTTGCTTTGTTCGTTTAATATAAGTAATATCATATTTTTATGAGTTACCGTAATTATTTATCTATATGATTTTATTATTGAGAGTGATGCAACGAATACTACTTTCATGAATACGAATATCAGGCCTACTATTCGGTGAATACGAATGCGAATATTTCCACCAAGGTGGGGGAACTTGAACATACTTGTAAATATAATAACCTTGATGCGACGAATACTACCTTCACGAATACGAATATCAGGCCTACTATTCGGTGAATACGAATGCGAATATTTCCACCAAGGTGGGGGGAGAACGCAAGCATACTTGTAATTGTATTGTTTATGTCTGCTTGTGACATCACTATACGGCGAAGATGAACTAGTTTGAAAGGGCTTATGTTCTGTATGTGCTTGGCGTAGAGGGAATAGTCTTCTTGTTTCTAGGATCCTATACAGGTTTACAGGTGCTGATATTGAAATATATATACAAGGAAAACACTATTTTGGGAACCATTAACTGGATGGCAGATATTGAAGCACACATACACACAAGGAGGACGTTATGTTAAATACATGACTGGAAAGTTGTTATTGGAAAACACAGGCGTCCAGTCGGCGGGACGCAAGCATATTTGTAATTATATTGGTTATGTCTGCATGTGATATCATTGTACGGCGTAGATGAACTAGTTTGAAGGGGTTTATGACCTGTATGTGCTCGGCGTAGAGGGAATAGTTTTCTTGTTTCTAGGACCTAATACAGTTTTACAGGTGCTGATATTGAAATATATATATATATACAAGGAAAACACTATTTTGGGAACCACTAACTGGATGACAGATATTGCAGCACACATACACACAAGGAGGACGTTATGTTAAATACATGACTGGAAAGTTGTTATTGGAAAACACAGGCGCCACTAGAAGATATGGGCAGTTTGCAGAGAACTTCAACTTCTGTCAGTTAAGGACCTTTTACTATAGGTTATGTCTAAACAGGAGTTAACCACCGGATGCGGCGATGCTCTGGGGCCGCATCCCCCTCCCCCCTACAGGGGGGGGGGGGGCATCTAGAATCCACGTTTGAACAGAAGTGGTTAGACACTTCTTAAATTTCACTTACAAAATTGTATCTTCCATTCCCTTAGAATCTCGGGCTGTGATAATGTCAGACAAAGCTTGCCCTGAGCCTCTGTTGCGCCTAGTTGTTGTAAATATAAATATGTTAGTCTTCCCCAACTATGTACTATGAACAGATTGAGCAGATCGGACAACGTGGGACGCGCTATTGGTAGGTTTCTTACTCGTGTTTTTGAATATAACGTATGCTATTATATCTTGTAAATCTGTCGTAAATGGGTACCGCGTGTGGTTGTGCTAACACTGTTCTAAGCTGCTATTATGAGATGTTGATAATCAAAGCGGGCGGAATCTTTAGCGTATGCCGTTAACTTGGCAACGATTGTATTGTTTTATATTACAGTATTTTAACCCCGGTGGTATTGTATTTATGGCGGTGCAATGTAAGGGAGTTTTGCTACTAGCGTTTATTCCTCAGCTACGCCGCATATAGTTGGCTTTTAGGCCGACTCAGGACGTGGACGATATCGGCTATCTCTCGTATAGGCGAAACTGTAGAATTCTGGAACGGTTTCTAGAAGGGCCAAAGTAATTTCGGAAATATGTTAAAACATAAATATATATAAATGTCTCTGGCATTTCGTCTATAAGTGTTCGAAGATTATACGTGGATTTCGAGTCGTTAACGGTTAGGCGTTCTATCATCTTAAGTAAATAAATACCTTATGGTAATTACGAGTACGGATTAGTTTCGTGCGTGTGTTACTTCCATAGTTAGGTAAGAATTCGTTCTATATTAGTCTAGTTAATAAGAATACGAATTTCACCACATATCAAAAGAATTTTGGATAGCTACGGACACAACGTAGGGGGAATTTTCCTAACCACTAGATAGATCACGACTGGCCAATTTTGAAAATATAAATTCTTAACAAAAAAAATAATAATATTAGATTTCATGTAAATATACTTCCGAAGTTCTAAGTTCGACTTAAGTTTTTAACTAGAAGCTTAAAGCATAAAGTGTGTGCTTAAAAGTCACAAAAGTCGTAATAAAGCTTAATTCGGTAGCTTAAAGTCTCAAGCTTTGGGCTTTTCGTAAAACTTATATTATTAAACTTTATAGTCAGGTATTTAGCTTAGGTGTACAGGTAGTTACGTTACAAGTCCATGATCCAACCCCTTTCATACACCCCAACCAGAGAAGTCAAATGTTCCTCCTCGGTGCCAACTGCTAGCGGAGCGGAAATGTTTACACCGTAATAGACGGAAGCAAATGACGCGATCGGAATCAAATTTCGCACATCTAACCGCTGTACCAACTCTAAACATGCATGCGCAGAAGGTATTACTCGTACTTATGACAATCTTGAAGGTGTGTTATGTCGAAAGTTTAGATAATTTTTCGGCCTCTTACATTTGAGGTAATAATTTTTATTTAAAATATATATTATATGAAATTCAGGGCAAATCTGTCTGCTAGTACCTACGCCTGTAGGTCTGTTGGATCATGGCACTTGATTGCTTCAAAAATTACCGGGTGACGTGTCGTGGATAATTTTAATTGCTTCTTGGTGTTCCTGTCTTTCCATACTCTCGCAAGTCGGTACACAATAAACGATAGGTACTTAACACATAAATGCGGTGGAAATTGTATTTAATAGAATGAATAATTACAGCAATTCTATTAAAGAAAATAAATATTTCAGAATGGGTTTGGGCGGGCTGTGTTCGCTCAGCTTTTATTGGCTTTTAGATTTCCCATTTATCTCTAGTGTTGCCATTCAAATCGAGCAATATATTCGCTTGCCTCCATTAACCGAGAAGCTCACTTGAAACTTCAGAGTCCATTACAGATCTCTGCTTTTCCAACGGCTCCCGTTGTATCAACTATGCGAGTGTTTTCTCGACTTCGGTTTTCTGAGTATTTTCCCTACTATGATTGTAAGAATCGTGTCTGTGTTTCTATAGTATAAATATACTTACACATACTTATGTATACCAAAGAATACAGCGGATTCTGTAAGACGATTTTATTTGCGACTGTTATAATACTGTATCCAGAGAAAAAATCTCTTCACAAATTGTTGTAATGAAATTTCAAATATCGCCTTTTTTATTTTCTTTATTTACTAATTTTTGGGGTAAGCACAGGTGCGTAGATTTTACACTTGGACAACAAACTGATATTTATACATTAAATTTTAATGTTTTGAATATTCATTTGCCTATTATTTGGGCACATATATGTCCACCGCCTGTGAGGTGAAATTGTCGCTAAAAAGTTTAGAATTATAACGAATAGTTTAGATGCCATGTTATATAATATATCTGGTAGGTATATTTTTCGGATTTCATTTCATTTCAGTGTCGATAAAGTGTTTTTTAGACACACTACAATTAATTGCTTTAATACACACCTATACATTATTTTAATATAAGATTATCTGTAAAGAAACTGCTTAGAGGTCTACTAAACCACTAAGGAAATTGATATATTTGTAACTGCTTTGTAAAGAAAATTATTGTCAGAGCTTTGATAAAAAAACGCATTTTTAACAAAATCGCTGATGATACCTTGCCATTCTTAGCCTTAGCAAAGAATCATCATGATTTGTTTTATTTATTATATTTCAAAAACCGTAAATTATTTCTAGTCAAGTTATTTCTAGTTTGTTCATAAGATTAATTTTATTCTGGTAATTAAGATAAACGAGACGAAGAGACGAAGCTATGAATATGAGAAACGTGTTTGGAAATCTATTTTATACGATGGCTCAAGGCTTGCAATCTGTATGAACTGATATAATTTTTATTATAAAAGTGATCACTCTATGCAATGCAACGTTCATCAATTCCATCGTAAGAACATCCACACATTATCAAATTTTGAAAGTTCTATATATACATATATTCAAATCTGAGATTCTTTCATTTATTTGAATGGATTATACTAAAGACATCTATAGTCTTTTCCCAGAAACTAGTTAGCATACATAGATTTTCGCAGCTGGTAATGATACCTCTATATTTTAATGTATGTTACCTATAAAAATATTGTTATTCTGGATATCTCATATAATTTCTAATAAATAATCAATATCTATATATCAAAATTCTGCGTATAGAGAATAATTAAAAGATTTCTTAAACATAATGCCTAAAATGTATTTTTGAGATTTATCAATAGTATTTAGACGTACAACACTGATCTTTTACTACACTGTATAGCTAAGTTGGTTACGTGACACATCCTGCAGATTGTTACTTGTTATGTCAATACTAGTTATCCAACGGTTATGTATCTTATCTTACGTATCATAGGTTTAATTGAAATGATCGGAATGACTTTTGGCAGTGTTTTGATCTGTCGGCCGGCGGCGAATCTTGTCGCTTTCATAATTGATACTTTCGAAGCATGTCGAGGCTTAATAGACTGTATCGCGGGCTCGCCTCGTGGGGTCTGTTGTATCGTAATACCCATACGTGGCCGTAAAAAAATTTCTTTCTTTTTAATACCATGAAAAAATAATTGCTTCTATTTTTTATGATATCTCTCGAAGCGCTTTTTAAAAATTACTTCCCTATGTTACTGTTATTACATAGGACAACTATGTCGATATTATATAAAACTATCATTCGTACTATACTGTCTTTCGTTGTTAGGAGAAAAGTTAGGAGAACTTGAATCTGCTGGATGACGTAAAGAAAAGAACCTTTTGAATTGAACGTAGTCATCGAGAACAGGAGCATTTGGAGGATACTGGAAGCCTAACCTCGATATATGCTGTAGCTCCAATGAAGTAATATTCTTCTATAAATTATAAACTACGCCTCCTAGGATGACGTCTAGGTCCAGCTAACCCTCAATCTCTGCGGTGATCTTCCTGGTGTGCGTCGTCCAGAGGGGATTTCTTTAGCTGCTGTACGCAAGAGTCTTTCTGGATCTACTACACCAAGTTTTCATATAATACTGAAGTCCGAGAGAAATCTACCGTATCAGTGTGCCTCAAGACTCTGGACTGCTGGACTCGTTCAATATTAACAGATTGTTAGTTAACTTTGTAAAAACCACTACCAGATTTTAGGTTTACCGGTTTCGAGACGTACCCGGTAGACCTAAAATGCAACGTGCATGTTTGTCCGTGACAAGATTAACACGCATGTGATCAATTATTGGTGGAAGTGTAAAAATACTATGATTGAGGTGTGTAGTGTTCTGAATGTAGTGGTGTATTGTTGGTCCTGACGAAGAGACGGGTACGTCTCGAAACCGGTAGACCTAAAATCTGGTAGTGGTGTTTACAAAGTTAACTAACAATCTGTTATAATGTCTAACCACAAAGTTAATGCTTTAAATATTAATAATATCGTTCAATATTATTAGAGTGAACAAGTATACTATGGGGACCATATCGTGGAATGAAATTCTATATTCCTGAGCATATTGCTGTGTATATAAGAAGAGTCGCATGATATGGGATTCATCCATATGTTATGTACTTTGCTCTCACCTTCCTTGAGACATCTGGGCCGTCATGGCGTTCCCGAACATCAAGGGTATTTACCCTGAACCATTTTTAGATAGGTTATCATTTATTTTGTCGCACATCTTACATAGTATTTGATTTTGAGGACTTTCAATTTGGTCTCCTCCGCCAAACTGAGTAACGAAGATTCACAACCAACGTATATTATTATTAGATTATAGAACAATGGTTGTGTCAGTTTGATCTTCGAAATATCATGTTATTGACTTTTAAACCAATCAAAGCACACAATTAGTAGGAGAACATGGAAATTATAAAATTTCTTGAATATATAGATATGCATTGTTATCGAGCCTAATCTTTTTTATCCTTATTATTTCTCTGAAAACATCTTTTTTTATTCCTCTGAAAGGGCAAAAATTCCCACAATACCAGTATAGCTACGTAGGTATATAATGACTGTCGTAAAAAATAATTATGAAACAAAGACATTTTATTATTGATGGTTTTAACGTTGTAGAGATTATTCATGATGATCATTAAATTGAGTGAAAACATAATCAAAGTTATCTCTACGTGAGTTTAATTATAATTTACCTAATTTGTCAGTACCTAATCAATTAATTATTTTCTTAAATGTGAACAAAATGATTTCCTTATTGGTATTATTAATATAATTAATAAGAATAAACTTTATATAAATAAAACTAACTTAGTTAAACACCACTTATATTTATTTTCAAATCTAATCGGGTTTCGCTACGACCGTATCTTCTTTAGGGAGAATTTTAACTGCCTAACATACAAAAATTATGTGCTTATATACTAGTGTGGAAGGTGAAAGGACGGAGTGCCAATTCTTTTCTCAATTCTCAAAATTCTCCCTGAAGAAGCTACGGTCGTAGCGAAACCCGGTTGGATTTGAAAATAAATATGAGTGGTGTTTAACTAAGTTAGTTTTATTTATATAAATTATAGTGTATCATCACCAAGTTTTTGCTTCCTTAGAATAAACTTTATTTGAAAGGATCATTGGCCCCGAAACATATTGGTATTTTCAACAAATAAATGGTAAAAACAAAGTTAATTCTTATTATTTAAATTATTTATTCGTATTTCTACTTAATCCATGTAATTTTTTCTACTATGTGTGAATGTGGTCAGTTCAATACTTTACCTATTGATACATAAATTTTCTGATAAAATATATAATTATAATTAAACTCACACAGAGATAGATACCATAGTTTGTTTTCCACCCAATTTAGTGATCAACAAATAGATTTGTCTGTTCTGATTCAATCAGAAAAAAAAACTTATCTGCATAAAAAATTTGTTTTTCGTGTTTCGACACTTGTAGCTCTCATTTTTGTTCATTAACAGCCGATTTTTTTTCTACTTGAATTGGCGGCTTATACGAGCATCGCTGGATTGACGCCATACTTTCTTAATGCCAACACTGGCAACGGTGAAAAGTCAAGAAAAAAGATGAAGAAGAATAATAATTTATCTTTACAATCATTCACGCATTTATCAGCGTCCTACAATAGGTTAATTTCACTTTTTTTTTAAATAGAAAAATCTTTACTTTGGTTTAGAAAGTACGTTTATGTTAAAGATTTTCTTTTAATATATATATTAACATTAAAAAACGATTTTGAAAATCACGATTTTAAACTACCGCCAAAACGCTTATTTTCGCAAGTGACGTTAGGCATGTCTTCTGACGTATAAATACAGCGAATTCGCGTATTTAGACGTTCAGTTTTTTTACAAAACAAGCCGTCTTTTTTGTATAGCTTGTCCAATATGTCAGGGAATAAGTTTTGTAGATATTATATGGTACCCAAATGTAGAAATTCATTCCTGAAAACTGACAAATGAATCCAACATTAAAGCATCCATTTTCGGTAAGTTATCGGATTTTCCTTGTGAAAATCCATCCTCCATTATTTTAAATGGGTTTTTAGATAGTTATTTTATTGAAATAGGGCACAAAAACGTCAAAATTGATATAAAAACCATGCAAACACCAGTAAAAATAAACCAGACGAACAGTGACCATAGAAAATAAACAAATTACATTGACAAACACCATAGAATATATATGGTTTATCTGTAATTCTCACTATACGACGTCACGACCAATCATATCGCGTTTTAATGAAATCGTATTTTTTAAGATTTTTATTATAAAAATTATGAATGAAAACATTATCCCACACCATCCGTACTGAGTTACAAAATATAATTTATTTTTCTGAATCTATTTCATATATGTTCATAGATATCTGTAAAATATGAAATTGCCCCATTCCGCATTGCCCCTCGAGTGCAAAGTGGGTAGGTACCTACCTACAATTGATCGACCAATAGAAGAATAAAAACCGTATTTCATCAGAGCCGCGCTGCAAGAAGCGCCGTCCGGCCCGATCTCGCACTGAACGCCGCGTAATTGGATAATGGCTGACACGGGGTGATACATTTTCAATTCGGTCCGCTCTGGTTGTCGCCGCTGTACGCAAAAAAGTGAGAATCTTCGCCAAGTAGGCGAAAGGAATTTCGTTTCTTTGGCAGAGGCTGGCAACACTGGGCGTGCAATTGGAAAATCCCACAATTGTTGGATCATTTTTGCTAATGTACAAACTTGTACATACACATATATCAGCGCTGCGATACAGAGAGAGAAGAATATTTATATATCATCATTGAACGATTTTGGGGATTGAGTAGTAAAGTAATAATATCTTGCAAACATCCAAAAATAAATTGCACTACTTACGGCCGATTGCATCAACTTTGTTTATAGCATAGATTTTGACATTTTCCACCAAAAAAACGACCCGTTTTTGTAAAAGTCTATGCTTTAAACGAATTGACGATAAACCAATTGGTACAATCGGCCTTTTCATAATTTTTCACGTATTAACTACTTTAATTATTTGTTATTTATTATATATTATAAAAATCATAAAAAAGCCAATTTAGTACTGCAGCCGTACGAAAGTTTATTTTATAGTTTCATAGTTAAAATGGTTTTGTAAGTTATATTAAAAATGTTTTTATTTGGGTAGATATATAAAAATATATTTTATATTATTTATTTTAATTTCATTTACAGTGGTGGATCTTTGGCAAAATATTACAGATGTGCGAAGCACAAGTTTAAGTACCTACCTACCAAAGTAGAGAAGTATTAGAAATATGTTCTAGCCAGCTTTTTGAGCTTGTCCGTAGCAGGCTATATCATGGCATTCCTCTTCTTAATCTCTGCCTCTCAGGCGCCTTCATTTGTATACAATACGAGTATATATTTCAGATAATAGATTTTATAATTGGATACAATATTATTACTTAATTTAATTCCCAACATCCGCTTTTCGGCAATTAATAATATTCGATAACACTCATTATTCCCCGAGTGTGAAAATGTACTTTAAAACAGTTTTTTGGTAACTTTCTCCATTGTAGCAGTAATAACAGTTCGGAATATTATTTTCTCACTGGTCGCAATCTTTTTGAAAAGGTTAAAAATACTTTCTCACGACGTAAATGATACTATTTCGTAATTTTTACGATTCCCTTCAGATATGCGAATGAGAATTCTTTTAGCAAACAACGAAGTATAATACTAGGTACACTTCGTTGTTTGCCAGAAGAATTCTCACTAACTACTGCTAATTGTCGAAGTAATTTTATAAATCTGTACAAAAATGCAAGAAAAGTGCTGCAGAAGAATGATAAAAAAATATAATTTCGTCTCTTTAATATTCGACTCAATCATTAAGTGTGTGTATACCTACATGTATTGACAAGGGAAAAAACTTCCATTCTCTTATTTGACTGTAAATAGTTGCGGATATTTTATACGAACCGTATGTTTTTCCGATTCTCGACGTTTCGTTGAATGCTTATTCAACGTCATCTGGAGGACGACCTTAACCCGCGGAGGCAGAGGGCGGACTGATTACTGTTTTCGAGGCCGCAAATTATATGCACTTTGTTGTGGAGTGTTCACTTCTTCTATAATAGAGGTCGCCAGTGCGCAATATGTACTAGTTACGTCGGCGGATTTTACGTGATGACGTTGAAAAAGCATTTAACGAAACGTCGAGAATCATTTTTCGGAAAAACATACGGTTCGTATAAAATATCCGCAACTATTTACAGTTAAATATGTCTTAACGACCGTAATAACAATCTTAATTCCATTCTCTTGATGAAATTCGACAATTTTCAACGAATTTCTTTCTTTAATGTGTTTCATTATTGTACATAAACATTTTCATGGATTATTTTTAATTTTTTTTTACTATTATTAGATTAGGTTAGGTTAGGTTTAAAAAATCTCATTATTTTTAATTTTGTTCTTTTGTAATCGTCTGTCAGCGCGCAGTTGTCTTCCGCGGAATTTTGTTGGTGTGCTATTTTCCGGCATCTTTTTCATCTTCTTCTTAGAAGCCGTCCTTGTAGTTGCGTCCAGTTGGGTTGCTGATGCTTTGTCGTATGTGAGTAACTTCGAGAAGGCAACGAAATCGTATTGCCAGGTTTTCTGGTACGTCATATAAAACTCGCAAGTCATGATCCAATCTGATTCCAATTCTGTAGGTAGGTACATGCATTTCCAAAACAAAAACCTCTCCCAGATGTTTAAAATATTTTAACAATATTTTTATATGAAAGTATCTTCACAGTTACTGGATTTGGTCCCCAGAGGTATGATTAATTCATTAATTAAAGTATGTTATCCAAAGTCAAGTTAATCACGTAAAAATTCCATTTTTCCTAATTTCTCTTACCCGGCGTATTTCATGCCGCTTGGCCTCATCGGAAATAGCTAAAACAGCGAAAAGGTGTGTCAATATAAAGTAGGTACCTACACCTGCATGGTTTTGAAAAAAATACATATTACATATCGTCAATGGGCTCGTTACGGTACACGTACTTCCACTTTCAAATGTGAGAGAAGCGATCATCCAACTCCGTTACGGCACTTTCAAGCACTCGGCGCCCGGCCGTACGTACTCCAAGTACGGTAATATTCCGTCCGCGGCCGCCGCGCTGAACGAAAGTCGAGTAAAAAGAAAGTTTAAGAAGCGGCCCGCAATCTAAACTTGATACTGTTATGGTGAAAAAGTGCGATTCGCTCGAGTGTAATTCGCTCGGAACTCAGTACACATCTGACCCTGTCGCCCGAGACACGCTCGCCATCTTGCCGGCGAACTGTCAAACGCCGCTTTGCCGCCGTTTCTGCGCTCCGACCGCGATGTGTTTAGAAAAATGTTTCATTGCCGCTCGCGTACGTACGCCGAAATAATGGTCTAATGTGAATTTTCGACGGCGAAATGCGATTAATTGTGCGATTAAATACTGCGGTCGTGCCTGTGGTAAATTGATTTGCCGTTTTTTTGTCATTCTCTTCTTAAATACGTTGTTTTTTTATTTTTTGTTTGAATACGTCAAAAATGAGTCCGCTGAATCGATTGGTTTCGCTGTTTCACGGGGATGGCAACAACAATGGCGGCGCTAAGAAGAAGATGAATTTTCCGAAGAAGTACACGAGTGATTTGAATATATACGGCAGTGATGCGGAAAAGTTGAAGAAGCATTATAATATTTGGTCGTCTATCCGCGGGCCGAGGAAGAATAAAGGTTGGCCATTATGTACTTTCAGTTTTATTTGAATGATTTGTTTTCGTGTCTTGTTTGTTTGTTTGCGTAGAAGTCACAGCTGTGATTGGTGAAGGTACATTCACCGTTTACGAATTGCCTCCAGTGTGCACTCGTGTGTATTTTTAATGGGGCATAATCGGAGTTGGTTGATATTTTTTTATTTGCATAACAAATGATATGAAAGGAACGGGTATTGCGTAATATTTGAATTATTAATTTAGATAAACGCAATAATATATTAATTGGTATTATATAAATATATTAATATTCATTTCAGATGTGGGGTAATTTAATGAAGAAAATTGATATTATATTTAAACAAATTTCAACATGGTTTACAATACACTCCTAATAGTGTGTTGATATCATTTCTCCACCCTTTAACCTTAATTCTTATTAGAAAAAGAAAAATAAAAGTTATAAAAAAAAACCTAATACTCGTAACAATGTTGACTAAATATTTGATTCGGCATCGTTAAAGATCACAGTTAGATTTTTTAGAACTTGTTCACTTTATTCATGTGTTAATTGTGACGTAGCAAAGTTTTGTATCACTATTTTCATAGTTTTAAGATAATCGTTAAAAATTGCTAAATATGTAGCGCTTTCATAGTAAATATATTTTTATTTATTTCTAATATTTTTATAATTCATAATGTATAGTATGTTTTCTATGTTAAATGATAATATGTATGTGGGGTATAAAAGCAAAAGCAGCTATATCCATAAGAAAATTTAATTGCAGTCATCAAGGATTACTAATTTATAATGTATTGAATTCGAAATTTTATAATAAACATAGCCTAGTGAATAGATACATAAAACCTACGATTCGGTACATTTTAAATTAGTAATCCTTCGTGACTGCATTCAAAACATTTTTTAATATTTGGGATATTGCTGCCTTTGCTTTTATACCCCATATATATCAATATATTTAATATTTTAAACGTTTATGGATACGTTAGAATATTAATATATTTGTCTTTTGTATATGTCTATATGATTAATATGTTAAAATGTATAGTAGATTTTTACAATTCATAAGGATATGTAATTTTATGATTTCATAAGCCTAACATTAATTTATATTCTACAAACTTTTGAATTTTTTTTGTCTAAAAATGGAGATGTCTCAATTCGATACCTAACGCCATTATTTTTGTATTTTCACGTCTCGGTAGGTGTGTTATGAACGTATTCAAAAAAAGTAATCAGTATCTATTTACACGGCACTTATCTGAATATTTGAATGAAAAAATAATAAATACCTAGTACCTACCTACTTATCTACATAAAATGCAATACTAAGCAACCGTTGTCTAACATTTAAATGTCAAAAATAAATGCAATAAAATTTAGTTTTCTTCACAGTGAACTGTGTCCATAATACCTAGACTTTAAACGTACCCCGTATCTTATGGGGTCTTATATGGCTTTCCTATTAAAAGTTTCCTATAAAAACTGCGCGTATCCTCTAACCCTTCCCTTGATCGAACCACTCGGTTTAATAATAGTAAAATATTTCCGTTCCTCTAAAGACCAATCGATATTTTAGCGCACGCGACCTTTAGTAAACTAAATTCGCCCCGGGGTGTAGATAGAGCTTTAGATATTTTATCAGTGTAGCCCTTAACCACGCAATATGGCGTCGAAGTTTAACGTGTTTCCGTTGTGTCTCGAGACAATGGTTAATTAATTCTTGCTGTGCGCGAGCAAACTGGCAACTTGTAAATCTTAAATTTCTATTAATTACCGTAACCAGAAGATGTAATACCGCGGTGTCATCCAACCGGTTCGCACCGGGTCGTGAGAGGCGGTTGTTACATTCAGCCACGGTTCCCCCAACCGGTTCTTAACGGCTAACATTTACCGAGCTAAGAAAAATACCGACTAAAAACTGTAATTTGAGTCGCCGATATCAATTGTGCAGTAGGTATGTTACAAGACGGTGAAAGATGAAATTTGGCATCATTATGTGGAAAAAGAAAAAGAAGTTATTTTAAACAATAAAAATCCGAACACTTCAATATGTAGGACATGTGATGAGACATCCGGGGAAATACGAGATCTCGCATCTCGTAATGCAGGGAAAGATTACCGGAAGTCGGGGCCCTGGAAGAAGGAGGACTTCATGGCTGAAAAATTGAGACGGTGGTTTGGCCAGTCTACTGTGGAGCTGTTCCGGGCCGCAGTAAACAAAGTCCGCATAGCCAATATGATAGCCAACGTCCGTTAAAAGGACAGGGCACGAGAAGAAGAAGTTGTCTCACAGACAGCGTTCATGGTTGCTTGAACATTTTCGACTCGTAATCAAGGCAGGAATAAGGTCCTGCGAGGTTATTAATGTTTTCCAACTAAACCTGTATAATTCCCGTATTTGACTACCTTCCAGATCTTTCTAAAACATTCTAAAACGTTCAGATCAATTCGGAAATCTTCGATTATGTGCAGTTGTTCTCGATTTTAGAATTTAGTGATACTATTATGAAATAATTTATGTAGTAAAGATCAAAACTTGATCGTCGTTTTTGCAAAATCTGAATTATTTAACATAGTTCACTGTTGATATCGGCGACTAATTTGTTACCCTAAGCTTTGAAATTAAAATCACTTATGATAGATTAATATATCATATATGTTTGTACTTGTATAATCCTGTTAATAGAAATACACACTTAGTAAACTGTTAACAAAATGCCAACTTTTTTAATTCCATTGCGAGTTCCATCAAATCACGTCAAAAGCCCTGCAAGATGGACCCTGCAATGGTCAAATAGAGAGGTCGAATACGCATGGAAGAATAGCCCAAAAACTCTACACAAAAGATTTTTAACGCACGTATAAACACTAATTCATTCTTATTTATTTAATTACACATATTTTTTATTATTCTACAAATAAAATTATTAGGAAATAAACTTAATTGAGTTAACTACATAATAGTGAAAACCTTTCCTTTAATGTAGAAATAATGATAAAGTTTAGTTACGTGGTCGTTAAAGGTAGTTAACGGGTAATTAGTCAACATGTGTTATTAATATAAAAATAATAAAACGCCATTTCTGTTTTCAAACGAATCTGATGATGGTGAAATTCTGCGGCATCGTTTCTTTTTTTTCTATTGCTGTTGTATGTAAAATGTTAAATTAATAATGTTAAACACCGAAAAATGTTTGTGGTAGATAGGTATATTGTATCCCGGTCAATTTAGTTCATAGAAATGGAAGCATTTTATATATAGACTTTAAACATTAATTATAGACTTTAAACATTAATTCCGCGTATGTAGGCAGACACCAGTGAAAATATACGTGTAATTATGTATGTACATATGTGTGGTTCTTAAGTTTCTACTCGTATATTGAAAACTATCATACCTGGTGCTAAAATATCGATTCAATAATCAGTTGTGCGAGATTTCGTTCATACATTAGAATTTTTTAATAACTGTTCGATTTGGTCTACCGGGCAGATTACCCGACCGGCAACCGATCGAAAACGAGTTCGGTTTCGGAGAAACTTGTTATTATTATTGAAAATCGTAATACACAAAATACAAACCGTTTCTAATTACCCGTGTGAAATTGTCTTGAATTTCGGACACCGAAGTAACCGTCGAGATTCGAACTGGAGACTGGATAGCTGCCAATTAAACGCACTAAAACCAAACAGAAATTGGCGTTTTTTAAATTATTTTAGTGCGGTTATAAACTGATATGTTAATCCATAATAAATAATAATAATAGTTTGGCGTTCTGCTGGAGATGGATGAAAAGTAATCTGTACGCAGTGGCGGATTAAACGGTGCACGAACCCGGGCGCGGGTTAGTATAAAATAATTATAAATTAGTATAATTATTATAGTATAAAAATTTAGCAATAATTAATGGTGGAAATACCGTAAATGTTCAACAAATAATAAATATCAACATAAAGGCAAATGCTTGGCGCACTTTAAAGCATTACAATAGAATATACCTACGACGTATAAGAAACCCGGAATTCTTTAGAATAAGCCAGCACATAATAATGTTTTACCCATCACAAGGTTGTGTCGCACATATTATATGTATTGTGCTGACCCTAACGTTGATGCTGATATTCTTGCAGATATCTTATCATCATTCAAAAACTCACTCATACACAACATCCATTTTCTAAACGATGACCTGAACCTATAGATCCATTAAATCAATTATTTATTTACATATTCTTATATGATCACACTACATTCACACACACACACACACACACTAAATATATAATACACATAAATGTACGTGTAAAATATTCATAAATGTAAAAATACATGTTGCTAAAGCGTGCCGAAGACACCTGTAATTGGGGTAATGGGCATAGTCTTCATTTATAATGTTTTATTCTTAGAGTTTCTTGTACCCATTATCCTGTTAGTGTTTCTAATAAATATATTTAAAAAATTGCAAAGTATCATCTGTTTTGGAAGAAAGAATTTATTTCTGTTTAAAAATAATTAAAAAGTCATGTACGTTCTGCAAAATGTCCTATAAAACTCATAAGAACATTAAAAACATAAATGTATTTGTGAAAAGATAAAAAGGAAACATAAACATATTGTTCTCATCTGTTTTAATTAAGTCCCTTAAAATGTAATAGAAAATTTTGCGTACAGTAAAAATAATTGTGAATGTTTGTAATATGATCATTTTAAGTTAGTCCAATAACATGTGGATCTTTTCAGTTTTACCGCCCACTGGCTCCAGGGCTTGTAGTTTGCCACTGTACGGGAAATGGAAAATTTTTATAGCACTTTTAAAATTAATAAACTCAAATTTTATTGTAGTGTTGCAATTTGTGTAGTTCTTTGATAAGTAACATGAATTAAATGAATCACAGAAAAAATCTATCTAGCATTTCTTGTATATATGTAACTAGTAATTTCCACTTGAAGGATAATAAGTATGTTCCAATTGTCATTTGTCCCTGCGTCTTGGAGGCAGAGAAGAGGTTCTGTGTGGATGCCTCCCCGTCCCGTTCGCATTCCCACGAGTGTCAGCGGGACGGTGAGTATGGAACTGGAAATGGAAGGAGAAAGGAACACGTGAGCATTAAAAAAACGCCGAATATGGGTGGCGAAAGTGTAGGGCCGATATGAGAGCTATTGCTCATAGAACGGCCCTGGGTGTGTTGTGGGTCCCTCTTCTGTATTGCAATTTTATAACATATGTGTAGTTCTTTGATAAGTAGCATAAATTAAATGAATCACAGAAAAAATCTATCTATTTAAAAATACTCGGTTTCCATCCGGAACTTTCTACTTCCGGTAGATCGCGTTATCCTCTACGCTACGATAACTTTACACATTCACAAATTAAATTTGGGTAATGTAAATTCCAAATCAAATTTACATTAACCTCCAAGTTTATTTATTAAAACCAACTGGTTCATGTAAAAAAAACATCGATTAATTAGACGTTGACCGGTTTTGAAACCACTGTCCCTTCTTGGATGCATGTACATACGCCAATCGAACAATTAATTAACTGTGAAATATGCGTATAAATAAATAAATATCCGCTTCGACGTATATGCAGTGGTTTGTGCAAGGTTTGTTATTTTTTTTTAAATATCAATAACATTGTTCGAATTCGAGAGGCTAAAACGGAAGTGAGATGCATTTTCTTGGAAACGTTGTTCAAATATCTTTTTAATTGTGTACATTTCTGTAAAATAACCAAACATGAATTATCCGCACGTCATCTCCAGGTGAATAATTGAATGTTTGTTTCCTCGATAATACAGAGACCAAAAAGTTCAGAGAGCTTAACACAATTCTCAGATATTTCTGTATATGTATCTCTCTCAGATATTCGAGTAGTTTCGGTAGACCTAGCGATTCTAAATGACTTTTATAGATTATCCTACATATTTTCTAGTAACATAACAGTGGTTGGTATATTAAATTAATGAGAAGAGAAAACAAAATAAAATACGTCAATAAGGCTGTCAGAATTGCTTATCGAAGAAAATAAAATGAAAAGAAAATAAATTGTCGCAAAATATCATTGGGAATATGATATTTAGTTATTCATCTCCTATATGTTTATTTTATGATTTCGTTATGTCTATGCTTCGATTTTTAATTTTTAATATGCGTTGTATCCTGATGAAGCATCCATTAGCCCCGGAACATGTTGATATTTCAACAAACTTAATGGTTATATGAAGTATATTCTTGTCAATTATATATTAATTATATTTTAATCTATATGCAGTTGGTACACGCAATATCTGCATGTAAAGTATTAAAACCGTTTCAGGCGAAGCTGCATATATCCACATTGCAATAAGACTAGAACGTACAAAGGCATAAAATCACATAAGGTGGTTATATTAACTGTTGCATCAATCATCATATTGTTAATTGCAATATATATATTTTAATTTCGATATACAATCTAAAAATATGTCTACATTGCTTTGGGAATGAAGAGTACTGTATGTTCTAACAAATCGCGGTATAGGAGAGAAGTGTCCGTTATTCTTATTGAAAATATTAAAATGAACGGTATTGCGTAGTGTGATGATTCTAATGGAAACTTTTAATTGAATTTTGCTAGAACATTTTGCAAATTAACGTACAATGCAGTTTCATTAAGTCAGCGATTATTCTTCTATAAGATAAAGATCGTAAATGAAAGTGAATTAGTCTATCTCGGTGTGACTGAAATTGCTTGTTGATTACCGTCTCTTTTTATTTTTTCTGGGTCTCAATCCTAGGATTGTTCTGCCCAAGCACTCGGTCTCTCCACTCCTCTCTGTCATCTGCCAGCCTCTTCATTTCTTGGTAGGTGCTACAGCGCACATCTCCGATAACCTGGTCTATGTAGCTTAATCTCGGGCGGCCTCTACGATTATTGTCTATTGCCCTGTTATGTCCTATGCAAATTGCTCGTTGTTGGGCGATTCTGTTAAGGAGCCTCCTCTTTTCGCCCACCCTGCTCAGCACCTTGTCGTTTCGGATATGCTCTGACCAATGGATCCTCGCCGTGCGTCTGTAGCACATTATCTCGAAGGCCGCTAGCCTCCCGGACATGCTCTGGCCGATGGTACATGTTTCGCTGTCATATAACAGCACATAACTGTCTATCAAAATTAATATTTGAGTAATTGTTTTTTGTTTGAATTCATCATTTTTGTGTAGTTGTCGTAGTTTGGTGCCTAACTTACTACGAATTAAAAATGTATATAACGCTAACGTTATTTAAGAACAATATACTAACGATATTCTTGCCGTTTTGACAATTGATATTATTGTTCCCCTTGTATACTTCGGGTCGTGGGATAAGGGACTCCCGCGTGTCCCCAATGACATATGCAGTCGAGAGATGACGCGCTCACGCAACGCTGGGACAACTACTCGGATCATATACAATAATTGGCCTGATGATGATAATTAACATCACTCGTACCAGGTAGGTACGCGAGCAGACGCAATGGTGAATTGAGAGCGAGGATTTTAAAGCAACTCTTTATTTAACGTGACGTGAGCAGGCCTGGACTGGCGCAGGGCCCGCGAATTAAGAAAAGAAATTGAAAATTCCGAGAAGTAGATTTTCAAACATAAATTTATATTGCCAAAATAATTGCCATATAATTGCTAAAGAGAAAGGTTTTTTCACGTTGTAACGAATTATAAATTGTTTACATCATTGGTGAAAATCAATTTAATTGTCTTATAGGTAGGTAGGTACTAAGTTAATAGCGTCTGAAATGTTTAAACCGTGGGACAAATGTGGGTCACGAAAGCAAAGGCAGCAATATGTAAAAAAATAGCCTAAAAATTATAGGAATATGATTTTGGAGGTGATAGATACATAAAATATAGAATTCAGTACATTTTAAATTAGTAATCCTCGTTTACCGTATTCAAAATATTTTTTATTTTTTGGATATTGCTGTCTGCTTTTATACCCCACAAATATGATAATTTATGTTTTTAAAACTTATCGTAAATGGTCTGTAACAGTTTTAAAAAATATAATAAAATATTATATAACGTTGTTATGGGTGTAACTTTGTAAACAACAAGGAAGAAAAATTATGTATGTAGAATAAAACTAGTATTTTTGTTATTTGTAAAAACTTATTTTTTGTGAATTATTTACTGTTGCGTAAATAACATATAAAAAAGCAAGACTACTAGCGGTTCACAATGGAATTCTGGTTCCAATTCTGATGTACGAGAGTGGAGCCTGAAATTGGCAAAAAAAGAATAAAAGTAGATTGAATGTGGCGAAAATGAGATAGCCCAGGCACATGCGTACAAAATCTTTGTTAGATAGAGTGAGGAATGAGCAAATTAGAAGGGAAAATAATGCTGGTTGTATCATAATAGATTGCTGATATGGTTTGGTCAGCGTGGACAGGATGGTAATGAAAATATGTGTATGAAGTGCGTGTTGAATGGATGAATGGATGGATGGAAGAGAGGATGGTAATGAAAATACGTATATGAAGCGAGTGTTGAAGGCAGCAAGAACAGATAGTCCGTCCGTGAACGATCTGGTATGATCGGAAAATCAAATATTGTAGGGTGGCTCTGTCAAAAGCTACATTAACTGAAGAGCGTGAGAAGATGTATAAAAGTGGACGCAGCGAAAGTGGTGCGTTAGCACAGAACAGTGTGGCTTTCTGTCTTCTCTGCCTATCCCTGCAGAAACGACGTAATGGTTAATTAATTAGGTTCCGTGTAGGAGTGATGTGATTGTAGTGTGTCCGAGACATGTAATGCGGATTTTACATGTTTCTTTACTAAAAATATATATTTTAAACAATATTTATATGAAAATGTGTTCTAAGAATATAGTTACTGGATTTTGTACCTAGAGGGATGATTAATTAATCATGGATAAACTATAGAAGTCTCACAGAGACGAGGCTATTTATATATGAGAAAAGTGGATGGACATCTCTTATGCGGTGACTCAGGGCTTAGAACCTGTATGAGCTGGCTTAAGTGATCATTCTACACAACGCAACGTTCACCAATTCGTAAGAACATCCACATATTATCAAAATTTTGAATGTTCTATATATATTGTTCGAATCAAGAACATTACATAAATATATTGCACTTCTGTCGTTATTTGATACTCATTAACAATAATATACACATCGATTTCACAACTAGTAACGATTCCTACCCCTATATTTTATTTATTTTAAAGTGGAGTTTTGTCAGCAATATTCCTTTTTAACGTAGGTGTATATATGTTATTCCTTCGAATTATTTCATATCTATTTATTTATTTATATTTATATTTATTCGGAAAATCAACAGCTAACAATAATACAATATATACAAAGAATGGGAAACCTAAAAGCCAATTACAGGTCTTCACTGTTAGTGACAAAATAT
The DNA here is from genome assembly GCA_016648135.1 of Agrypnia vestita. Classification (NCBI taxonomy): domain Eukaryota; kingdom Metazoa; phylum Arthropoda; class Insecta; order Trichoptera; family Phryganeidae; genus Agrypnia; species Agrypnia vestita. The sequence continues at coordinate 451,673 of JADDOH010000029.1, forward strand.
CGTATTTGCCTGGTGTACATATAAATTGTATATGTAATATATTGATGAACCTATTTATAAGTGATTTACTAGAAAATGATAACATATATTTTATTTGAAAAATGGATCGGAGAGCAAGCGTCGCACATGAGTGGGGTTATTTTGAAATAAGGAAATAATCTACTAGAATACTCGTATATAAATAGCTTCGTCTCTGTGAGTCTTCTATAATTTATCCTTGATTTATAATATATATTACTTTTGAATATACATTTCACTCTAAAAATAATACTTTTCGGAAAAAAATATTTTTGCAGCGAGTCATTTTTCATAAAATTATTTTCCTACGCGGGCACATGGTTTGGGAGATGCACAAAAATGTTATTGTTATGTTATAAATTATGTAATAAATCAATCGTCCGACGCCACAGTCTGTTTTGTGCACAAAGCGCCGTGTACAGCGAACACAAATTGCGTCCAAATTGCGTCCAAAATGCGTCCAAAATGCGTCCAAATTGCATCCAAAATGCGTTCGCGTACCGATTTTGCACGTGTTATTAGCCCTAAGCGACGTTCGTCGGGTGCGGACACATTTATTATTGGAAAAGTGAGCTGTAAAATATTAACTTCTCGCGCGCAATACACTGGTGCTAATCCTCTCCTCACACAAATCCGACCAATATAACTCAAGGCGATTAAAATTTGTATTTTTCCCGTATTGTGCCCGTGCGAAGTTTTTTAGGGTGTCAATGCGTCAGAAATTGACGGCCCAATGACGAATTAAAAAAGTGAACACCAGAATGTTTTTATATAATAAATATATTTTTTATGAAGATATATACTCATATTATAGATGTCGCATAGAGACGAAATTATTTTTTTATGGGAAGTAGGTATGAAAGTCTTTGGGTGTTCGTAGGGCTGGCTCATGTGGCTTTACACAATATAACGTTAATTTTTTAAAATAGAGATGTGAACATGGAATGGGTACGTATCACATCAATATTCTTACTATTTTAAATTTAAGCTAAACGCTTGTGCTATGAAAATAGGACTAACTTGCTGGTCTGGAGTGAGATTCGCACCTGCAAAAAAAATCGGGTTGTAAAAAACGGGTTGTAAAATTTAAATATATATACAAAAAGTTGTATATAATTTTTTTTTTTTGTTTTTTAATTTTACAACCCGTTTCATATGTACCTTGTGATTATCGTTAGCTCAATCGGCATCTAAAGCTTTTCGTCTCTGTGAGACATCTATAATACATCTTGATTAGTGATTTAGATAAACTCAAAATATTCTGAATATATTTTTATGGTTTAAATGATTTACTATCTGACCTTGCATGAGATTTGTATTCATGTATAGATTGATTTCACTGAAAAACAATGAAAAATATTGTTACAAATCAACGCCCTTTTTCGAAATATTTTTTCCTATTGAAAAATATGGCGTTTTATTTTTTGACATATTCCTAATATAAAGAATATTTCAAGTTTCAGTCATAAGAAATCACGTAGGGAGCTAAAAATAATCCAGTTAATCTTGAAATTCCATATAAAATAAGCTATATGAGGAAACCTACACGAGAAGAATTTCGAAGAATCTTTGAATATTCTTCCACCTTCCACATAAATCTAGCTTAATTTTTAGTTCACTGATTTTGTTGACCAAAAAACCTAATCCAGTTAACACGTAGTTGAATATGTACTCAGAGTAAAAATTTTCAACTCCAGTAGCGATTTGGTAATCATGTAACGTAGAAACTTATTTGTGTATACATAATAGAGTTAATTTTATAAATGTTACAATAAAACGATTGAGATTCTGATCAATGATTAAACATTAATTTGGTGAGATTAATTAAGCTTTGATCAAAAGGACAGGCAATAGCAAATATATCAATTTTTTAAGTATATATAAATATAGCACTTGCCTAAGACCACTTGTGAGTTTATGACTACACGACTAATTTCGACAACTACAGTTGTCATAACGGGTGATTATATAAACTAAAGCATAAAAGTAAAATTAATTATCTAAGGTACTGATAGAGGTGGGTCAAGTTATGTTTGCGGGGAGATAATCACCCGTTGATGACAACAGCTGTAGTTGTCGAAACTAGTCGTGTTGTCATAAACTTACAAGTAGTCTTAGATAAGTGATATATTTATATATAGTTAAAATATGTCATTCCACAAAGTTAACGCCAATTCAATAAATAATATATCCATTTTTTACTAAATAAATGCTATTTTCCGCAATTCAACTGGCAATACTGAAATACCTGAAACACCGGCATGTCGCAAGACATAGTAGAAGCGAGGTTGAGAGAACCCTTCCCCATGGAAGATCGGCAACTAGAGGGACAGATCTGATGAAGTATGCAAGAAACGGCTCACTTCTGGAAGCCGTCAGGGATGTTAGAGATCGGAACAGAGGGAGCCTTTCGGGTGTGATGTCATCGCCATCAGCGACCACTTTTGCTCCGCAAAGAGCACAATAATCTGTTTCGCACTGCACAAATCGAGTTGCTTTTCAACACAACCGTAATGTGTTGTTGCGAGCATTGTGCGGCCAATAGCTTTGCTGAACCCTCGACTGGACAGGACCCCTCGACTCTTCATCACCCGAATTGCGGCGTGTGTTTGTACAGGAACGCACCGTCTACGGAAATATAACTTTTAGCGCAAAAACTTGTGACATTTACGTTCCCCAGATGCGGCGTACAACGGCTGCCTGGCGTGCTCTTTCAATAATATTTTCTCTGCTTGGAGATTTTCAACGATGAACGGTAAACACGTTGCGTTAGACTTCGGCGAAACGTTTCTTTCGGGTGAGATGGTCGATATTTATAACCGCCGTGGGAAGATCTTTAGCCGGTGTAGCAACTGCAAATATTTCTTTGTTATGGTTGTTACAACAATAGCCCGGTTGGTTGTTTGTAAACAATTTCGTGGAGAATCGACGAAATATCGACGGTCGATGAAATCAAGTTGTTTCTTTCGCTCGTTACGGCCCGTGTCCGCGTGATAAATCTCAGATATTTAGGTGGGATAAACGGACACACAGGAATACGCTCTAGGAAAGTTAGATTAGTAGAATACAGTGGCAACATCCAAAAATATCGGCAGACCGATTAGTATTTAATCATACACTGATTAATGACGATAATATTTAACCTATATATTTGTCCATCTTTAAAGATTTATTTAAATAGAATAATAAGGCACTTTGTTTTTACCATGATTAATTTTCATTTTAAAATATCTACCTTACATGCTTCGGGAACGATGCTATTCATCATTATTTTTTTAAATATCTCTAGCTTGTTATAAATTTTCCTTGTTACACGAATTGTATTTTCACACGTACAAAAATTAATCCAGGACGTCAAAAAATACAAATCATTTTTGTTTATTATCAACATTTTATTTAAAAAAAAGAACATACATAAATAAGTTTAGTAAATTATAGTAAAATTTATTCACTCTCCATTAGACACAGATACACCCATTTTACGCACGTTTGGTCTTTTTCAGATTTTTTTTGAGATATCCAAGAATGGCGTAATATTTTGTACAAAATTTACATTAAATTATTTTTTCTTTCACCTGGAACGAAAATTCATTTATTGATCGATTAATCTTGGTAACGAGCCATGCAGGCGGTTAAATCTCTTTGAAATTGTATTGTTCGCTCTACGTTGTGATAATTTAATTCGTTGTCATTGGACTACTTCCTTCTTCGTCATTACTTTCCTTGGAACTTAAACTCGAGTTCCAAACAATTTTATTTTTTTCTATTTTTTGCACCGTGATATTTATTTATTTATTATCATCAACGCCTTATTGGGCTCTTACAATATTATTATAATATTGTACAATAATATATATAGTAAAAGAATTTTTTACAATTCTAATACTAAACTTTTTAAATAATTTTAAATAGGCGATAGTGATAAAAATATGTTTTATGTTAATAAACAAGAATTTAAAATTAGAAGTAAAACATTAATAAGTAAAAACACTTAAAACCTTTATAAAAAAAAATATTAGATAAAAAGTTAATTAAAAAATAAGCAATAATAATTAAAGAAAATTGTTGTACGAGTAGCGTGTTGGTGTAGTGATCATAACGCTCGCCTATTGATCTGGTGGTTGGTGGTTCAAGCCCCATTACAGAACATCTGCAAGTTAGTCTTATTTTCATAGCACAGATGCGACACGTATTTTGTGTTCGCATATCTATTTATTTTTTAAAAAATAAGTAAATTATTTAAAAAATAAACATTTAGTAAAAAGTTCTGTAGGCATTTTAGTGCACGTTTGCCTTTGATAAGATTAACACGCATGTGATAAATATTGGTGAAACTTTAACAACGTTGGTCCTGACGAAGAGACGGGTGCGTCTCGAAACCGGTAGATCTAAAATGTGGTAGTGGTTTATACTAATTTTACCAACATTTTAACATAATTCTGCGACGCAACATTAAATTAATACTTGATTAATAACTGAATATTGATTCAATACTGCGACGCAAGATATAAATAAAGTTAGGCTTACCTTAATACGTATACTTTAATATTTTTATTTACTTTATTATATTCTACTCACTACTGTTACTATTTATGTCTTTTATTTTAACATGCTTATATTATTATAATGTATTACTTCAAAATTATTTCTATGTTAGATATTAGGTCCTTACATATGAAATTGGCGTTTTGCCGTACTGGCAAATTTGATCTCAAATATCTTCTCTTTGGTTAGGAATTCCAAATCCAAATTTATACAGCTATTTACTCATGTATTTGTGTTTTGAAAATTATAATTCATTTTTTTTTTCCTCAATTGTTTTTTTCTTTGCGTCACTCAGTTTACAAAATGAAAAACTTGAAATACCGCGTTATTTACGAGTACGAGTTCCACCGTGGCACCAGTGGTGCAGAAATGGCTCGAAGGATTAATGATGTGTATGGCGACGGTGCCGCAAAAGAAAACACAATGCGTTTTTGGTTCCAACGTTTTCGTTCTGGAAATTTCGACCTGCAGAACAAGCCCCGTGGACGGCCGGAGACCAAAGTTGATAATAAAGAATTGAAGGTTATTGTGGAAGCGGATCCATTGCAAACCACATCCGAGTTAGTTGCAGGATGCGGTGTTAGTGATAAAACTATTTTAATTCACTTGAAGCAAATTGGTAAGGTGAAAAAGCTTGAAAGGTGGGTACCTCACGAATTGAGTGAAGCAAATCAACAAACGCGCGTTGACTGCTGCGTTGCATTACTCAACCGGCACAATAATGAAGGGATTTTAAATCGAATCATTACCTGTGATGAAAAGTGGATCCTGTACGATAATCGGAAGCGCTCATCGCAATGGCTGAACCCTGCCGAACCAGCCAAACCATGCCCCAAGCGAAAATTGACTCCAAAAAAGTTACTTGTGAGCGTTTGGTGGACTAGTGCTGGTGTCGTTCACTACACCTTTCTTAAATCTGGCCAGACGATTACGGCAGATGTCTATTGTCAGCAACTGCAAACCATGATGGAAAAGCTAGCTGCTAAACAACCGAGGCTGGTTAATCGCTCTAGGCCACTGCTGCTTCATGATAACGCTAGACCACACACTGCACAACAGACGGCTACCAAATTAGAGGAGCTTCAATTGGAATGTCTAAGACATTCACCGTACTCTCGGGACCTTGCTCAGACAGATTACCATTTTTTTCGAAATTTGGATAACTTCTTGCATAGGAAAAAATTCAACTCCGATGAGGCAGTCCAAACCGCCTTCAAAGATTTTATTGATTCCCGTCCGAATGTTTTTTTTAGTAAAGGGATCGATGAACTACCTATGAGATGGCAAAAGTGCATAGATAGCAATGGTACATACTTTGATTAAATAAATATATTATAATAAAAAAAAATCGGCTTTATGTTCCTCCCATACTAAACGCCAATTTCATATGTAAGAACCTAATATGTTATGATATAAGTAAATAGGTTCATTACTATCTATTTACACTCTCATACATTTATACATACCATTTGCTTATATCTGTTAATATTTCCAAACAAATAAATAAAAAATAAAAATCTATTAAAAATAAAAATTAGATTAAACAAGAATAAGTAGAAAACACATTAAAAAAAACCGCATAAAAACCAAGTTTTTACAATACTTCCTTTCGCTTTAAATCGGGTTTCGTGCGTATACACGCGTCGGGCTAATTACTCATATAGAATGATTTCTATTTGAAAAAACATTAAAATTTCAAATAATCCAAAATTATACAATAATTATTAATTTTTTAAAACGAAAATTTGTTAGATCATATTTATCGTCGCCACGAGTCTGCCTGCAAAGTTTCAGCTCGATTGGATCACGGGAAAAGGGTTAAAAATCGATCCAAAGTTTTTTCGTCAGACAAGCAAGCAAGCAGACGCTACGCGTTAAAAGAAAGGGAGTAAAAACAAAGAAATAAACAATTGCGTTATACCAAAATCGTGTAAAAAAAGACGTGTACAAACAATCTGATGTGATCCAGTTTGAAGGTGGATGGCCGGGCCGGATGCTTCCTCGGATCAGTTCGGCGAATCGATAAGAACTTGATACATTTCTACCCGGTGGCGCTGGTTTCCTCGGCGGTCACCCGACCAGACGACCTCTCCGTCTGTCCATAACGGTGTCACGCGCCCATCGTGCTCCCAGCGAACACGACTTTGATGTCGACCAGCGGCGCGACACGCCTGCGCCAGCCGCCCGTCAGCCTCGTGCGGGTCTCGTGTCTTCATTTGGCTTGCTTTTCACGGATATACTTCATTGTTAACAGCAATGCAACAAACATTGATGATTTTAAATTTTGATTCATAGTCGACTTTTATTACTCCTTTTCTTTTAACTCTTAGCGTCCGCTTGCTTGTCGAAAAATTTTTAATTTTTGTCGAAATTTTTTATTACTCCCTTACGTAGCGTCGCCCGGCTCGAGCCCGACGCGTGGGGTAGGTGAGAAACCTGCTTCAAGTAGTAAATGAGAAAGGGAGTATAATAAATACTTGGTGTTTGTGGGTTATATTTTTTTCTTTCACATAGCGCTTAATAACAAATAAACGCTCTAAAATGCATAACGATTTATCTGTGCGAGTGTTCTCAAATAACAAATACTTTTCATATTCGTATTAAGTGGTTATAGAAAAATTATTGAAAAAAAATTGTTAATAATTAATAACATGAATTATTAGTTAAAGGTGGAGTTAACAACTTATTAATATCAAAGAGTATGACCCTGTTAAAAGCCTCAACAGCGTAGAGCATGCATAAGAAGATGTATGAATGTAGCCGAAGCAAAAATAGTCTGCCAAGATAGAAGAATATGGCGATCTATCCTCTCTGCCTGCGGGGAAATGGCGTGAAATGAGAAATGGGAGGGAGAGAGACTGCTCCTCCCCAAACTATAGTAGTGACGAAATAACTTGATATCCGTATTTACAACGATTAATTTAGTGTAAATTAAAATAATTAGGTACTATTTTATCTAAAGAACCATAAAATTTACAAAATTTTAAATATTATAAAACCAAAATTTCTTAAAACAAAATTGGTCTTCTCATTGATTTGCGTCGTCTTACAAATCGTGTCTGTCCGCTATTATATAATATAACTTTATAATAATAATGTGATAATTATAATTAGCAGGTCTATTTTGTGTTGTGATATAAAACAACCTTGCTATCCCGAGAATAGGGGTGAATACTTTCGTTTACCAGTGTTTGAAATATGTAAATATAATAAAAAAATAATACTAGTTAGAAATTGAAATCAAAAATACTCGAATTTCTGAGTATGTTTTTATTGAATTTTCGTGGAATCGGTACGCCACTGTCGCGGGCGGATGTTTTGTACCATATCTAGGAACGCCGAATTGTCGGGTTCACCATTCTTGGAAATCCTGGCGCGGAGGAAGGGCGGATGCCGTGTCTTGAGTTCTTCAACTTTTGCAGTTTGACTTGGGTGCGTGTATAACTTCACACGAATCGGAACAAGCGCTTTTGAGTGTGTATTTCTATTGCAGATTTATGTCGGTTCTTTCCTCTTTGTCTCGTACGAGACCCTTTGATCTGTATTTCTCGTGCGTTTGTTTTTATCCCTTTTCGTATAATATGATGAACCTCAAATTGTTTCGTAGTAATGTATGTATCTGCAAAATGACTGAAACATTTCAATTTGAATATTGCAAACTTGCATGATCTCCCTTGCATTGGTCTCCCTTTGATGATCTTCAAATAATTTATTATTCCATTGTAAAAAAACACGTTGCATTTCTCAGACGCGTGTGTTACAGCATCCCTTAAAGTATAGGTTTTCTAGTTCGCCCTCTACTCTACAGATATTTTGGTTTCAAACATGTATTTCAAGCTTAGACGGTGTTTTTTTGTTTTATGAAAATATTTTTTTGTCTACAATTATACCAAATGCCTGTTACAATTACAATGGATGGAATACAACAAATGTTTTCTCTAGTTGAGTGTAATCAAAATTATAGTTAAGTAGTAGTGAACTATATTATACTTTTAATAAAACTCTGGTAGAGAAAACATAGTTACATTCCATCAATTAATTCCGTGAATTATCTCTATAATGTTAGGGCAATTCCAACAATAATATACCTATAACCATTGACGTATTATAATATAGACACGTTATTCCCTTACTAGCCGGCTTTCATATGTAGCAAATATCGCATTGAAAGAGACAACAAATCACGGCATACAAACGCTCTGCGTGTAGACAGAAAAATCAGGTAATTTGAAGTCACGGTGACTAAAATAACATAGGTACTCATTCTTACAATAGTGTACGATACTCTGTTCCTTTTTCCCCGAGACTATTTTTCGGCGTAGCGTCGCGCCCGATCACAAAGAAGGTCCGTTCGATAACGAATGCAAGTAAGGCAATTAATTACCTTACTTTTGAGTTGCCAAGATTTCACGCTTATAACGTATCTACAGTTTATTATATCGTTGCCTGTAACAATGTTTCAAATTTATTACATTCCAAACTCACTAACCTACCAAAAAAGATTACTCACGAAAGTCTCTGAAAAAACATATTCTAAGTTAAAAATAGTTTTTCGTTGTATGTATAGTAGACCGTATAACGTCAGCTTAAAATAGAGTAAATATAAAGCTTAAAGGACAACATAAAGAATAATATAATTAATAATTTACAATTTACTATTCATATATCTCCATCTCAGTAAATGTAATTTTCTTCATATTTGTTGAACATGGAAATCTTTGTTTATCTAGAAAACCTCTTCATCTTCGTTTCTATGAATTCACTCAAATACAGATATACAAAGCAGGACGGTATAACTCAGCTTTATTGCAGATATATTACAATACATTAGTCAGCTATTAAATTGAATGCGTATTCTGACATGTGATATTATTTATGATTTCCTCGACTTTGATTACAATAATATCTGCTGTTGGCTCTTTTGGCATGGCCTTCTTAGAGCCTCGGTGTCCATATTTCTCGGACTCCTCAGCGACACCCACGGCCGCATTAGTTTGATTATATAAATAGTAATGGAAGAGCTGTCGTGTTACGAGATGATGGTCCTGGCGGTGTGTTGGCGGCGACCAAGTCTAGTCAATTTGCGGACTGCGGTCAAACATTTTAACCTCACGAATTAAACTATTTTTTTTCGTATTTGTGAAGGTAAATCCAATCACTTTTGTTGTCCGCATCAATAAATATCATGCGTAATGGTTGTTTTAGTGAAATGAATTATTTTTCTCTCGCTTAAAACTTACTTTCTTTGAAAGTAAAACAAATTCTCGAAGCGATAAGGGTGTGATGGTGAAAATTTCGACTTTTCTAACTTCTTTACGGTCGGTTTGATGGATCTGTCTTGAGAAAATTAGGGTGGGTTTGAGAACCCTAATTAATTACATAAGTATAAGTATTCGAAACCAATTTTTTAGGGCTCACTCATTGTTGCGGAACATTCTCCATATACATCAGAGCTGCGAGTTCAGGAATTATTGTATTTCCTTCTGGTTTGGGTCTTCTGGGGTATTATGCCGTGTTATTCCGACCTTTCTGGCCGACTGATGATGATGGACCCTGCAATGGGATCCGAAACGTCGGCAGAAAGGTAGGAATAGCACGCCATAATACCCCAGAAGACCTAAACCAGAAGATTCTGAGTGACCGTGAAAACCTAAGAACATTCTCATTGTATTTCCATTTATCGGTTAACCTTTTCTCTCCGGTTTTGTGAACTGAGTTGACATTGCCTCTTATTATATCTCTATATATACTAAACACAGAGTTTATATTTTAGATGTTCATCCGTAATATATTTGTGTATTCAATAAAATAATTACAATGAAAAAGTATTTACTGGAGGCAACGAAATCAAATGTTTTCTCAGAGAAACTGACGTTATATTGATAAGGGGACTGGTGCGGGGAGCGCAGTGCATAGTATGCAGGGCGCATAGTGCTGGATTGCCGAACTTCACCCTACATTAGCGGCTGCGCAGCTGGCCGGGTCAGACACTGGCAGTGTTTTGCATAATAATTGATATTATTTTATAAAAATTATACCATTTAAAAATCGAAAAAGTCTTCATGCACACTGAGCTTACAGCACCGGAACGTGCGTTTCAATTTTGGAACCGTATAGGAAAGGTTAAGTTAGGTCGTATTTTTTGGTAAAAACTTGCGTTATTTCTGCTGTTTATGTGTAGTAAATATTTGACCACTTTAATGACCGCTTTTCGCGTAGGTAGAATAATCTGCAAAAAACGTCGCGTTCTCTCAGAGCACCTGCCGTTGCAGCATCAATGGCGACCGTATCGGTCCATTAAGATTGATCTTGCGTCGGCGCGGCAGATTTATGAATACAATTTTTCATTGTTGCCCCGACGTTATACGACTCTCATCTCATTCTTCCCGCACACTCGGTGTGATGAATGCCATCAACCCGTTGTAATCATCCTAATTTACGACGGCGCCGTTTTTGGGCGAATGTTTTTATAATTAATTACATTGACGTGAATTGTATTTTTAAACGTTTCAACAGTTAATCGGGTGTTTTCTCATAGGTTTGCGGTATGTAGTAATTCCATGTGAAATCACGTTATTCTAAAATAAGTGGTTGCATGACTATTTTAGATATTTTTTAACGTAGGTAACCCCAGCAGTGTAAAGCTCAAAACGATCATAACTTTTTTTTCTATGACCATCTTGGATCTAGGCATTAATAGGAAAAAATGTGGCTTTGCAGAGTTTAAAAAAAATTGTTTTCCCCCATTAAAGGTAAAAGATTCTGGCTTTAAATATAAAGAAGACACAATAAAGTTGTAGAAATGATTAATGATTATAGTAATTTTTAAATTTTTATGTGGTTCACCTTTTAAGATATTCTATTATTAAAATCATATATTTTTTTAAAATTTTAGATGCTAAAAATCCTTAACCCAGACATTAAATCTTCATGGCTGGAAACTGTGGGTAGTGGTCATTGTTATAACACAAAAGTGTTCATTTTATTAACACCTTAAAGCGTATTTCAAGGTCATCTATGCTATAGAAATATATTATTTTCTATAATTTTTACATTTTCTATAGCAAAACCGGAAGTTTATATCGTTTACGGAAGGAGAACATTTTTTTTTTCAAAACTTTTGTAAAGCCCCATTTTTGCCTGTCGCTACGCGGTTTTTCACTGAAATACTCTGTATTGATTTATTAATTATCTTAGATTAGTAATTAATAACATCTGATGAAAAGAGGGATTTCTCCTGTCGAGACTACAGTAGTAATAAAATGACTCAACGTAGTACAAATGTAATATAAAATTTAGTTCAGTGTCAAATAAAATTAGATTTTTTCAATTGATTCAGCAACATTGTAGATTGACATTTAAAAAATATATTGATTGTATTATTTGTATATATTTACCTTCTTCTTTAATTTGATTAATTACACCAACATGTTTCAGAAAGAACTTCATTAATAATATTTAAAAATAATTTTTCAAATAATTTAGAAAAACAAGAAACAAAAGTTATTTCATTCGAATATTGTGACAGTTATACAACACCCTGACGATGGACAGGTTTTTCTGAAACATGTTAGTGTAATTATCAAATAAAAGAAGTATATATATATATATATATACAAATAATACAATCAATATTTTTTAAAATAAGATTTATTTCATTTTAACTGCTGCTAGAGAGGTTCTGAATCACCCAGCCGAAGAAACGATCATTAGTGGTCAATGAAATAATATTATACGTATGTAAAGCCGATGGTTAAAATACTTGAATGACTCTTATGGGAGCCAAATCCGTATATCAAAGATTGTCTAGAGGAGAATATCTCTTAAAAATCTCATCCGTGAATACGGGCTATAACGGGAAAATGGACCTCCCCTAGTCATAAAAAATCATAGACGCATATGTACGATGGCAAGAGTGCAATAATCATTTTTCGTTGCAAGACATCTGCAGTCATGAAATGCAAAGACATGTCATCGTTAGCAGATCTGTCAAGGTACCTACCGTATTCGAAAATTACTTAAATGCACTTGTCTCTAAACTACTTTATGCTGTTTGAAAGTGCTTACGTCAAGAGTTGTTTACTTTTTGTCGCGTAGCTCCCGATCTAATGCACTTACATACGATATAATTATCAAATGTAATTGTATCTGTCACCTGTCAACGGTGAACTCGTCAATATTACAACTTTCAATCTATGCTTTATACATGATACATGATTTAATGGCGTCTAGTCAACAATATTTTACAGGTGGATTTCTACTTTAATGTTCGATCAACATTCGACATCAATGTTTGCATTTTTTTCAATATTTAAACGAAACGATGGACTAAAATAAAAGCAACATACATCGACTACGAAAAATGCATTCGCTTTAATACAAGTCAAATAAAATATTAAAAATATGTTGTAAGATTTTTATCGTTTTATTTGACTTATATTAAAGCGATTGAACTACTCATTTTCATTCTTCTTCTTCTTCTTTCTCAGCCTTCATATCTCCACTCCTGGATATAGACTTCTTCCATACCCTTCTATTTCTCCCCCCCCCCCCACTTATTATCACTGAGAACCTTCACTTTCATCCTAATGCGACTTGACGCAATGCAACTTTATCCCCTGCGTTATTGCTGAAATTGACCCTTGCAAACAATCTTCAAAAATGTTATCAAATGGGTCAGGGTACGCCATAACAGTCGCGGCGGTCATTTAATTAACACCATAATTAATCTCAACGTGTCTACTATATAAATCAGTAATCATCGCCTAATTAAATACTAGTTTAGTATGTTTCTTATTAAAATTAAATCCGGCGTATCGGATGGACCACCCTATATATTGCCCCCCGGATGACATGGACTCGTCCTAATTCTCAACATTAGGAGCGAATCTTTTGTTTTCCGGGAAGAGGATTAAGTTGTCTGGAGTCTGGAATGACTTGAAACCTTCTTCCTGTGCTCTGTGCGGGAAGACTTGCGCCCTTCACGTCCGAGTCATTAAAATAAACGACGCGCTCCGGAAAGTCTGCCCGCTGGGAATCAGCATACAGAGCGGTAACTAGGTTAATACGAGTAACGTAGAGAGCATTAAATTTATTCGTGTGTGGAAAGTGAAATTGAAAAGAATATTGATGTTGTTGTTACTTTTTCCAATTATTTAGAAAACAAACCGTTAAAAAAACTTATAATCTTATAAAATTATCAGGCGGTAACTGAGCGAAATCAAAAATATATTTTGGCTAGGTTTTAATGATTTTGTATTAAGTTGTTTAAAGAAATTGATCTTAATAAAATTGAACATCGTGCTGCTATTAAGCTTTTCTTTTAAAAATACGATATGTGTTCGATGTAATTTATGTTTTTTTCAAATATATCTGTGGACAACCGAATGAATCAATAAAATCAAGTTTTGAGTTAAGTATGCAGAGCTGTTCTTTAGATACGTATCTAGCAAGAAAAAATGAGATAAGAAATGTTGTAAGCCATCACCGTTTAATGAGACCAATAAGCGCTGATTTTTCGGCGCTAAACTGAAATGAATCTCAAGTTTTTCTTAAAAGTATAATCGTTTTCCAATAAATGATTTGAAAATTCTGATCAAAATAGTGTTATTTGTGTAAATTTGTCGTACGATAATATAAAAGCAGTTTTTATATAGGTATCTACATTTTAAATCAACTTAATAATCCACGTTTCGTTTCAAGTGTTTCCCACATTTCTCTGTCTATTGTTATTCGCTGCCACGTATTTCAGCATGAATTAATAATTTCGTAAGTCAAGCTGGTTTTAGGGCAGCCTGTAGCCTTCTTGATTACTCTCGGGTATGATTGGATGACTGCATTCATTCGTCGATTGTCTGTATAATGAGCGATGTGCTAGCTCATTGTCATTTTATTTTCTAGGAGCATACCTGTCATTCAATGTATGGTTACTGTTGTTTCGTAAACAGCTAATCTCAGGAATACCTTCAAGGGATGATTTCATTAATTTCACACCTGTCAAACTTTAAACGTCAAAATTGACGGAATTATAATGTCAAGATACATATTGAAATAGAAATATTGCTATTTTAAGAATACGGCTGTATATTCTGCACGGTAATGTAGTACGTACGACATGACCACGGCCACAACAGCTACATTGATTCAGTACGGAATACGGTCGTGGTATTGTAAGTGCAGTTACAATACCACGACCGAAAAGAAGAACAGTTTTTATATTTTTTTATTCTTTTTTGTCTTGAATTTGTCTAATTTATCTATTTCTTTGTTTGTTTTGTTCTGTTGTATGAAATTTTCTATAATTAATTTGTTTCTTTGTTGCAGGTGAGTTCATTACGAGCAGATGGCGTTACTTAATGCGTATTCTACGCAAAAATGGTGTTTCAAGTACGGGAGAAAAAGGTGAGGAATGAAATATTTCTATTTTATTCATCATTACTAGCTGCGCCCGCGCGGCTTCGCACGCGTAGTGGTCCGGTGATTAATGAATCTTCTGAATCGGCTGAATCTTCGTGAGTGGGTTCGGTTCGACGAGACGCCCGAGTTTTCCTCTGTGAAAATTCTCGATAGAGGTAGCTATTCAAGTGCGCAGGTGTAAAACGTGTCGATTTGGTGGGGTGTCGAAATTGGTTGACAAATAGGGAGTTTTTTATTTAAATGATAACATAATTGGATAATAAACTCGGAAAAACAAAATGGATGGTTTGAGTGGAGCGTCCTCCACTCCGAATATGTCCAAATAACGAGGTCATAAAAATTATAAATATCAGATGATTTTTTGTATGCAGCTTAGTAAATATTTGTATAATGAAATGGCCATACAAATTTCCTACAAATTTAGTGGTACGTTTTCCCAGTCGTACGCTTGGAAGTTGTCGATTGCACAGTAACAGTTTTTTCGTTAATAACGACCTAATTTTAATTTTTTCCTATCGCGAATAAAGTGTAGAACACAATTTTACCACTGTCCTACACAAAAAGTGGTATGTATTTCCAGGAATATATATATTTTGTTCAAAACTCATTCGGCGCATTTCTCGCAGTTTGGATTTTTACAGAGCAAATCGCCAAAATAATACGTGTAGGAGGCATGCATCGAGTGAGGTATTCCTCGAAGCAGGCCTTTGTCCACCCTGAAAGTCCATTCTAAATATCGGTGGAAGAATTTTTGAAATCGGATGAGTAGTTTCGGAGATTACCTCCTACAGGTAGGGTAAAGCCGATGATAATGTCCGTACTCTCTTATGTAGCCTATCGCGTAATCTCGGGAAATTACTGTACAAGTATTCTATTTTGCATTACAGTGCTCGGTTATTAAAGAGTTAAGATTGTTATTACGGTCGTTATAGTTGTAAATAGTTGGGGATATTTTATACGAATCGTATGTTTTTCCGAGAAACGATTCTCGACGTTTCGTTGAATGCTTAGCAGTAGAATAGCAGTAATCAGTCAGACCTCCACCTCCGCGGGTAAAGGTTGTCCTCCTGATGACGTTGAATAAGCATTCAACGAAACGTCGAGAATCGTTTCTCGGAAAAACATACGGTTCGTATAAAATATCCGCAACTATTTACAGTTAAACAGTGCTCGGTGTCGGGGAGTGCGCGCGGTATCGGCGCTCGGCTGCGCTTTGCGGCGGCGGGCCCCCCCCGCAATACCTAGGAAAAACAAAAGTGTGCATGCACACGCGGGGGCGTAAACATAAAATTCTGGAGTCGCGTTTTCCGGAAAATATTGAAGATTGATCGCAGCATCCGCGGGATATAGTGCGCGCGGGCCGTTTGAACGGGGGATTTATGATTCGGCCGGGATCGAAATTGGGCCAATTCCAGTTCTGGTGGTCTATTCCCGGCCCGCCTCGCCGCCCCATTGTTTTGGGAATAATTTCGACCAATAATCCACTGTTTGTGTAAACAACCGACTCACTTTGGCGGGTTTAACAACGCCATTACGCGGTCGAGGTATTTCCAACGATTATCGCCCCGCCATCGAAATATCTAGCTTTCCTAGCTGAATAGGTTTTAAGATAATAATATTTATCATTCTTAAAATTTATTTATTGATTATCAACGCTCTAGTGAGCTTTTACATGTGAAGTACATACGAGCATTTTATAAATACCTAATAACGATTTTTTATAAATGATGATGATGATAGAAATACGTGTTTTTAAAATTAAATAAAAACAAGCAATAAAAAGTAAATAAATATTAATAAAATAAAACTGGAGGCTCTCGTAGCGCAGTGGGTATGACACTGGCTTCTCACACCGAGGGTTCCGGGTTCGATTCCGGTGAGTTCACAGTTAATTTATGTGATTTAATCAAGCCCGCGTGTCTTGTAATGTGTTTCGCTTCCGTATTTGGGCCTCTTGGCCTGATAAAGTGTAAATAAAATAAAATAAATATAATTGATAAAAATTAACTTTGTTTAAACCACTTATTTATTGAAAAAAATCAACATGTTTCGAAGCCAATGCCTTCTTCGTCAGGAAAACAAAAATAATATTTAAAAATCGAAGTATAGATCAAAATATTAAAAAGTTATGTATGGAAAATGATAATATAAAGTACCTAATTAACATGAAAATAAATTTAAAAGATAACTATTTGCAAAAAGGACCTGATTATTTATAATATTCAATTTACTATTTACACTCTTTCTTATTGCCAAAATTTCTAATTTATCAAATTGTGATTCTGTATAATTTGTATGTAAAATTTGTAAATCCTTATTAATATCAAAAGAATGACCCATAGCCAAAAGATGGTTAGCAAATTCAGAATTATTATTACTATTTAAACACCTTAAGTATTCCTTAACTCTAATTTCAAAATTTCTACACGTTTAAACCACTTATTTTTTTCAATAAATATGTGGTTTTAACAAAGTTAATTTATATCAATTATAATTATGTTACCACAAAATAAATTTGCTATATTTGAAGAAGAAGTAAAATAAATATCATTAAAAAAAACAAAAGGTATACATTTTTTAAATATAGGAATAATAAATAAAGAATAGGTAGTAAGTAAAAATCAAATTTAAATAAATAATCAATAACACACTTTAAAAAAATATTTGTTTATAAATTAATTAAATTAAGTAAAATTAAATTAAATTAAAAAATTTAAAAAACTAGAAAAGCAATAAAAAGGTGAAAAAACATGCAATATAAAGGTGTACTAACATACAATATAATGGTATACAACATGTAATATAATGGTATACTAAATCAACGAAAAAAGAAATCTAGTCCACTTAAGTGTACTCGATTCTACTAGCATATTCCAAATTTTTCTTAGTACATACTAGCACGTATATAAATATATATTAAGTTATATAAACGCTATAAGTGCCAAATCTGATATATGTAAATCACAGACCATCAAAACTAGCACTAACAAAATACTGACAGTGACAAACTGTTACTATTTTGACAGGACAAACTGACGCAAATTCCCTATCCACAATTTGGCACCACATTTGATGCCAGTAGTAATGTTGTATAAATATGTCTTAGACATACGCCAGGGGTATATTCTTCTGCTGTGACGCAATCCCCCCTCCCGAAGAACTGGTAGAAGAATGTGGCGTTCTATCGTCTGTCTATCCCTTAGTGGAAAAAAGTGTGAAGTTTAATTAATTTTTCTGCTGTACATGCAAAACATAGTACTAATTTTTAAAATTGATTCTAAAGTATATACAGGGTTATTTGGAAAACATTAATAAGTTTGCAGGAATACATTCCTGCCTTGATTATCAGTCAAAAATGTTTATGCAATTATGACCTAATATCAATAGTTATGGAGTTATGCAATATCAAAGTTTTCGTTTATTTTTAATATTTTCCACTTATTTTTTTACAAAACGTTGAAATATCATTATAGTAACTTATATCGATTACGAAAAATTCATTCGTTTCAATACAAGTTGAATAAAATGATAAAAACCTTGCAGAAATTATAATTAGAATGTTTTTCAATAGGAATTCGAAGGTTTTTATTATTTTATTTGACTTGTATTAAAGGCAATAAATGTCAATATTAAATATAAGTTACTGTAGTGATACTCCAACGTTTTACAAAAAAAAAAGACAAATATTGAAAAAAATGCAAACTTTCATGTCGCACACCTACATAACTATTGATATCAGGTCACGGATGTTACAACATTTTCGACTTATAATCAAGGCAGAAGTATAGTCCTGCGAGGTTATTAATTTTTTCCAAACAACCTTGTATATGACACCCCATAATTACTTATTATTTTATTTTAAATTATACATTTTTTATCCCTTTCTTATTTCTTCTGGCATTTATTAAAAATCTTAATCTCGACCAGGTTGATTCTAGTATCAATGGCTATTATCTTTTTGTTTAAATGTTGTACATATAATATTTATTTTGTTCGAAATGTACATTAATTATGGGCTCTAATTTATACCCAGAAAACTCTGCACAGTTCTTTTTCCGTTTGATATTTATACCTTAGAATTTGATTTCTTTTCTTTTTGTTAATGCCACCAATAGAAATGCACAGTGGCCGACCGAAACGCCGAATCCATACATCGAAATATTTTATCGGTTTTCCTTCCTCGAGTGGGCAGTAATTGCGCAATGTTACGCTCAGGCCGGCTGATGCATCAAAAGACTCTTGAAAAGCCATAAATTATGGACAAGTTCTCCAGATCGATGCGCGCTTCGGTGGCGGATACGAAGCCGATTCACACAACAAACAACTTCGAGCATATTTGATAGCAATACAGACCAGCAGACGCCAATATCCACAAAACAATTGCAGATGCAGGAAAAAATATAATAATTACAGAATATACTTTGGGATTCTCTTGTATACAGTCCCCTTAAAAATTGCCGTCTATTGAAGCATTGTTCATTCTTGGTTCAACGTTTTTCCATCATGGGAAGCAGCATTCAAAGTAATTCTCCGTGAAGCTGTTTAGAGCACGCGCCGTAATTCGTTCCATCTCCGCTCGTGACCCCCAATGAGAATCTTTCTTGAATTTGAAAAAAGCAATATAGAAGCAGATCGGATGAATATTTAAGTCAGCTCTTTTTTATGTCTTACATATAGGTAATTTTTTTCAAATATTTCAAAATGTCTTCGTTTCGCGCTTTGTCCGCTTTTTTCACTAAACCTGCATCTTTCACTCTTATATTTTATGGTTAATAACAAATGTCATAACTCTATTTTACTAAATATATATTTCTTGCATTGAATCAATGTCATTAATTTAAACCTTTACTCCTTATCTATATAGGTACAAGTCTTTGACTCTTATAAAAAAGTATGAAAATTATTTTCTTTAGTTTGAAACTGTTTTTTATTGTATCACTGTACAGGGTGTCTCGTACTTAGTTGCAAACACTTTGGGGAAATCTTCTTCATTCAATTTTAAATAGAAAGTATTCTTTACAATTTAGGTGAATAATCGACATCTACGTTTGTTCTATATTTCTGACTTATTTACATTCATTCCTAATATCTTCATTCTTTAGTCTATCATAAATGGTCTAAACGTACTTTGTCTAAAGTGTCTTAAACGTGAACTCTCTGCTGTATACTCTTTTGTTGTTTAGTTTCTGTTGCTAAATTAAAAAAAAAAAGTTATATTTGTGCAGTGACGGAAAAATCTTTAGAAGATTTCACATAACATCTACAGAATATGATGTGTTGTATAGACAGGTCGTCAATCACCACGCGCGACAGTGACGGACGTATACGACCGTTGCACGGACAGAGTGACGGACATATGAAGTGGAACTACAAAACGATTCTCGCGACCGACGTCCATTGGCCGGCCGATCAATTGGTGTGAAAAGTACAAGTGCCGAGGAGAACATAAAACGCTGATGGTGTCGGAGAAACCGTTTGATACACCACAAGAGAGCAGAGGCGGAATGGCGACCAAAATTTAAAAAAAAAATGACTCATAAAAACCAAGTTATTATTGTACTCCCTTTCTCGTCGTAACAGGTCTCATGCCTAGTCCATGCGTCGGGCTGGAAAATTAAACAATATATATATCGTTAAAATTTCGAAAAATCCAAAATTATTCTATAATTATTAAATTTTTTTAAACGAAAATTTGTTAGATCATTTTTATCGTCGCCATGAGTCTGCCTACAAAGTTTCAGCTCGATGGGATCACGGAAAAAGGGTTAAAAATCGATCCAAAGTTTTTTCGACAGACAAGCAAACAGACGTTACGAGTTAAAAGAAAGGGAGTAATAACCCATAAAAAACAAGTTTTCATTATACTTCCTTTTTCATTTACTAGTTAAAACAGGTTTAACGCTTACCCTACGCGTTGAGCTCGAGTCGAACGACGCTACGAAAGGGAGTAATAAAAAATTAGAAAAATCCAAAATTATACTATTATTAAAAAAATTTTAAACGAAAATTTGTTAATGAATTAATTTATATTATGGATGTCTCACAGAGACGAAACTGCATTTTATTATTATTATGGGAAAGTCGGTATAGAAGTCATTTATGTTGTATATCGGACTTACGACCGATCGTATGGTAGGCTTAAGAAGTGATCACTTTACACATGTGTTACGTTCGCCATTTCCACCATGATAGAATATACCATTTCTTACTAAAAGAAAAATTGTTAGATCATTTTTACCGTCACCACGAGTCTGCCTGCAAAGTTTCAGCTCGATTGGATCACGGGAAAAGGGTTAAAAATCTATCTAAAGTTTTTTCGGCAGACAAGCAGACGCTACGAGTTAAAAGAAAGGGGGTAAAAAAAACTGACCTACTTATGTTAACATCTAATATTTATATTTTACGTAAATTCTTACATCGCTGTATTTTTGTTGTCTATTGTAAAATTCTAAAATAGAATCCACCGGCCCGCGTTAATCTTTTTCTTTTCCTTTCTTTTCGGGATCCCACCAGACTTATCCGCCCCTGGAACAGAGAAAGATTCAACAAATCTCTCTAGAGATTTATGGAATTAATTGAGTAGTGTTGTCTGGTGTCGGTGGTCTTGTAGGACTGTCATTAGCGACAGCCGGCAGCCGGCGATTTGTCGCGAGTGCCCATTTGATGCTCTTCAACTTTCTCCAGCTTTGTTCTCTTGTCCATTCACTTGAAAAAGGATTAAAACGAATGCGCGAGCATTAATAATTCACATTTCTGCCGGATGGCCGTTCGCTAATTCAAGAACTGCAGCGCATACTTTGTCTTGATGATTGGTTTGATTGCGGAGAAACGTTTCGACATTTGAGCCATTTTGTCGCGAATGCAATCGACGCTGTTATTTCAGTCGGTGTGGGAACTGGCTGCCTTGTACGCAACCTCTCTTGGGAAATATATGTCTATTTTTTCTTAGTCACATTTATTTATTTTTATTTTTACAATATTATTATCGGATAGAGGCAATCTGACATACTTGACATTCTTATACTTTTTCTTCTTCATGTGCCCTGTCGGGTCCCCCCGACGTCGGCGATCATCTGGGAGAAATTTTCCCTGTCCAGGGCAGTTGCTGAACAGCTCTTCCACGCTTCTTATCCCGGTCCACTCTCGGATGTTTCGAAGCCAAGAATGCCGCCTCCTTCCGATCCCTCTGCGACCCTCAATCTTCCCCTTCATGACGAGCTGAAGAATGGAGTATTTTTCAACTCTCATTATATGACCAAAATATGAAATTTTACGGAGCTTTACTATGTTGAGTAACTGTCTGTTTGGATTTGCTCTACGTAAAACTTCAATATTACTAATCATGTCAGTCCAAGATATCCTTAACATTTTACGATGTATCAACATTTTGAACGCCTCTAGGCAATTTAGAGTAGTCACCTTCAGCGTCCATGCTTCTACCCCGTAAAGTAGAACTGACCATATATAGCATTTGATTATTCTCTGTCTGAGCTTCATGTTTAAGTCGTCATTACAGAGTAGACTTTTCATCTTATTAAAAGATGCACGAGATATATAAGATTCTTATACAAAATTATTAATTGCTCTTCTTGTCCGTAGTACGTCGCAAGGTCCCTATGTATTCTCTGCTATGAAAAATTAAGAATTATCTATTAGATACTTTAAATAAGTGGACACATCGACCACAGTTGAAAGAAATTTGCTGATAGTTTTGTCAAAAAAAAATCTGCTTTGTTTCCGTATTGAAAATTTATTAGTACAATTTTAATAAAATCTTGCTAAAATCAGTTATTTAATTAATAATATTATTTATATCTTATATATATATATATATTATACTTTTCAAAAATATATATTCTATTCACTACATGTGAAAAATTATCGTCGTCAAAACATTTTTTTTTTGTAAACAGTACTTTATTAGTAGACATGGTTTTAGGTTAGGATTCAATTGTATATTGTGATGAGTGACTTTGACTACAGTGCATAATATGTGTAACTCGTCACATTGAGCGTTTAGTGGCTAGTCACTCGGGGAGTCAACCTATTAGTAGTGGATGTGCTGTCGTTTATACGATAAGGTATAAGCACTGTGGCCACCATATACTCGTATTTATTTATACAGAATTCTTGAATTGCCCTTACTTTATTAAAAATAAATATTTTAAAACCAAGATATTATATTTTTATACATCATTTTAACTATATATTTATCGTACACGTGTTACATGTCGGGAAACATCAAAAATATATATTACGAAAAAACGGTAGGTTCTATAGGTCTATAGGTTCGGTAGGTCTAACGGTAGGTTATCAAGGTTCTATTCTATCTTCGACGATTTTTCCGACACCCCCATAGGATTAGCATTTAATATTTAAAATAAAATATTATTCATATGTTTTAGGAGTAGGCTGCAAAGCACACTAAAGCATTTTTTGTCACATAAGAAAATTCATATATACATTGGCTTATATCATAAATTATCATAATTTTTTTTAATTATATTTTTTATATTTATTATTATATTACAGTAATAATTTTATTTTTATTGTTGGATGTTTGACTCGACTTGTCCTAGGGCACGTAAATAATAATAACAATTAATCCTTGATTAATAATTGATAATTGATTTGTAGCTATTAACGTGAAAAAATTCACTTCAAGGGCACAGAAGTTGAAAATTTTTGGGATGTTTGATTTTTGAAAATGGTGCGATTTCAATATTTTTACACACTTTTATTTAGCTTCGAATGTATTTCAGCCATAAAGATTCGCAATCAATACTTGAACCAATTCCCGATCAGCAATCGCTATGAAATTTGGCAGAGAGACATATTACGGATAACAATACAACAATCATTCATCAATTTTACAGAATCACTTTAATTTTTCGAAAAATTTACTTAAATTTTTTTTATCTTTGCACATGTCGGAGATACCTATGTGTTAGATTGAATTATTATTTTACATTTAACATAAATTACTAATAACTCCACACTAGGTAAAACCTATTATGTGGCAGTTATGTAATAGTAACAGATTATAAAAGTGACGTTTGAATTTTGAGGTTAATGTCACTCGGAAAAGAAACCTGTCTTCAAGGCAATTTGAATCGATTACAAGATTCAATGTGAGGAATCACAGGATATTATATATTTTTTTTAAATACGCTCTCATAAAAATTAATAAAAATAAGATTTTTTAACTTCAATAATATAAATAAGTGTACGCAGTATAACGTATAATACGTGTAAAAAAAACTACGTACATATAAATATTTAGTAACTATCGAAATTTTCTAAGACAATGAAAACGAATATTTGGCCGGAGCTTGTCGATTATAATGCCTATATATTTTCTTAATTATTGTAAATAATGTTGTTTAATGATTTTATATAAGAACAAAGGTTCTATCCGACTTACCCTCCTAAAAATGTAGTCTAGCATATACATTCTGATATGTTACATTTTCGTAAAAAAAAATACGCCGAAATATGAATTTGCAGTGAATGTCCAGCCTTAACACATACCATAAACTGACAATAATTACGCATCTACTGTGACGGCTCGTAGCACTGTTGCAGTTTATTATTTTTTTCAGTTTTGGTTATTTTTACAAAAGCGTGATTTAGTGATTTTATTTACTTTTTTACGTATAATATTATTTAAACAAAATCTTTGACACGTTGCTGAGTGTCAGTGAACTGAATCCTTAACTGAAAGCTAGTCTCTCTTGAAATATTTATTTTATTTATTTATTTATTGAAATTAACGGACATAGCCCAATAAAATATAATACATAACATAAAGAACATAAAATACATCATAATAAAAGTTATAGCAATTAAAAACAAATGCAAGGACAAATGAAAAGTACTAATAAGACGGAGACAAGATCTGGACTATCTAATCAGAGATTGTTTGAATCTGGACAGACTTACACCGAAGAAGTCCAGATCCTGTCTCGAGTTTATAAGACGACACAACCGTGACATGGGAGCATGGAATCCATAATTGGTTCCATGAT
This sequence comes from Agrypnia vestita, assembly GCA_016648135.1. NCBI lineage: Eukaryota > Metazoa > Arthropoda > Insecta > Trichoptera > Phryganeidae > Agrypnia > Agrypnia vestita. The sequence continues at coordinate 476,680 of JADDOH010000029.1, forward strand.
GGCTAAGGAACAACAGTTCATTATTTCTGAGTCTATGGGAAAGGATATTGAAGGTATGCATTTCCCGTCGATCCGGGTAAAGTCGCCGTCACGTGGCATTGTCAGCTAATAATTGTCAATCACTGGGTCCAATCTGTCGTCCGCATTTAGGGCTCGGGTTCGATTCTCGGTTCAGATTTAACCGCGCGCCCCGCCCCCCGCACGGCCGGCCGAGTTTTCCGCTTTTCCCGGCCCGGCAGTTGCGCGCGGGCCGCTGCACGAAGCGCGCGCGTGCCGACATCCGTGCGCGACGCGCGCCAGACCCGCGACACCCGACCGCGGGCAACAAGTGGTCCGGAATCGACCGTTTCAAAAATCAGGCTCGATCGAGGAGGCGCGCGCGCGCGTGACGGTATTTTTTGACGGACGGAAGGATCGCGATTAGATAAGAGGGCGACGGAAAGTGCGCATGTCAAAATTAACGCCAATTTCGTGAGCGCCATTTCGCGGATGACGAATCGCTCAAAATAAATACTTAAGTAATCTAAATACAAGTGCTGCAGTTTTAACTAGTAAATGAAAAACGACATCTGTTGCATATAGAAGTGAAATATGTTTAGTTTAAAAAAATGTATGACTTAATTGCATGATTGTTGCGACATAAATGCACGATTAAAGATACATAAATCAATAAGTAATTAAATTATCATTCCATTATCTGAATGCAATAAATTAAATTTCATCTGATCTTAATATTATAATAAGTAACATATAAATAAATTTGACAGTACATTTCAGACCATCGGAAATTTTTTGTGTCAAAATTTTAACCGCCGCAACATATTCTAGAAATTTATATACAACTTAGTAGGTACATACTCGTAATATACTGGAAAAATTATTACATCTCTGGGGATAATTTTTTACTGAATCATGAATCATTTTGAAATGTAGGATAAAAGAAAGGACACAAGGAAGATCAATTTGGTTTTACTCCGTACACTTGTGCGGTAATTTTATACCTCGTATAAGTAGTTAATATTTAACATTACTTTTATTTTGTTTCTACAGTAAATATATTCTAGAAATTTATATACAAATAAGTAAATAGGATTGATTTATTAACTGGAATAATAAAAGTCATTCTGAATTCTTGAAAGATTATTTCTTTACTGAATCATGAATCATTTTAAACTGTAAGATAAACGAAATGACATAAGAGAGACCAATTTAGCTTAACTCCCTAATTGTGCGGTAATTTTAAACCTTGTATAAATGGTTTATATTTATATAATTAATAGAAATAAACTTAGTTTTCACCACTTTTGTATTGAAAATAGCAACATGTTTCAGAGCCCATGTTGATATTTTCAATACAAAAGTGATGAAAACCAAGTTTATTTCTATTAATTATATTAATAATGTCACCACAAAATTATTTTGCTTTTTTTTTATTTTGATTCTACAGTAAATATGAAAATATATTCTGTAATATATATACAAAGTTTTTTACAATAATCGCTTAATATAATCAATAGTTATCATTTTTAGAAATTTTCAAAATAGTTTGTTAATGAAAAATATTAAATAGTGTACGCCGTAAACAATGATAATGGAACGAATGTGCAATAGTTACGTCAATTAAAAATAAAAATTGAATGTATTTTAAATGCTTCATGGTGGTGTAGAATATTGACATATGAAAAATAAATACAATAAAGATAATATTTATATGACATTCAAATAAAATTAGTGTTTTGGTCGCTTCGTTTAGTGGTCGTTTTGAGTACTTAATAGTTCTAAGTGTTTGGTGGTCGCTGGTTGTGACCTCGCATGGTGAGCCCCGGCCGGGGGCGGCGCGGAGCGGATGCTGCTGCTGGTGCATCTGTGCGGGTGTGAAGTTCCGGTCCAGGGCGGCATGCGAGTCAGGAAACACCGCAACCGGAAATGGAAAAGTAAGCGCCCGTTTCCGGACCCTTTGATCGCTGCTGGAAAATTAATGAAACTGCATTTTTGTTACTCCATTCGTTTTGCGCGCTCACGATGGATGTTGGAGATTTATGTTGTTGTCCTTCCTTTGGCGGTGTGTTAAATATTATTTTATTAAGGAAACATTTTATTTAATTACAATAGTCACATGTTTTAAAGATAATTTTGTAGGGAGGAAATAAAAATAAAAATAATATGCCAAGGGACCGTTAAGAATCAACTTAGGGTTAAAATTTCGGACTTAAAATGATTTATTTTTTTAAAATTTCAATATCATCATTTTTTTATTTTTTTTATTTATTAATGAAATATTCTGAATAAAGGAAGTATTAAGTGCTAGCAGGGCAGGTCAAGGAACGGATCATCATTTCTTATTTATTTCATAATTTCATTTATAAAATATAAGAAAAAACACATTGAAATGAATACATGCATTAATTATAAAATTAAATTGAATTAGAAGATTTCAGGAATTATTGAAAATATTATTGATTTTTGATGACGTTCTTATTAGGTACAGTAATATAAATCTAATTAGTAATCTAAATTATTGATATTAATTGCGTAAACTTTTGGTACATTTATTGTTTTTTTTGGGACTTGGAGACAAAAAACCTTTGATGGTATCGTTCATTAAAAAATATTTATTTTGTTTCTATTCAATGTTTTACATTATGTGAAATTGTCAAGATTGAAAAATCAATTTTTTCAAGTTAAGGAATGTTTAAAACTATCAATATTTTTATTTATATCACATTTGATTTGTGAGATTATAATTTCTTGATAATATATACTATATAATTATTTTTGATAAATCGAAAATATAATTAAGGCCACAAATTTAATAGGTATACATGTAGTGTGTATGTAGTAAAATTATTATTTTTTGAATTAGCAATATCTTAAACTATTATAAAAACGATGATTTACATTTTAAGTACCACTTAATAAAGATACTCAAGTATTTTGTACTCAGTACGTCCTAGACTCTCCTGGTGATGGTGGTGTTAAATGACTCCAGCGAAACGTTGAGAATCGAATCTGTACACAAATATATGGTTCGTATAAAATATAATTTTTCTACGTAAATTTACTACTTAAATAAAAATCTTAAATCTTTAACTTGCACAGTTAATTGTAATTAAACCCTAATAGCTGCAAAAACATTACCTGAAAGCCAAGATGTTGTAGCTTACAGAACAATGTTGCACATTTTGATACATTACAAATCCGTTTAGTTTTATGGTTAAGTTTTACTAGATGTTTGTCTTATGTGTTATACGTATATTTACGATTGTAAGTTCAACTCAAATTTAACTTAATTTTGATTGAAAGCGTTTTACAATTATTATTTAGTGTCCCCACGGATAATAGGCGCTGTAATGTACCGCTGTCCCCATTCGTTGGGTAAGCGCAAAGTGAGTTTTACTTTACGCGCTTACAAGACTGTTCTGTTGTCGTTGTCTGTTGCGTAAATCTGCCGTTTCCGGCGGCCGCAAAATGAACAATGTCCGGATCTTCCGGGTCCATTTCTGAGCAGGGCGGGTCTTGGTAATGCGGCAAATAAGATAAAAGCGCACAACACCCGCGGTGGGCCGCTAGGATGCTGCTAGCAGGGCAGGTCAAGGGATGGATCATCATTTCTTATTTCGTCGCTGTATATATAATAAAACCTATGTGCCGTTTAGTACATTCTGAGATGAACGAATCAATTTCTCAATTTTTCATATAATTATTGGAGATATACTAAAAAAAACATTGCCGTTCATATTGAAAGTCTGCCTGGTAATTATTTAAAATATTTTTTACAAATCTAGTCTATGCAATTATTTTTTAAAACAGTTTCATTCGTTTATCTCAGAATGTACTAAAACGGCACATAGGATTAATTATATAAACAAATAAATTTTATTTATAAAATATAATATAAAACATATTGAAATGAAGACATGCATTAAGTATAAAATTAAATTGAATAAGAAGATTACAGGAATTATTGAAAATATTATTGATTTTTGATGACGTTCTTATTAGTACAGTAATATAAATCTAATTAGTAATCTAAATTATTGATATTAATTGCGTAAACTTTTGGTACATTCTTGATTTCTTTACTTGGAGACAAAAAATCATTTTATGATATCCCAGTGCATTAAAAAATATTTATTATGTTTCTATTCAATGTTTTACATTATGTGAAATTGTCAAATTTGAAAAATCCATTTTTTCAAGTTAAGGAATGTTTAAAACTATCAATATCTTTATTTATATCACATTTGATTTGTGAGATTATAATTTCTTGATAATATATACAATAGAATTAATTTTGATAAGTCGCAAATATAATTAAAGCTACAAGGTTTAATAGGTATACATATTAACAATTTTTTTATTTAATTTTTAGAATTTAAATTAATTCAATTTAAATAAGATTGACTAGATAGTTAGAATTTATTTAAAATTCATTTCACATCCATCTGTTTTGATAAATCGCTCGATTCAAAGAATTTGAAACACGCGGTGATAGAATTTCGCTCTCGCTAAATGAGATTCCTCGATCCATTTTAAACGGTTGCTACCTACATAAAGGAATGCTGAAAATATGAATATTAATCATATTAGCGAAACATTTTTCCAAAAGCTGTATAAAAAGACGCTCCCTCTTGTATTTAAATACTTGCCGGTGCAGCACTATACACCTGCTCCTGTTTTCTGATACACCTGTCAGTTCCTGGTATCAAGCCAGGTTTTTCGTTTACATTTTGTGGTCAATGTACTTGAGTACGAGGATATCTCTTTGGATTTGATTTTGTATTTTTAAGCACATTTATCTGTATGTATTCGTTTTCAACCTATTTTATTCTGGTAAAGGAGCTTAGCATAGATGGGCTAGATTTTTTCGGTTTTTTGTTATTCATTGTTTTTTCTACGATTTTTTTTTGTTGATTATGCAAGCCACGGAGCAAGGAGACATTTTAATCAATGATCTAAACGATGATTAGTGGAAGTTATTAGAAAATTCCGAAAATATGTTACTTTATTCACGTATTTAAAATATCTAGCGGTTCGGTCTATGTATTTGATATCATAATGTCCACAAGCTGTTTCCTATACTTCACATATTAGGTATGCAGTATTACCCCGATTTAGGTAAATTTTTAGTTATATTATTTTAATTTATCCTCCCTCCTCCCTTAACTTTTAAACTGACTTGTTGTTTAATTTGCTTGTTTTTGTCGTTATTTTGTTAGATCATTATATTAAAATGATTAAAAAAAAAAGTTTTTTTTAGTAGACGCTACCATAAAACCTGATATCTTACCTCTTGTACGAAAGTTCATACCCCGGCTTGATTTTTCGACTTACTCAATCCTTGCTGTTCAGACTGAACATAGTGGACAGTCCGATATGTGAGTGTTATTCGGAGGAGGAGACTCTTGATCACAAGTTTTTTGCCTGCCCATTGCGAAACTCTAATACCCTTTACAATGAGCTGATCGAGGCTAAATTTTAACTCCCAACCAATATTTGCCATCCTCTTGCTTCGAACTTACCTAATCTGATAGCGATAACATCAAAATTCTTGTTAGTAAATGACATAAATATATAATTAATCATTCCCTTTCTTAGCAAAATCCCATATATAACTTGTAATATGGCACAAATTGCTCTTTAAGGGGGGATTTCCTCATTTTAAGAAGGAGAAGAATCCTTTCTGGCCCCACCTATAACATAACTTCGGGTATAACTGTACTAATTTTAGTTTTTGAGTAAGGAAGAATATTGCCGATCTTATTGTTGCTTTAAACAAATCGTTTTGTGATTCGGGCCTACACCTGGCCCGGGCCCGGCTGCTTGTGTGATTCCGGCTCGTGACAGCGCCGAGCGGAAGAGCGGGTAATTAACCCCGGGATCAGTTGGCGCTCGCTCATTATGTACATATTACACTTATGTTATTTTTTAGCCCAAACCGACCGCTTTGTATTTACTCGGTGCAACCCGGACACACCGCTGCCGGCTGACGGGGGCGAAGGAAGCCGAAATGGCACTTACCACGGATACTTTTTTGTCAGGGTCGCCCTATTAATAGCCACGGCTTTTGTCAAATGAGTTAGCTCAAATCTGGTACTCGTTTCTCTCGTCAATATAATGACATTAGTGGTGTAAATGAGTCGGACGTATTCTCAAATTCATTACTATCTCTGAATTTGTAGAGGTCTTCACTACTGAGTATCTTCTTCTTCTTCGCTATGTTTTTGGAAGACCGTGGAAGTCATGGACACTGATAAGATGACACCACAGTCGAAACTATTTAGTGCCATCCGTACTGACAGTCCTCTGAAGAGATTCAGCTGTGGTGGCCCAAGACGCATACACACACACGCCCGTGTAATGAGGTACCGCATACGCTGACATCGAAAACGGCAGGCCGTCGCCCTCGATACAAAGGCCGAGGCAAGAACCGCCGGACCAAAGTACAAAGGCAATGTATAGCAGGGGGCACGGAGAGCGAGGAAACTCACCTTTCTGATCTAGACTAAATATCTACACGCGCGGCCGAGTAAAGACGAAATCATAACAACCCCGAGCCTTTGTTCTGGATTACTATATAAATCGGCGCCTGCAGAGCCGAGTATCTCACTCGCCCAGCGTCATTCTTACGGCGAAGCGCTCCCCTATCGAAGCCTCACTTCTCGGGAAGCTATCTATCGAGCGGAAGCTCTCGTCATCTGTCGATTCATTATTGTGTACCTATAATTATTGTACTTGTAACTTCTGTCATGTCTATTCAAACATCGCGACTTTTACATCATCAACCGCAGCAGAGATCTCCGACTCTACAAACGGAGTGGTGACCCTTGAGTTCAACTCTATCCAAAACCGGAGGGCTCATCCATCTCCAAACATCCATCCGCCGGGACGGGTTTCCTCGACTCTAGCATCTGCATCGCATCTGTACGTCTTTTGACTCCGAAGTATTTCGGATAGACAAATCTCACATTAAAAGACATGTGTTGTTCGAGTTTGTTGTTTTTCAATTTGCTTCTACTCACTTGTCCTTACTCGATGTTCCAGTCCTGTCGCGGACTTAGTATTAATGGAATTCAATCCTCCATTTTTGAGTTACAAATTCTATATTCCTTCCATTTATTGTTTATCAACAAAAATACTGCATTTTAACAGTGTTTGTAAGATTCTTTTAATTTTTCCTTTATGTTTGCGTACTATAAACTCAAATATGCACCATTTCTCAATTATTATACTGCTTACGTGAATACAGGTCCTAATTAGGATGTAATATTCTTTAAATTAAATATTATTCTTACCTGATTTTGGTGCTTCATCTCATTTAAATTCCAATAGGTCAATCATCATTAAAATGTTGATCAATGCTGTCTATTAAGGCGAACCTAAAATCTGATATCGCGTATTTTTTTCTGTGTGCGGGGGTTGGGAACATGTGTGCGGACAAATACATACAAGTGTCCGACCGCATGCCCATACACCTTAGAAGGAGCATTGATTTAAGATGCCATCGATTATAAGATACACCCAAATTCATGGACACCAAAATAAAATAAAAAGATTCCTAATCGATGAAATACTGTATTATAAATATTTTTGGTGTCGAACACGAAAGGTTAAATATAGGTTTATTTTTTAAATTAAAATCAATATTATTGCGATGTTGCTATTTCGGAAAATACGTCTTTGATATTTAGAACAAATTAAATTAATCAATTAAAAAGATATTCAAACAAAATCTATCTATCGAATTATTATTTGATTATCTCCAGGATAAGAACGCAGAACTTTAACAATCAAGGAAACTGCCATTACCAATTCCAGTAGATTAATTCTTGGTTTAAGTCCTTGGGGGACTCCAAATTCACCCATTGGTGGATTACTTAGAGATTCATTTGATCTGACTATCTGAGGTCTGTTCGGTGAGTGGCTTTTTACCCATTTGGGGTTGTTTGGTCAATTCCGTTTTATTTTGGTTCTGCTACGAGTTGTTCGTGGGAGATACTGTCGAGTACTTCCCTCGAATCGATGAAAATACCTATACGATTACTTGATTTGTTCAATTTCTTTCTATTATGGTGGATGTTTTGCGGTTGCGTCTTGTGTGCATATTCCCCCAGTGAACCCGAATGGATTCTCATTTATTGTAGAATTGACTTTTGTGATTGAGTTTTGTCTCTTTTGACTGCTTAGATTTTCGATATATTAGATAAATAGTATATTACCTAATTCTCATTTTATATTAAATTAGATTACACTAACAATGTGACTGTAAGTAGTTATCCTTCACTACACACAATAATCTTAATTTTTTTTGGTGAGGTATGACATATATATATTTTTTTTTAATTATTAACATTTGCTAACTATTTCGAATTGGACTGAAATAGTTGATTTGTATTTGTATGTATATTTTTTATTATATTATGAATTTCAAAGCTTGTGCTTTATCTTTTCACTCTACATTATTACTTTTTTTTGTTTTTGAATTTCTATTATATTATGTTTATCTTATGCTTCTGCTTTTTATATCCTTGCTTTTTACTTTATATTATATTTATCTTTATATATTTGTATCTGTATTTTAAGTATTTTCTTTCCACATTATGTCATTATTATGTTTACATTTGTTATGTTTTTTTTCTTTAAACTATATATTCTGTTAATGTATACTTCACCTATCTATTGTAAAAACCCTAAAGGGCGTTAATTAATAAATAAATAGAATAAAATTTATTAATTAAATAAATAAAAAAATAAAAAATGTTTTTTCGTATTTCGTAAATGATGCATTTCCAAATAGATATGGCCATTTTTCCGTTTGGAAATATTCTAGGTTAATATAAAAATATTTTTACTGTACATAGATTTTTTTGGAATATCTTTCTTATTGACTAATTTTGTTACAAAATGTAGTGTATTCTAATATATGCAATAAATAATGCATTTTTAATTTTTCTTTGCAAAAAATTTTAACATTGGTGGTCCCTGGAGTGTTATGTATGACGATATTATGTAGAGCAATTGAAAGATTTCTTAATTCAGTGCTAATTGAGCTACGGTCTTGGGATAATATAAACAGATGCTGATAATTAACCCAGTGCAGTAGTTGCTTCCATTATTTAGTCCATCGGTTCAGGGCTGTCCTGATCAACAGGCAAAGCCACTTTATATGGGCGGCAAATTTGAGAAAAAAGTATAACAAACAAACTAAAATCTGTTTTTTTTTTTAGTTATTTTAATAATTAAAGCAATTGTGTAAGATATATCAATAATTTACTACCTTTGTCTAAGGGTGTTTACCGATGCAATTTTGAAGAAATTAAACTGGATGATGTATACTACTAGTTAGTGCAGGGAAAATGTTACAGGGTGTAACGAAAATTTTGTAATATTCTCTTTTGACTTGTTTCGAAAAATATTTTTGTAATATCTCTATAAACTTAACCAGCGCTGGCATCGAAACCAGGTGCTTCCGAAACAGTTTTGAAATCAAAAAGATTTTGGAGGTTTCTGACAGAATGAATTGTTAAATGATTTAATTATCAATATGAATATAATTCTGATTTTGTAACATCATTATTTGATGAATTAAATGTATTTTTTTTAATGTTTTCCTCTTTAAATAAAATTATTTTTGATCAGAACGTCAAACGATAGAAATAGCGCGCATGGAGTTAAATAGTTAAATTAATAACATTTTGGAATATTTTATATGAGGTTCGCAGTTGAACTGTAATATACAGAGCATTGTTACGTGTGCATCTTTGTAAACACCAATAAGGATGAAATATGCAGATAAAAACATATTTTATGCGACTGTGGTTTGCTACACGCGCCTGAGACATAAAACGCGTTTTTAAAAGCTAAAGCTTCAACTCCAGCTTACAAAAAAAATCACATTGTTGAACTATTTGGTAATCTCTTCGTGGTGCAATATTTTAATTAAAAATATTTTTATTATTAATAATAGTTATTAACTATATACCTGATGATGAGAGGACCTGCTTTTCTCGAAACCATAGAGGTAATAAATAGCAAAAATAGTGTGTGAAGTACAAAACTTAAGTAAAAAATAAAATCAATATTCTACGTCACATACCGTGATTGTGGGTTTAGAAACAAAACCGCCTCCTTCCAATCGACGAAAATATAGAGTGCCACGTTTGAAACTGATTCACTGGCAACAGTGCCAGTTTAATAATTGAAAAATGCTCTAAAAAATATTTTGAAATCAGTTTTAATATTTCCGCTCTGGCTATAAAATCAATAACAAATACATTCATGTTTTTGCCTGTGTTTGCCTGGCATTTTCTCGCTCGTCTAAGGGCGGCGCCCTGTCTCGGGACAGCCCTGCATCAGTGCTTGTGCTGTGTGCTCATTCACTTGTCACATCTTGCCGACGACGACAATACATTGTATTGTGTATGGGCTCTCCTGCGTCGGGGTCTTGTTTATCAACAAGCTAGCCGACGGAAAGTTCCTAACATTTCATTTCAAAGCGCGTTCCTTTCATATAAAACTTGTGCATTGGATTGCTAATACTGAGATGAATATCAAGGTATTTGTATCGTGCTTAGCACACGAACATTGTGAACACAATGTCTCAAAAGTCGGGCTAGAGAGAAATAGCGCATTGCGTTTTCGGTAAATTCCAATTCGGCTCTTACATCAACGTAAAATTGGCGACTTCGCGTCTCATTTGTAAATGCAACGCGCCACATTCGACGGATCGTCGGCACTGCGTACGCCCTTGTGTTTGTTGCAGACTGAATCCGCTGCGGAAGATTGTAGAAGTGAATCTAATGCTGGCTGTAGTATGGTAGATAGAATAAAGGAGTGCTGAGATGGTTTAGTCATGTGGAACGAATGAACGAGGAAAGGATGTTTAGGAAAATATATGAGGCCACAGGAATAGGGGGCGGCCGCGAAAGTCCTGGCATACGACAAATAATTGAGGATGGCCACGTTAAAAGCCTCAACAACCGTATGAGAAGATGTATGAATGTAGCCGAAGCATAAGTGGTGTTCCAAGATAGAAGAATGTGGCGTTCTATCCTCTCTGCCTACCCCTGCGGGAAACGGCGTGATGGTTAGTTAGTTAGTCAGTCTCTCTCCTTACGCTCAAAGGGTGGCAAGCACCAATGTTTTCTTATGAATCGAGCATTTTGACTATCGCGTATAAAGGTTCGCCGCCGCTGGCGTTGACCATAGATGATGACGCGACCCACGACGATGCAGATATCGCTTCTCTCCCGCCCTTTCTGTGGACGGCGTCAATTATTTTTAATTTATTCAAATTTCGTTCCATTTTTCGGCGGCAGCGGGAGCCGCGTCCACGGCGCCGGTGTCACCGTCTGAAATACTGCGTAGTGTTGCCGCAACGGCGAACCTTGAAAATTGGAAAATGGGGCATTTTCCCACACGGCTACCGCCGGCGATGACGACACGTATTGCGCTTGCAACGTGAGTTAACTGGAAACGTGCCTGCAACAATATTGCAACCCTTGAAACGCAATATCGGGTTTAAATATACCTAGATATAACTTTTCTGAATTCGCGAACCACTTCATGGATAAAAATCATTATTTTCATACACGCACAATTAAAATTTTCCACTTAGTCGCGTGTATAGGTAATTAGATGAATGATTTTGAATGTTTAGAAACTAAAATAATTTTGAACTCGGGTATTTATTTGCTTAAAAATATTATTTTTTCCAAATCTTTTCTATTTAATTTTATTCATTAAATTATTAAATTAATTTTAATTAATTTTTAAAAAAAAATTATTTTGATAAAAAATACACGGCAATAAAGTTTTTAAAATAAACCTTACAGATGTAAAGTAAAAAGAATTAAAATGTTGGTTTACAAAATATAAAAAACAATAATACAGCTCAAAAGTAAACAGTTCATAGAAAAATACAGTAAGTACATAAAAGTTTTGGGATTATAAAGTTTGTAGTACAAGCAATATCAGACAGTGGATCCTAATAATTATTATATTGCAGAAAATTTATAAATTAAATGTCAGAAAAACAAAATTACATGTAAGAAAAATAAAACACAATAGAAGCCCCCCGAACAATTGAAAAACAACTTTTAAAACTGTAAATTGAAAAAGAAAATTAGCAAGAAATTATTCAATCAATAAACATTTAAAATTAAGTAAATCATCTGAAAATACATCTGACAGAAAAGAATATGTATTAACATGCCTGTGTAATGGTGAGTTCAATATAATATAATAATAATACATATTTTAATAGCAACATTTCTACACACAATATTCCTTGAAATAATACTCAATATAAATTTCAGGTTTACAGGATAAAGATAACCCCTTAGGTGTTAAGGTATTTTGGCGTGATTGCAACAGTTTTTAAGAGGAAATTAGTGTCAGAATTTTGTGCGAAAACTCGATTTTCAACAATGTGTCAGTTGAAGATACCCTGTTGCAAAGGTACGAAGTATTGATGAACAAAAAGCATGTGGCGAACATTGTGAAAAAAAAATTAACCGTCCGATTCTCGAAACAAACAGTCGTATTCTTTTATTTCTATTTTATTTTTGTACATAGTTTTTTAACACATGACATTACAGTATGATCCGAAAACATTTCACGAGATGAGAACAACAGACACACGCACTTTTAAGGTCGGAAAATTAGAAAATGTTTCCAGAAGATTAAGAGAAGGTTCCAGAATGCTCTAGAAAGTTCTGGATGGAGAAAGTTTCAGAAAGTTCTATAAGGTTCCAAACTGAGTTGCAGAATGTGTCAGCGAGTTTTAAAGGTTCCGGAAAGTTCCAGAGGGTTCGAGAATGCTCTAAAAAGTTCTGGAAGGAGAAAGTTCTACAAGCTATCAGAAAGATCTATAAGGTTCCTAACTGAGTGGGGGAGTGCGTCGGTGGGTTTAGAGGTTCCAGAAAGAATTATAATGCTTTAGAAGGTTCTGGAAAGGGAAAGTTCTAGAAGATTCCAGGAAGTTCTATAAGATTTTGGAATGCTCTAGAAAGTTTTGGATAGTTCTCTCTAGAGTGTTATGATTGTGCGCTAAAATATCTGTTGATATTTTGGCAAAGCGAAGACGGTCCAGCAAGGCAATCCAATCACAGGTGCCGAAACCAGCAAATAAGAGACGTCAACACAATTCTATGCTTAACGAATTATGAACCAGGTACTATATATATATATATAATATATATATATATATATAATATATATATAAAGAAACCCATGTTTCCCTACCCGCCAAGTTTTCTCCACAACCAGTCACAACCACTCACCGGTGGTTATGGTGATGGATAGCCCTTGGTGTCACATCAAAAATATGCGAGTTTGGTGGGGGTGGCTGTGCGTGGGTGGGAGTGGGTGACGAAAATGTGCTTTCTAGCCTATTATTTTATTATGGAAAGGCCGCAAATGTTTCAGATTGTTTCAAAATAGGCGCGCCGACTTTGTCGGTGAGAATGTTCTAGAAGGTTCGCGAAAGTTCTATGACGATGCAAACAGTGTACTAAAAAACCACGCGTGCGAAGCCGCGCGGGCACAGCTAGTATGATATAAAATTGTCGCCATATTGTAAAGACCCTTGTACACCTTTCCCAGCGCGTTAGCGTGCTTATTGGCAAAAACGACCCTTTTTAGCGAGTAAAATCAATCGACAATTCGGCATAGATATCTACATCCCATTAAATGATAAACATTAAAAATTTCATTTTAAATAAAGCTACGCTTGATGACGAATAAAATCGTTGAAATGATAACTCTTTTAAATGTAGCAAAATTTTGAGAAAATACTTTTATATTCCGCTTTGATACTAACCACCGACTGGGGTCTTCCATCACCGACGATCTCGGGAGCCGTGCCAAATTACCGGTCATACATCAAACCGCACGAAGCAGCTTAGTTCCGAAGAATTTCCCCAACACCGTTCGGCCCATAGATTCGCCGAACGGATGAGAACTAGTCACTCACTGGAAAAATATTAGTTTTTTAATGATGTGCATTAGACCTGAAATTTCTAAATTATGGTTTATTTATACAAAAACATCTGCCTATGAATCCTGTCATCTAAATCCTTCTTAGGTTATAAATATAACGTTTCTTATTTTTTATTGCTTTCGGATGTAAATAAATATATATTTTATGTTTTTTTTGTCAATATTGTTTTATGGAATGGGTCCCTGGACGCTTACCGGCTCGATAAGGCGTCTCGAGGCATTCGAGATACGAATCAAAAGAAGAATTCTCAAAATAGTTAGAACTACATAGATACAAATGAAGATGGTTTGGATGAATTAAAAAAAATAAGTAATCAGAACCATGAAAATCCGAAAGCTATAATATCTCGGACATGTGATGAGACATCCAAAAAAGTACGAGATCTTGCTCCTCTTCCTCTTAATGCAGGGAAAGATTACCGGAAGTCGGGGCCCTGGAAGAAGGAGAATATCCTGGCTGAAAAACCTGAGACAATGGTTTGGCCAGTCTACTGAAGAGCTATTCCGGACCGCAGTAAATTAAATGATGATAGATAACGTCTGTTGAACGGACAGGGCATAAGAATAATGTTTTTTTTTATTCTAGACATTGTAATGGGGTTGCTTCCGTAAAAAGCTATAGCGACGATATGGAGTAATTTATAATTATTTATATGGCACCATTAATAAAGAAATATTATATTATACCATTTTTAATAAGGTTTTTGACATTTTTTTAAAGGAAATATAAATGATATTAAAAAATAATACTAATAGGTCGAGAGACAGGCTACTAAAAACGGCCACAGGTATCAATGTACGTATTACGCATAGTAATACCCACACTAACCCAATTTAAACCTTGCAAATTATTTATTTATTTATTTATAGGGTACGAAGTATCATCAACCAAAAATATTTAATAGGCTGTTTGGCAAATTATATTATTAGTTTTAAGAATTTATATAATTGTATTATCATGTTGTGTTTCACTTGTTATTTGATGATATTTTTATCAAGTGTTGAAAACTATTAAGGGTGCGTTATATGTGAGTGTACAGTAAAAATCTATTGAAAAACTAGCCCAACATAAGCGTAACAGAATTTCGGCGAGTAGGTAATCTAAACACCATGAGAATAATATTATTTATGTCCGTTATTTCGTTAGAGAACTCTTTAACTCCTAATATCACAATATATATCCTGAAAACAAAACATACATCGAAGGCTTCAGCGTACATTTTTTCTATAATAGTATTGTAGTAATCGTTCTGTTAAACGTATTTTACTTCATATATGATTTCGTTTTCGCGCTCAAATTAACGATGAACTTTGAGACCGATAAGACTTATATGAGTCATTAAGCCAAGTAAACTAAATCGTTCAAACGAATTCTTTTTGGTGATTTCGATCCACTGATGCAAATCCTCTGACTGAACATCTATTGTTGATTTGGGAATAAATAATTTTGTATTGAAATATCAATTTCAACCAAATTATTCTGTCCAAAAGTTAGTATGTCAAATTCGTGGGTGAGCTGTAATTTAAGAAGATATATTGTATTATTTTAATGGTTTGTACCCTTACATTATAACGGTGAGATCATACTACTAAGTTATACTCATGTTGGCATTCCACCAAAGCGTTATATAATATCAATGCCGCGCAAATGAAATAAATTTTTATTTGGAACTTGGTTTTATGTTTGGAACAGTTTTATTTCCAGGAAAATTTCCACATTCGCTCCGTTTCTTTTTGCATTCGTTTGATGATAGATACATAGTACGGAATGCGAGAATTCCAGATGCATAATTTTCTGTTGGACCACCTGCAAGATCAGGAAATGGAAGATTTCGGTGAATTTAATGGCGATTCTTATTTTTGAAAAACAGAAAATGTTTTATTTCATAGTCACAACATCTATTCATGTTTATACGACGACATAATTGATTGTCTATCGATTATTATCAATAATAATTTTATTAAAATTGATTGTCTGTCATTTCAAATTTTGCTTATTTACACTCTGGAACCCTTAGGAAAAATATAATTACTCCACTTCACCTCTAGGAAATCTCAAAAATCATACCCTCCGCTTGCCTGGATCAAATATTGTATACATCGTTACATTTAAGATCCTTTTATTCTATCTTTTAGTTTTCTCATCTTTATCCTCCTCAGACATAAAGGATAATCATAATCGGTCCATTAATTCATCTTTGACGACAACATTTTTACAGTTCTTAAAATATTTCAAATTTGGGTTTCAACATAGCTCTAATAATTGGTATCTTTTGATGGGGAACTTAACTAATTTGTAAAAGAATACAAAGCATTAATCTGCGAGATTTTTTTTCATCTGTCGATTTGTGTCTCCTATAGACGACACAGAGTCTGAGAAGGTTATGTTTTTACTATTAAAATTAAAGAAATTATTAAAGAGAATGCAAAGTTTTAATTGGTAAAGCTATATATAATATGTACTTAACCCTTCCCTAGCCAAACCAGTGACAGCGAGTCAAGTAAACTTGGAATATTTCCCTAAATATGCTCAATTCTTATTCCTAGAAGTAAATGTGTTTAAAAAATGACTAATAGTGTAAAGCGAATCCAACTAAAAATAATAATTGATTTCAATCCGATTTGAAATTGATACATTGGGTGTTAGCAGTGATAAAATTTGTAGTAAGACTAAAAGAGAACATTTAGAGTGAAAAGAAAAAAATATATACGAATATAATGAATGAAGGGAGAAGTGAAATAGGACTTGGGATGAAAGTAAAATGATTGAATTAATTTTATTTTATGAATTCCACGTATTCTCCCAGCGTCTACATGGTAATATCGCCTCTTGAAATAAATAAAACATATCAAGAAGCAACATAAGACATAATCCTCGAAAATTTCCTTTCTAAAGCGTCCAGTGCTCGCTCGTTCCTCTTAGCCGGTACCCATGTCTACAGCGTGTGTGAACACTGGTCTAACGAACGTTTTGTACACTAATATTTTATTGTTTCTGGACAGCAGTCTAGAATGAATGGATTGCATTAAGAAAGACTGCCGGAAGATTTGGCAAGACCAGGTAAACAAGATACTTATATTAGAAATCTCAAAAATCGTTGAGGTTGCATACGAAGATGCATGAGTATGACTGAGCCGAGAGTTTTGTGTCATGATAAATGCGTTTGTTGCTCCATTGTCTGTAAGAAAGTAATGCATTAATTTAAAGCCATTAAGACAATAATAGGGTTTTTTTCATTTAATGTAGGTACATAGGAATTGCTTGGGTTTTGCTTACGGTAACACGAGTTGATATCATGGCTACATGCGGGTATAAAAGAGTTAAGATTAATATTACGGTCGTTGGACATATTTATGTTTTAAATAAACCGGATATTTTATACGAAGCGTATATTTTACTGAGAAGCGAATCTCGACGTTTCGCTAAAGCGTCATCGGGAGAGCGTCCCATCTCGTGAGTTCGGCCGTTTTATTTAACACATAAATTAATATGCATGCGGGTATTTTCTATCCCGGTGTGCTGAGGGTTAATAAGGACAATTTGTGTCACGAAACTGCTTGACGTGTCGCAGCGTGACGTGTTGAGAACTAACTAAGCGCGTGGTAAACTATCACTGTGCTAGAAAAGAATATGCTGGTACCAGTAGCTAGCATATTGGGAGCGGATGTATAGGTATATCTGGTGTAACTACGTTTACCTAGGCGCAGTATTGATAGGGGCGCCATATTATACATTTTTTACTTTTAGCGAGCACTTGCAATATCTGTTTCGTAAATGTCCATATCAATTTCCTATGTTTTTTTTTTAAGTAGTATTTATTTGCCAGTAACGCAATTTTAACAAGTTCGCCAATATCTTTATAGAAAAAACGCATTGTGAAATGAGTTTAATCAACTTGAAAACATTCGTTCAAACGTAGTTACAACTGAACTTATAGTTAGATCAACATTCTGTTGTATTCTATGAATTTTTCATTAAATCGGAATAAAAATCATATTTAATTTTTCAAGTATTGATAGTTCATTCAATTCAATTTCTTTATTAGTGTTATTACAGAATGAATAACCATATTTTTAACATAGCGCAATACAAAATTTTCTAACATTTTAATACATTCTTATTTTCATCTTTGGCGGGACCGGGATGGGTTGCAATTGCCTCCATGCAACATATTTTAAATATTCTTCTTTCTCTTTAATCACACGCTCTACCATCCTTCTCTTCCCTCATTAGACCATGGTGTCAAATTGTCTTATAAGTTGGTATAAGTGCTATTTTAAGATTTTTAGGCATTTAAATTAGGCATAGAAGAATTTAAGACATTACTTTATCATTGTATATTATTTTTTATTTATATATTCTTAACGTAAAATGGTATTGCTTGCCCAACGTAAATTGGCGTGCGGCGAATTTGGAACTAAAACCCGTCCTGCCCGCACCCGGCGGTAACCCCTCGCCCTGTCATTCAGTACAATTTTGTATTTGCTCGGGAGCTGTGACATCTTGATTACCAATATACTGAATTATTATGTCCAAAACATCCAAAACAGTCCGGGATGGTGCAAGAACAATTGCCAGTGAAGTATTAAAGTTTTGTGAAGCTGAAAAAGCAAATAATGGACCGATGTTACCGTCTGACAGTTTGATAGACAGAACGGCCGCCATTACTGCTTGGTTTCTTTAGTGCTGCCCGACCAAATTTCTGTTAAAGGCTACGACACCGGTCACCGTACATTCTGTATTGTGTAATAAATTTACACCCTGACAACTTCTGTTACGCGACAGGGACGCCCTTCCTCGCACGCCAATTTATAGTGGTCGCATTCTAGGTACTCATATTGGATTTAGTTTGAAAAACAGTTAAACCTTGCAAATTTTGTAACAAGCTTAATTATAAATCGCTTAGTATACTTCTTAAGTTCAATTTTCACAATTTATTTGTGTCTGTCAGCAGTCTAGAGTTTATTATCCCTGGGGGAGATCGTTTTTTTCAGGAACGTATCTATATGTTATGTTTTTTTTATAATTTTACCATTGAAAAATTGAGAAAAACACACAAAAAATTGATATATTGCACATATTATTGAAAAAAGTCATTATTTCATCAGCAGAATCCTCAATTTTGTCTCAGTTTACATCAATTTCATTGGACTATATATTTTTTGTAATTAGTCACGGTATTTTTTATTAAAAATGAATTATATACGAACAGTTTTGTAAGTCTATCCGATTACTTTTCGCTTCACTCGACTTCCTTCGGATTACGGTGCCGCGCTATTCGGAAATTGCGCGAATCGGCGTTTGTCGATTTGGAGAACGGTCCACGCATTTGATTGGTTTACCGTTAGAAAGTTAACCTAATCGAAATCGGTAACGATTTGTTTGTAATGTGTGTACAGGTCGATTTTTTAATCATGGCAATGTCCGGTCGGCCATTCACGAGTCTGTTAATAGTGTATTTTATTTATTATTACAATAAAATAGTAAATATATATTTGTTTAATGTTTAATTATTTTATGAATAGGGCATTAAACAATATGCATACTGAGTATGCTTTGAAGAAAATTGCCATTTTTTTATTTGGAAAAATTTGAAACTCTGTATATACCTAATATCAGAAATGTTAAATGACCTAAAATTTGAAACAGGAATAAAATATACCTAATGTTTTGGTACAAATATTTTCATAGGATGAAACTAAATAAGGATTTTCTATCATAAAATCCTACAAGAGGCGGCGTCGGTATAATAATACTTCAGAAGAAAAATAAAAACAAAAAATTGTTTGATGTACCAAGGACTTAAAATCTTAAAATTAACCTATCGAAAATGATACAAAATACAGGGAATATAAAGGAGTTTAAACTGTAGTGCAAAAAGTTTAATATGTAAATCTTTTAAATGACTAATGATTATGTACTACAATACATTTTATAATGTTTATCATGTATAAAATAAAATATAGAATTAAGTAAACACTGAAATTAATAAAAAATAATATTGACTTCAGCTGAAACTTGTAGGAGAAGAAAATAAATCTTTTTAAAAGTGAATAACATATTATATATTATTAATATAATGGATAATCACAACAATAAATTTTGGAAAGTTCTGATAATATTTATTACCAACGTGTTAAATTTACTTTCATTATAAAAGACAACACACTATGCGCGGTGTATATAACCAATACTATGCGTCAACTGACGTTAAGTGTTGTATTGTTGCAGTACTGTCTAGCGTGAAGCGGTCGCGTAACTTTGTATCTTTCTCGCATAGATAGCGATAACGCACACATCGAACTGTAGCGGTATACGATATATTCTTGAAGCCATAACCAAAAAATCGATCTGTACAATAAATTTGAAAAAATGATCCGTTTCTATGGCGGTTACGTATGTATGGAAGTGTGTGGCAACGTTTTCTTTTTTTATATGTAATTTGTTTAAACTTTCAAAGCGCGTGTACGTGGGTTAATCTCCTAGTTAATTAAGTTGGTACGACCTAGAGGATCAAGATTACATGGATCAGCGACAGAATCAGTTTAAAATTTATCCGAAGTCGTGATGTCTCTGCTATCTTTAATGTCACCGCCAGTGGCGGTTTAGATACATTGCTTGTGGGCCCTGAGCGCTAAAATTGAAAAACATTGTTGTTAGACTAGCAAAATTTAATATTTTTCCAATATAGACACTCAGTGATATTTATTTCAAAATTATTTTTTTAATTACAATTTAAGGCAATTAATGAAAAAAATATACTTACCTACAATAAGTTTTTTTATATACAGGATATCTCATAGCTAATAGCAAAAACTTTACAGGTGGATTCCTGCCTTGATAATGAGTCAAAAATGTTCAAGCAACCGTGATCTAATATAAATAGTTTTTTTCAATATTTCTGACCTATTTTTCTTCAAATTTGAACTATCATTACAGTAACTTATATTGATTATGAAAAATTAGTTCGCTTTAATGTAATTAAAATAAAATGGCAAAATCCTTGTAAAAATACCTATTTTCAATTTTTGCAAGGTTTTTTTATCATTTTATTCGACTTGTATTGAGGGGAATGAATTTTTCGTATTCGATATAAGTTACCGTAATGACACTCCGAAATTTTACAAAAAATAAGTCAGAAATATTGAGAAAAAAATGCAAAATTCGATGTCGCATAGCATCGCGAGCATTTTCTACTCATAATTAAGGCAGGAGACCACCTGTATAGTACTGCAAGTTCTGTTACACCTGTATACAGATTTGTCAATGGCTGACAGTACGAGTAACCTGTCAAGTTTTGTATTATTTTAGTTGAATTTAATGGTATCAACGTCGATGAGGCGAGCTGAGGTCTTGGCATTGTTCGGGGGACTCGAATGCCCCTACTGTTTCGAGGATCCCGGGCGGCCGTCCAGTAGTCCCAAATCCGCCCCTGTTAACCGCCGTAGGAGGCTCGGGCCACGGTGAACGCCGGGCGGTGAAGAGCGGCCGCGGTGAAGCTAACGGTGAGGTCGCACTGGGCCACGAGCGGCCGCCGGGTAACGGCATCGTTTGCAAAATGTTCATTGACACTATTTCTAAAACAAACCGCCTCCGCGCACGATGCAGCCGGCACGTGGTCCCAATAGGCACGGTGACAGTATTAAAGAATAAAGGTACAGATACACATGCTTATTAATGGCATGCTCATTAGCATGCTCAAAACTAGCATGACCTAACAACTGTACACACTTGCTCGTTAGTTAGTTAGTCTCAAAGCTAACAAACGAACACACGTGCTTATTAATGTCATAGAATAGAGAGGAACTCTAGTTCAAAATTGAAACTTTGCAAACTGAAATAGAAAATTCAAGTGAACCGATAAATCAAAACAGTTCCTGGGTTTAATCAAACACACATGCTTATTACTGGCATGCTCTTGTCATAGAATACAGACGCTCTTGTTCAAAATGGAAACTGCGAGAGAGAAAATAGAAAATTCAAGTGAACCAATGAATCAAAATATTTTAGATTTTAGTTTTTATAATTTTTATTGTATGATTTGAATCATTCATGTCTTTTAATAATGTTTCATAAACATTATTTCTTGCTATATCATTTTTACATGGCGGTGACCGAGTATTCCACAGACATTCGTGATTCCCGTAGTAAGTCACGAAAAGTAATGTTTTATCATCTCCCCAACGCGCCATATTTGTTTCATCTGTCGCGTACTGAGAAGATCGCATTGATAATCGATATTAGCCGCGAATGACATAAGCATGCACATAATAAGCAAGCCTGTTCACACATGCTCAAAAGATACCTCTTTTCATGGTAAATGACATTAGCATGCTCATAAATCAACCGGCGGTTGATTTTTGAGCATGCTTATTAATAGCAATGTGCGTACACACATGCCACTAATAAGCAAGGGCTAAAGAAGGTCAATACTGCGCATGCTCACGTGCCACTAATAATAAATAATTAAGCGATTTTAGAAAAAAAAATATTCTGAAAGGATTCTAAAAAATTATCAAGTTTCAATACACACATTGAGAGAGTACGGGCATTATCCCTAGCTTTACCCAACCGAGTTCCTCCAGGGTATGCTTGGCTATAACAGTTTAGAGACTAGAAGGAATATGTATTTATTTATTTAAAAATCCTTGTTTACAAATAAGATACTTAATACTAATTTAACAATAAAACATAAGATAAAACATAACATAATTTACACATTTTTTTGTTTTGTTTAATTTGTGGATTATGCCACTCTACTAGGCTACGCCTGTCCCAGAGTGGCGTTATAGCACACAATTATAATATTTTTTCGAGTTCGTCAGTAGTATTTATTTTCATAAGGTAGTTATTATGTATCTATAGAGTATCAAGTGGAATGTTAGTGAAAGTTGAGTTAGTCATAAGTCCAAGTGTAAATATGTGTAGAATAATTGTTTAATGTAAAAAGGGTTAAAGTTTTGTTTAAGATTATTTTTTTGTTTTTCTTAATTAATTAATTAATTTATATAGGTATATATTTTTATTTAAAGACATTATTACGCAATTACAGTAAGTAAATTTTCAGTTGCTGTTCTACCTTTGGAGGTAAGCCAGTTGTTTGCTAAAGCTTTTATTTTATTAATTGAGTATATTCTTATTTCCGGGAAGTCTGTTTTAAATATGTTCAATATTTTAGGCCCTATGTATGAGTAATTTTTCTGTCCATGTGTTGTCTTAGTTTTTGGTATTTCGTCAAGGTTTCGTAATGCTTGTCTAGTATTATGTGAATGCGAGTTACTGGTTGCTGTTAGGTGGTTTGTGTTTTTGAATGTAGAAGATGAGGGTAGACTTAACGAACAGCTGTCTAACGTCCAGTACATTAAATTCTCTGAATAGTCTGTCTGATTGGTATGTGAATGGTTTCTTATTAATGACTCGGAGCAAGGTTTTTTGTGCCGTTATAGCTGGTTTTAATGTGGTTTTGTAAGTACCTCCCCAACTTGGAATCGCATAGTTCAAAAATGACTGGGCAAGAGCATAATAGATAGTTTTGAGTTGCTGTTTATTAAAAATATTACGTATGGATTTAAAAAGGTAAATGAGTTTTAAAAGTTTTCCCGATAATAGTTCAATGTGAAGTTTCCAGTTTAGGTGCCTGTCTATTATGATTCCCAAGTATTTCACACTATCTGCATTTTCCAAGGGGGTGCAATCACAGTTTTGGTGTTGGCAATCATGCATAGTCAATTTTAAATCGCTAGATGGCTGCCCTCTTTTATCTATGCTGAATGTCAAATACTTAGTTTTTTTTTATTTGATTACGCATTTTTATCGATTGTTGCGCGGTGTGATCGATAACCCTAAAATTATACGTTTTGTATGTTCCTGATAATTACCTAAGACAGCATCAGCATAGATTGTTTCACATTCCAATATACAGGACTAACCTGCCAATGGTTATGCCTGTTGGAAGACCTACTGCTATGCTGAACAATATTACTCTGGATTAAGTCTGTTCCATGTCCCTAAGTGGGTTTTTCAAAGCGGGATTCTCCTACACCTTTGATATGAATGAATTTATATTTTATATTTTCTCACTTGTTAATAATATTTATGAATTAAAAATATGTTAGTAATGTATATGTTATATTTAAAATAAATAAATTGAATTGAATTAAATTGTATTGAATTAATAAGATTTTCAATATAATAAAAGTAAAAAATTCTGCGATCGGCAAATTAAAATTATTATTACATTATTCAGATGTTAATATTTCATAATATTTCGTGTGATAAATAAAAATTTTCCAAAATATACTTTTGCGTACATTTTTTAGGCTTCAATGAACTGAATGTACGTGCTTGGAAAATAGCGATTGATCGCATATCTATACCGATTACTATTATTAACGCTTGGCGACCGGCACGCCAGGTTAACTATACGAGTAGGTAACTACCGATCTCATCACGCACGGGTTAAACTATACCGTGGTATGCGTCACGGGCTAACTGTTAAGTGGGCGGAGTCGAAATTGGAAATAGAATTATGATCGACCGTTAGTAAACATTCAAAATATTTTCTCTCTGGATTCATATGAAATCTATGATACAAATGACGTTAGAGTACAACGTAAATATATCTTATTTATTTATCTTGATTATTTAGTTCCACACATAATGCTGTGTGGACTAATACATGATTTCACTTAAACATGTTGCATTCCATTTACTCATTTAAAAGTTTTTACAATAAAATTTTTGCACTCCTGTTTAAACCTCCTTATATTAACCGTGTTTTGAATTTCCTTTGGCAGGCTATCGAAGATTTTTAGACCTTTGTACATCATACAATTTTGTGAGGTGTTTTTCTTTTTCTTCGGTAGTCTTATGTTGTCGCTTCCTCTTGTATTGTAAGAATGAAAATACCTATTCAGCTTCATTCTGTAAGTATTTGGTGCGTTTAATTTATAATCCGTGTTTAATTTTAAATATTTGCATCATCACATTATACTTTATTCTTTGGTTTATGAAGATAATATGATTCCACAATACACTTTTTATGATTGATAAACAAATTATAAATAAACTTCAGAACAAAATAAATCAACAAATACAGTGAAGTAGGACCCATCACAGAATTTATGAGCAAAAGCTCCATATCGCCCCTGCACTTTTGCCATTCATATTGGCATTGTTTTAATGCTAGACTGGTTTCCTTCCTACGCCGCAGATGAAGCAAATGCAAATGCGTTCATACTGCGCGCCAGGGGAGTCTGTGCACTATAATCTTCAAATAAAATGAAGAAATGTGTTGCAGTCAAGAAGATTAAAGATACACAATATCACCGCGCAAGTGTGGAGCGCGCTGTTAACTTGTCAACTAGATATGTCGTACAAATAGTGGGCTTCGGTGCGGCTTAATATTGAGAATTTACAATAGATTTAAGACAAATATCACAATTTCAGTCTTGTATCAAAGAATTCGGAAAATAATCTTCACGTTGTGACGTTTGCGTCTTTGTAGAGGGTGTATTTTGGGGTGAAGTTTTGATTTTGAAGAAGTTTAAATCGAAAGTTAAAAAGAGAGGCTTTAAGAAAAGTTCTAAAAGCGATTTTACTTTAAGTTCATTTATTAAAAGTCTAATATATTATTTGAGATCTGCTTTTGCAAGCTCAAAGCTATGTTTAAAATTTATTTACGTGATTGAATTAAGTTTACGTTTAGTCTAACATATAATTTGGCCAGTAATTGTCTAGTGATAGTAATTTAGGACTCCTCGATGTGACGCGGTTACCCGGTACTTTTGGTAGCGTAGCAGAAGAAATGCCATTGTATTCATACGAGGCGAAACTAACCTAACATTATTAACGCGCAACATGAGCCGGACTCAATACGACGATCGATTGAACAGACTGACAAAATCGCCTTTCTTGGCGGCGCAACCGTCACTTCCTCGCATCCGGTAGCGGCGTCGCGAACATAAATATGTCTACGTAGATTTTTCGCCTAGAACGAAGCCGCCTGGTTACCGAGGTCTCATATTAGCACCTGTGGACGGATTCCACGGCTGAGCGCGGGGTCACGATTACGATGGAATATTCAGATAGATAAATACCACTTGCGAAATACAGCCTAGGGCGCTATGAGTATAACTTGGTATCCACATAATACAACCGACGGTACATAATAGGAACTTAGCGCTAATATTGCGCAACAACACGCAATATTTATTTTTATTACGTATTTTTTTTAATGCAATAGTATACTGGATCTGCCGGTCATCCAGATTAGATAAATCACGGTCGATTAATACACGGTTATACTTATTAAACACACACACAATACTCAAAATGCAAATTAACGGCTGGGTTCTCCAGAATACATACATACATACAATGCTTACAACTGGCGCGATCGGTGGTCTTCGGCCTGATTTATCTGTTCATGGTATATAGTGGAAAGAGTAAACATATATTCATAACAACTAGGCGCAACAGAGGCTCAGGGCAAGCTTTGTCTGACATTATCACAGCCCGAGATTCTAAATCGAAATTTTTGATTCTTTCATAAGTCATATTTTATAAGAGGCAAGTTGATTCTGATTTTACTTTTACGTAGATTTTAGGTTACCCTTCTCTACGAAAGGGGGTACAGCCCCAGCGACAACGCTGTACCCGGTAGCTACCACCTGCGTAATTTAATAGCTTCCCATGCTAATCTGCAGACCAAGATCAAGCCGAGACTCTATTGCTCCTGCTGGAATCCCCCGAAGTCCTCGCTTCCCGGCGACAAACATATCAGGAAGAAATCCCGCGTCTGATATTAAGGTTTGTATATTGTCCCGCGGGGCAGTCAAATTGACTGGTGTATATGATGAGGATCCCACGTTGCGGCTACATGAGCCGGATTATTATGATGTTTACTGCTGATTAAAGGGCTGAATGAACTAACTGGGTGACTGGAAAAGACTCTCCCTTGAGCGCGTCAGTCAGAGCCATGTTAGCATCGCCAAATATAGTTGATGTGATTGATCCCACGGTGTAGTCTTATTGACTAGAGATATTAAATGATGGTAAAACAGCATGATTATTACAGTTGATTGTGTAATTCCTGATATGTTTCTCGCTGGCCGGGAAAGGAGAACCCCGAAGGTCTCTGTATACAGCAAGTTAGAAAAGGTGGTGAATGATGAGTATGATGGTGTTAGTAATGTCCTCGCGCAGTGTATAGATTATTAAATTGCTTCCTGCTTCTCATAGTTGCTCGTCCATGCGGAACGCCCTGTCTCGTACGTTGATGAGGTCTCAAACGAAGGTTTTGATTGAGGTACGGCTACCTGAGTCTTATAGCTGACATTCATGAACATTCATATCCGGAATTCGAGCTCGTCGGGCCAAGGGGAGTGAAAGAACGTAGGGGCTTCTTCCCTCCGGCTGTGTTTGAGGCACGACGCTCTGGTCCGATTCGAAATGCTTCACCTTTGCTTGACTGAACACATTTTAACTGTGTGGAGGCTTTGCGCAATTCTACTTAGACCCACCCAGAGTGTCCCCGCAGTCCCGTTCATCCCCTGGACCGAGAACACGCACCCCGTCATTTGATCCCAGTTACATACAACTATCTGTATCGCGAGTGTATCTCATTCTTCAATCCCCTTCACTATTCCATTTATACAACAATCACGTGACTAACCTCGAGAGTCTAGCACCGGTAATAAGATCTCATTATGCTACGTTGGAAGTTAACATTGCATAACCGGACGGAATGCCTATTTCCCGCGATCATATTCAATTTGTAAAACGCAATAATATGTATTTATATATGTTAGTAAAACGTTTGAAATGCAGAATGCACGTATGATGACCTCGCTTCTATCCTAAAGATAATTAAGATATAATCCCGACGTTACGTCCCGACATCAGTACTAATTTGTTTCCGCGTCCGTTACCGTCGAACTCTGAACCCACGTAATGAAATGAATAGTGACCATGAGACAATGACAAATTATATAGCACGAACATTCCATTTGATACACATAAGAAAATAAAGAATAAATAATATTAAAGGTTCTTATCTTATTTCTGTAGTTGGTCTGCTTCTGAGATGGCATCCTGATCCGAAGTAATATAACGAGTACTCTACAAAATTGAGCAATTGCCAGCGCTTGTGTAGCTCTTCACTTCCCTTGTATATATATTTTAATATCAGCGCCTGTAAAACTGTATTAGATCCTAGAAACAAGAAAACTATTCCCTCTACGCCGAGCACATACAGAACATAAACCCCTTCAAACTAGTTCTTCTACGCCGTACAGTGACATCACGTGCAGACATAAACAATATAATTACAATTATGCTTGCGTCCCGCCGACTGGACGCCTATGTTTTCCAATAACAACTTTCCTTCTATAATATAATATAAATAACTAAATATATGAATATCAAATTTAAATGACTTTCCATATGAACAGCGACAGAATTAAATATTTCATAAGCGTTATGCAATAATCCACCCGCTGGAATTCTCACAGCCGCAATATTACGATTTCTTGTATATTAAAATCTGAAGCGCGTATAGTAATAATTATCCCTAGGCCCAAAATACGTAACAAAACAATCCACAACATGTACCAATACTTGTTACGATCCAGAAAGTTCCAAATTGAATACACGAAAAAGGCAATAGAAATAAACAATATTGAAAATGCTTAGCTGTATCTTCGAGTGTTGCTGCTTCCGTGACTCACTGATGGTATTTCGTGATGGTCCTCTCTCCACAAGAGCCTCCGGCCGACGTTGATGCTGAAGAAAGAAGAAGAGCGATCCTCGAATTTGTATGGCTTATATAGTCTATATTTCTCGCCATTTTTGACTCCAACCAACGTGTAAAAAGCAAAGTCTAACTCAGAAAGCCGCTGATTCGTCGAATTCGTTCCGCGAATCCACGTTCTTGATAGGCTAGATTCGGTGCTCACGGCCCGCGTCTGTGATTGGACAATCTCGTTAAACAAAATAACATAAAGCCTGCTTTACACGCCCGCGTGCAGAGATAATAAAGCTCGTCCGCACCTACCTATCCGGCAAAATATTTAATTATAGAGTATTTAACGGTTTGTGAAGCTTCTCTTTATTATAAACTTTAGCAGATAGATATTTTCGTATAATTTTTCAGCAATGTCTATTTGAATAGGCCAATATCGTTACAGCTTCCCCCTGGGGCGGCGCGGTACGATCGCACGAGCAGGAACGCGTCGCCACAAACATAGGTAGCTATTAGACCCCTTCGTTCCTTCGTTTGGCATCATTTGGTATACCCTTAGAAAATTCATCCGCGAACCAGGTGTTGCAAGTAGCTATGGTAAGACGTATTAGCTAAATTGACTAAGTCCTACGCGCAGGCATGTTAGAAAGTTAATAAGAAACCAAAGATCCGTATCTACATCATTTAAACAGCAAGTAAGGCTCAAATACCCACAATTAATCGAAAGTAGCTAGAACGTCTCATACGATCGCGCCCGTTATTCAACTAGATCTTGAAATCTTCAACATTGTATAAGCAATCCTGCTTATAGCTATGCTTCCCCCGTTCTGAAAGAATTTGATTTCATGTTAGAATTTCGTCCCCATGTAAGTGTTCATCAACACGTTATACCATTGTACACCCTTCCCCCATCTAAAATCGGTCCGTTCTATCCACACTTTCTCTCTCAAAACGCGTTCGCCGCAAGTTATTAAAATAGCACGCCTTACTACAATAATCTACTCCCCATAATAAAGAAGTAGTTTAGCACTCCCGACGATCCCAAACGCACGCGTTCACGCAGTGATGAAAACGCCTTGCTCTTTTTTTTTTTTTTCTTTCGCTCGCTGTCGGTAATGGCTGGTCATCCCTTGGAAAATTTCTTTGGATTTCGCGTTTGCAAGCGACTACAGTTATCTGTATTGAATTGAAATGTCTGAGCCCTATGTATGGGCATACTTTTCGCAATCTTTATATGGAGGGGGCCCCCGCTCGCCCCCTTTGGTAGCCCACAACCCTTGGTGACCTGGGCTTCCCTTACAATTTTTCCAAGGGGTGATAGCCACCCTCGCGCCTTAAGTATTATACATAGTCGGTTTGAAAAATTAAAGGTCGTAAATAAATGTGTACATTACAGGGATTGAACAGTGTATGGATACATTTGAATAATCAGATACATGTATTATAATCAATGTCGTATTTAAATAATCTTGTATAACTAGTAGTATAAAATAATGTATAATTTAAACAGGAAACAATTGAGTATGATAGTTAGAAACCATAAGGACAGTAAATAACGATCCAGAGTATATTAAATCGGCCCCATATCTCTAATAGCCGTAAACAGATGTACATACTGAGTAAAATATAACCATAGTGAACAAATAGAACTCTAAATAAGCATATAAACAAGAGGTGAGCAAGAATACATGTGTTACCAGTCAGTACAGTAAGAGGAACCTGATGTATATGTAAAGAAAAATCACAATAAATTTAAACAATCGGAAGCGTGTATAAGAATAAAATCACGAAATACAAACAAAGACAAATGCAGTTAATTTTACATAACCAGGTGTACATACTAAACAGAAAATTAGCCACTCGAAATCGATAAGGACCGCAAGTGTGTGTAATAAACAGCGGTACATGTGTAATTAATCAGTACAACAAGAAGAAATCGATGTAAAAACTTAAGCAAGAACCACAATAAATTTAAACAATCGGAAGCGTGTATAATAATAGAATCGTGAACAATAGACAAAGACATATGCAGTTAATTTTACATACCCAAGTGTACATACTAAACAGAAAATTAGCCACTCGGACTCAATAAAGACAGCAAGTGTGTGTAATAAACAGGGTTACATGTGTAATTAATCAGTAAAACAAGAGGAAGTCAATGTAAAAGTTAAGCGAAATAAAACGAAGTACAAATCATACAAAGAAATACAGGAAATTAGAATATCTAGAATCATAGAAATGTGTATAATAATCAATGTGAATAATATTATATGCATATAGAAAGAAAAGGTAAACTCCCAGCAATGTTAATCAGTGCAGTTTCAGCGCGTAGGACAGCGTGATGAGTCGACGCGCGTGCCCACAACTACCCCATATTTGACTAGCCCGTAACGAACCACTCCTGCGGCCCAAGCTCTCAGACGGAACTCGGGCCCCCTCCTTCTCCCCGCTCCTCATTTTCATCGTAGTATCTAGACAAGTGAACCGCACCATAGTCGCCCCTGATTTTATTAGTGCCGGGAAATATAAGCGTATATGTGTTGCTATATGGAACCGCCGCTACCCGATATGGCCCTTCAAACAGAAGTGAAAATTTGCTTGTCTCCTTGTTTAGAGCGCTCGATTTCGAGAATCTGCGTAGCTTGACTAAGTCTCCGATATCGTAGGTGGACAATCGTTTCCTCTTTTCGAACGCCAGCTGTCTAGTCCTCGCGCTTTCCCTAGCATTCCTCCTCACTGCCATGCGCACTACTTCTATGTTCAGCGGCTCCTCCGACTGCTTCAGGTACTCATCCAATAAGTAATGAGGTCTCCTCCCGAATACCACTTCATTAGGCGCATAGCCGGTGCTGCAGTGCACGGTGTCATTGTAAGTGTCCTCTATGCTAGTCACCCAGTTGGGCCATTGAGTATGTCTGTCGTGGCAGTAGGTCCGGAACATTCTCCCCAATTCCTTGTTAACCCGTTCTGTACCATTCGGTCCTGGATTGTGGACGGAGGTGTGCATTTCCGCGCAACCTAGACTCCGCAACCCCCTCTTCCACTCCTTGGACGCATATTGCGGCCCATTGTCTGTCAGTACGGCCTTTATCCTTATTATGCCGGAGAAGTCCCCGATGCACCTTACGGCTGCCTTGGAAGTTGCCGCCTTCAATTTGTACAGTTTTATGTACTTGCTGAAGGCATCCTGCACTACCATCAGGTACTGTACCCCCCCAATACCTCGTGGTAATGGCCCATACAGGTCCGCCATTACTATGTCCCCCACATCTTTGGTTAAGATCGACCTACCGGGTCCAACGGTAGGCCTGTTGTCTTGTTTAGCCAGTTGGCATATTCGGCAAACACGGACGATCTCTCTCACCTTCCGCTGCATCTTCGGCCAGAAAAACCTCCCCTTTAGTATGCCTAGAGTCTTGGGGGCCCCACAGTGTCCCATCTCGGCATGCATAAAGCGCACCAAGTCAGCTTGGAGGTCAGATGGTATTGCGATCACCCTTGCCTTTCCCCGCGGGTAGTAATATAGCACTCCGTCCTGTTCCCGGTAATACTTTCCGTATTTAATAATTATCCGTTCGTGTGGTCCATATTCACCCCTCAAGTAAGCAGCTATATTTGCAAGATATTCGTCCCTTCCTTGTTGGTCCCGTAGGTTTCCCAGCCGTCTCCCCATATCGACCCTACCTTCGACCATAAATGAAGCAATCTCCGGACAAACCTTTCTGCCTTCCTGGGCGTTCTCAACATCCTCTGGAAAGCGTGAGATCACGTCAGGCACCACGTTCTCTGCCCCTTTGATATACTCTATCCTATAATTGAACTGGTTTAGAAACAATATCCAGCGTGTCACTCGCCCGCTATGCAGCTTCCAGCCCTTCAAGAAAGTTAGTGCTTGGTGGTCCGTTCGGATCACAACCTCTACGCCCCTAAGATATGTTTCGAATTTTTGAAGTCCGTAGATGATGGCCCAGAGCTCCTGCTCCGACACTGTCCAGTTTAACTCCGCTCCCGAGAGTTTTTTGCTGATAAAGCCTATTACATTGTGTTCACCCTCCTCGTCAAGCTGGTACAACACGCCTCCTATTGCGTACCCAGAACTGTCAGTTTGTAGATAATACGTTTTGCTGGGATCATGGTGATGCAGGATGACTGACTTGAGGAACAGGGACTTGACGTTGTCGAACGCCTCCTGTTCTGTCCGTGTCCATACCCATTTCACGTTTTTCTTTAATAGCTCGCACAGCGGGACCGTCGCCTCCCCATAGCGGGAGACAAAACGCCGGTAGAAATTGGCCAGGCCCAAAAAAGCCCTCAGATGTTTCTGTGTCCTCGGCACTGGGTACTTTCGGATAGCATTTACCTTGTCAGGGTCCATCCGTATCCCTTCGGGTGTCACTATGTGTCCTAACATCCTCACCTCTGTGTGTAGAAACTGGCATTTTCCCAAGCGACAGGTCACTCCAGCCTCCCTAAGCCTCGTCAATACTTGGTCGATATGCTCTAGGTGCAAGTTTAGATCCCCACAAGTAAAAACAGCTAGATCGTCCAGATAATTAACGCAGAAGTCGCGCACTTCCGGTCCCAGGATTATATCCATCGCGCGACTAAAGCTGCCCACCGACGTCTTAAGTCCCTGCGGCAAGACTTCGTATACGTAAGACTTTCCGTCGAATAAAAACCCCGTATATTTCCTGCTGTCACACGTTAGAGGAATCTGGTAGTAAGCATTGTTTAGATCCAACGTCGATATATACCGGACGCCGTGAAACCTCTGTAAAATCTCCGAAGTTAATGGGGGCTTTTCTATGTCACCCTGCATCTTAGTGTTCAGCACTCTTGCATCTAACAATATGCGCACGCTCCCATCTTTCTTCAGTGTATACGTTAAAGGGCTGGCGAACGGTGTTGCTTCCCTTCGAATTATCCCCATTTTTTCCATTTCCGCGACTCGCTCCCTCACCTTTCCTCTATACGCAAACGGCACGGGATATGACCGCCTCACGAAGGGCGTCTCATCGTTCATCACAATTCTGTGTTCGTATAAGTGTGTCCGGCCTGGCTCGGTAGAAAATCCACTTTCATTCTTTATCAGAACTTCCCCCAATGCTAACTCCGTCGCCGCGTCGAGCCCTAATTCGTGAATAAATTCTTTGATGTTCAGTCTAGCCGATTGTACTTCCCCGGCAGCATGCGTCCCACTTATACTGTCGCACGTGTTAACGCTTGCCCCTACTGCTTCGGTCCGTCGCACGTTGGTTCGCAGTAAAGATACCATCAAAACTCCTCCCTTTGTTGGCACCAACAACTGCGGGTCCGTCCCGCATCGGATTTCTGCTCGGTGCTCTTCGAGCCAATTATATCCCAAGATTACAGGTCGTATTAGCTTCGGCACAATTAAACACGGGGTGTTAATCACGTGACTTGGCTGCCCGATTCCTAATGGTAACAGCACCATCGTCGAAACCGTCTGGCTTTTCTGCCCTATGGCACCCTTCAAGCAGACCGCGCTAATAGGAAAAGTGGGGAATTTTTGTTCGTCCTTAAAGTGGTCACGCCAATAGTCCTGCGAAACGCACGTGATCTGACTCCCAGTATCGATTAAGCAGAAAACTTCGTGTCCGTTAGCCACAGCTCTCACCTCCGGTAGCGCTGGCAAACCCCGACCCGAATTACCGTCGCCTTCAACGTATTCCGGATCATCGAAAATTGAATTAAAACCGGGCGGTGCATCGGCCCCGCACAACGCGCCGACCCGCACGCCGTCCTCGCATACGCTCTGCAATACCTGTACCAGATCCCCTACGGCCCTATCTTGTTCCCCCACTCCCTCAAAATTATATCCTAAACCGCTCCTTGCCTTTCGCGATCCAACCATTATCGGAGTTACTATTCCTTGCTTCATCTTCCCTATCCCTTCTCCAGGCCTCCAGTTGTGTTTCAACATTATTTTTACAGCTACATGGCTTCCTATCGTTGCTGTAGGGCCTCCTCGTTCGCGACCCGAACTTAGGCCTGTTGGTTCGTTCGCGCACAGTTTTCCGTCTCCTGTTCGGTACACCCTGTATCGTTGCTGTCATTGCTAGTGTCGCTGTACTGCGCGGTTTGCGCATTTACAAATTGCACCGGGCCCGGTCCTTCTCTCCTCATCCTCTTTGGTGCTTCACGCTCTACTTCAATTTCATCAGCCCTGTTATCCATCCTCCTTTTATTATTCCCCCTCCTATTGACGGATGGTTGTTCACGCCTGTCCCTCAGCGTCCTTCGCGGCATGACCACCATGTTATCCAGGCGTCGCAATAGTTCCACCGCCTCAATTGAGGTTCCTGGTTCCCGCGAGAACCACAGCGATTGAGTTTCCCTCGGGAAGTGTCTCATGATTTCGTTGACGATAACCGATTCCGCGCCAGGGTGCGTCAATGACTGGGTCAGCTCCCAATAGTGTGCGAAGTGGGCGACCATGTTCCTCGCCCCCATTGGGTCCCAGCTTGCTTCCGCTAGCTCTCTCCTCAACCTTCCTTGCCTCACTTCACCCCAGTAAGTCGCCGTGAAGTCCCTGTCGAAATCTGCATAGCTGCTCCAACGTCCCTTATACAGCCGCATCCAGGATCGGGCGTCTCCTACCATACTCTCCATCGCCACTTCTAGCTCCCTTCCCCCTTTCCTTGTTCTCCTTATGTACTCTTTCAGATCCTCAAGGAAGTGGACAGGGTTCTGCTCCCGCCCTGAAAACCTCGGCTTCTCATGAGCTGGCATCAGCTCCACCATTTGCCTGGAGGCCCCTTGGTCCTCTGGTCCGGTGCTCAACCCTGAGCCCAAGTGCTAGTTCCTGCGGTCAGTTTTTCCAACTCAACCACCTTTTCCAGTATCGGAGCCATTGCGCTTTGTATTGCCCGCGTTATTTGTTCCATGCTAATAGCGACAGTAGTTTTCCTCCCTCCTTTACTGGTACCTGCTTGATTCCCGGTTTCTGCCATAATCACTTATTCTAAGATTTTCACTAATCCCACTAACCACACTCGTTCCGCTCACCAATGTCTCTCTACGATATTAACGCTGTTTCCAGATTTTGTCCCCTTCCTTGCCTCGTGCGAACGCCTGTAGCAGAGAAAGAGACCATCGATTAGCACCATCGCTGGGCTGATACTCCGCTCCCCCAATGAACGTAAACCGCGATAAGATTTAAAATTCCAGAATTGTGTTCTATGATTTGATGTTCGTCTCATTCGTGTGAGCCAAACAACCGACTTCCTAATAGAACCACACATCGATCTCAATATTCCTTGTACGCGAGTTAACATGAAGATGATGATACTTGCTATCCACCCTAAAAAGAAAAGGTGCAGTCCGCCTCCAAATTTTCTAATGACTAGTCGCAAATGGAAAGGTCTCTTCGATAACCGCTGAACGTATACGTACCTATAACCATTATCTGTTTCGACTAACTGTCCAGCTAACCCTCAAGAGAGATACTCAAAGACGATGAATATTTGTTAAAGAAGTAGACCTTCAACCGTAACCCAGTTGTCAAGATGGTTCCCAATAATTATTCCTTGCTATCCTACAATGGTATACCCCGACAAGTGTTCCCCGTCTTGTAACACAACTCTAATTCCCCCTTCCCCCAAACTATACACCCCCTTCTATTTCTAACTTGTATCGTCCTGTTTTAACCGAGTGAATGGTCAACCGCATATTCCTACTACGATTGCAAACCGCGACAAATGAACTCTAGTACCCCGCCTGTGTTATGAACCTTTTGCATATGCGCAGTGCATTTCCTATTACGTAGAATCAACCTATTGTCCCCAATATTCTACGCATAATATAATGACTGCCACAATTTATTGTTGGTGTAATATGATGAAGAAGAGGAAGAAGAAGTTGCAAAGTAGTGGATGACAACAGAAGAAGAAGAAAATGAATCCATTGAAAGGCATAAGATAAAGAAGAAAAGTCACAACCGAGTGTAGTAGTAGATAAGGACGAAGAAGAAGAAGTCGAAGATATAAAATTAAAAGAAGACGCGAATATAGTAGTAGGTAAAGAACAAAAGAAGACGAAGAAAAGACGTAGAAAACAATCGAAAATTATAAGATAAACGGAAGAAGACGACATGAATGTAGTTATAGGAAAAGAAAAAGAAGAAGAAGAAGAAGAAAGTGGAGAAGCAATTGAAAGATATACCATAAGACGAAGAAGCAGTTGCAACGCATTGTAACAATTGCTATTTATAGAAGAGAAGGCGTTTGAAAAGCAAAGCATAAACGGTATGTATTCAAAGAAGAAGAAGACTAGAGTGAACATAACCAGTTAAAACCCTTTGTATCATAGAAGAAGAAGACTGTTGAAGTCAATATAAATAAAGGGGGAAAGAAAATATGTATATAACCGTTAACATATACGAACAAGAAGAAGACGAAGAAGAAGAAGAGGAAGAAAAGGGTAGGAACAACCTCTTCGATAATTGTAGAACGTAAAAGTATATATAACTATTATCCGCCTCAATTAACTTTCCCGCTAACCCTCAAGTATGGTATCTAAAGATGACACGTGTTTGTAGAAGAAGTGGATCCAGATGTCAAGATAAGTTTCCCACAACTATTCCTTACTAACCTGTCTTCCCCCCAGGTTGTTAAGCGTTTGCCAAATAATCAAGCGCGAATCCTCCGTATAGTGTAGTCATCACCAACACTGATATCCACATAAGATGTATGTGTGTAACTGAATCAAGAGTTCCTGACATATAATTCGGCTTGCTATACGACTGGAATCTATTCAAAATCCAAACGACTAATCTTCCTACCCTAATCTAAAAGTAATGGTCACGACGACACATGTAGGTGAATGAAGCTAATGATGATGCTATTACTATATAAAAGTTTTTTTTTTTCAAAGTCCTCCTGGAAAAATTTATTTCCAAAAGAAACTCAAATAATTATTTCGTGCAAAAATGAGAGTCTGTGTTCATATTACGAACAAGTTTATTAATCTTGCATACTTAGCGTCCATAGATCAATAAGTATAAACAAATAAATCAATTTACATAACTAGAACCGTATATAAATGTGTATAACAATTAAGAACATATTTAGATAATTAAAATAATTAAGAACCATAATAAATCAATGAAGGAAATTATTATTTTTCAATTAATTCAGCAACATTGTAGATTGACATTTTATCTTTTAGCGACAATTGTAATATAACACCTTGACGATACAAAGTCACTCCCGAACTAAGTCAACAACGCCCTTGAAAACGCGCGGACCTGTGTGAGTCTCTGTACATATACTCCGGCCGACCCACTAACACACGTGTGCCGATGGTTACCGTCGACGCAGAACAAATGCGCAGTCCGATCAAATGCGTACAAAATCGAGTCACGTGATATCGTCGAGCGCAAAACGCTAAGGCAAAACATCGCACCTGTCGTATTTTCTTTAAACTAAACTCTAACCCAGCCCAGAAGGTTTGCGAATCTTCCAACAGGTGGCACTGTTCCAGTGACCCAGTGTTAAAACCTGTTTATTATATAACACATAAAAGTTCGTTGCCCTTTCTTATGTAACTCCCAAGAGCAATGACCGCATGATTTATAATTAGGTCATTATTTCAAGTTCAACCAAGCAGATGTTTTTACAAAGACGATGAAAGTACTATTTTAGCGAATCAAAGAATTAGTTTAAGATATTTATTACGTGTCTTTCGCGCGCGTATTTCATTTTAGATTATCGGCTTGGTCGTAAAGTGTTCAAGCATATCGTTATTCGAGATAACAGTTAACATTAATGTTTAACATATAATTTTTTTTTTTTTTTTTTTTTTTATGTTTTCGCGCAGACATTTTAATTGCTTCCTAAGGCTCGTGTGAAGATACATCTATACGTAAAATGTTCAAGCGAATCTAAAATAAAGGTTATGTCACCGAAATTTTTTTCACATCTATTATAACAATATGAATACGGCTTTTCGACTGGCTTTGGGACGTTACTCTCCTGGTCACGTGGCGTCAAATGTGACGTTTGCGTCTTTGTAGAGGGTGTATTTTGGGGTGGAGTTTTTTTTTGAAGAAGTTTAAATCGAAAGTTTAAAAGAGAGGCTTTAAGAAAAGTTCTAAAAGCGATTTTACTTTAAGTTCATTTATTAAAAGTCTAATATATTATTTGAGATCTGCTTTTGCAAGCTCAAAGC
The DNA here is from genome assembly GCA_016648135.1 of Agrypnia vestita. Classification (NCBI taxonomy): domain Eukaryota; kingdom Metazoa; phylum Arthropoda; class Insecta; order Trichoptera; family Phryganeidae; genus Agrypnia; species Agrypnia vestita. The sequence continues at coordinate 515,616 of JADDOH010000029.1, forward strand.
TATGTTTAAAATTTATTTACGTGATTGAATTAAGTTTACGTTTAGTCTAACATATAATTTGGCCAGTAATTGTCTAGTGATAGTAATTTAGGACTCCTCGATGTGACGCGGTTACCCGGTACTTTTGGTAGCGTAGCAGAAGAAATGCCATTGTATTCATACGAGGCGAAACTAACCTAACATTATTAACGCGCAACATGAGCCGGACTCAAAACGACGATCGATTGAACAGACTAACAAAATCGCCTTTCATGGCGGCGCATTAGTCACTTCCTCGCATCCGGTAGCGGCGTCGCGAACATAAATATGTCTACGTAGATTTTTCGCCTAGAACGAAGCCGCCTGGTTACCGAGGTCTCATATTAGCACCTGTGGACGGATTCCACGGCTGAGCGCGGGGTCACGATTACGATGGAATATTCAGATAGATAAATACCACTTGCGAAATACAGCCTAGGGCGCTATGAGTATAACTTGGTATCCACATAATACAACCGACGGTACATAATAGGAACTTAGCGCTAATATTGAGCAACAACACGCAATATTTATTCTTATTACGTATTTTTTTTAATGCAATAGTATACTGGATCTGCCGGTCATCCAGATTAGATAAATCACGGTCGATTAATACACGGTTATACTTATTAAACACACACGCAATACTCAAAATGCAAATTAACGGCTGGGTTCTCCAGAATACATACATACATACCTTGCTTACAACTGGCGCGATCGGTGGTCTTCGGCCTGATTTATCTGTTCATGGTATATAGTGGAAAGAGTAAACATATATTCATAACAACTAGGCGCAACAGAGGCTCGGGGCAAGCTTTGTCTGACATTATCACAGCCCGAGATTCTAAATCGAAATTTTCGATTCTTTCATAAGTCATATTTTATAAGAGGCAAGTTGATTCTGATTTTACTTTTACGTAGATTTTAGGTTACCCTTCTCTACGAAGGGGGGTACAGCCCCAGCGACAACGCTGTACCCGGTAGCTACCACCTGCGTAATTTAATAGCTTCCCATGCTAATCTGCAGACCAAGATCAAGCCGAGACTCTATTGCTCCTGCTGGAATCCTCCGAAGTCCTCGCTTCCCGGCGACAAACACATCAGGAAGAAATCCCGCGTCTGATATTAAGGTTTGTATATTGTCCCGCGGGGCAGTCAAATTGACTGGTGTATATGATGAGGATCCCACGTTGCGGCTACATGAGCCGGATTATTATGATGTTTACTGCTGATTAAAGGGCTGAATGAACTAACTGGGTGACTGGAAAAGACTCTCCCTTGAGCGCGTCAGTCAGAGCCATGTTAGCATCGCCAATTATAGTTGATGTGAATGATCCCACGGTGTAGTCTTATTGACTAGAGATATTAAATGATGGTAAAACAGCATGATTATTACAGTTGATTGTGTAATTCCTGATGTGTTTCTCGCTGGCCGGGAAAGGAGAACCCCGAAGGTCTCTGTATACAGCAAGTTAGAAAAGGTGATGAATGATGAGTATGATGGTGTTAGTAATGCCACCGCGCTCCTGAGTGCGGTCCCGATCATAAAGTTGATTGTTAAACTGCTGACAGATCTCGTTCATTAAAGCGGTCCCGAGCATAAGTATTGATTGTCGAACTGCTACCTGCCTCTTATAATTTCTCGTTCATGAGGAACGTCCTATCTCGTCCTTGAGTACGGAGTTATTACATTCACATACATTCATAACCAGAGCCCGAGCTCGTCGCACCAAGGGGACTGAAAAGACGTGAGAGGTTCTTCCCCTTAGATGTTAAAGGGGTAACCGCATCAAGACCTTCAGACCATCCTGTAATTCTTGGCTTTAAAACCCAGTCACATCCGGGTAGATACAGTTAAGATGGCCCTACCTAGTCCCTGACCTAAGGTGTCTCCCCAATCTAATCAGACTCCATAGCCGAGAACGCGCGCTCCGACATTCGACCCTGTCTTGCCACGCGAGTAGATCCAACTTCATCTTTTTCCACAATCGAAATTCAGCCTCCCAAGATCACGGGGCGTGAAAGACGTACGACTCCTCGCCTCCCGACCATGAAGAGACGAACTTCCCCATTCGGTTCTCGTTCATTATCCCATTTATAATCCCCGCGTGCCTCACCTTGAGAGTCTAGCGCCGGTAATAAAATCTCATTATGCTACGTTGGAAGTTAATATTGCACAACCGGACGAAATGCCTATTTCCCGCGATCCTATTCAATTTGTAAAACGCAATAATATGTATTTATATATGTTAGTAAAACGTTTGTAATGCAGAATGCACGTATGATGACCTCGCTTCTATCCCAAAGATAATTAAGATATAATCCCGACGTTACGTCCCGACATCAGTACTAATTTGTTTCCGCGTCCGTTACCGTCGGCTCTGAACCCACGTAATGAAATGAATAGTGATTATGTGACAATGACAAATTATGTAGCACGAACAATCCATTTAATACACATAAGAAAACATCAGGGATAAATAATATTAAAGGTTCTTATCTTATTTCTGTAGTTGGCCTGCTTCTGAGATGGCATCCTGATCCGAAGTAATATAACGGGTCTTCTCCTAAATTGAGCATTTACCAGCGCCTGTGTAGCCTCCACTTTCCTTCCATCGAGAATGCTGCTCGTTAGTACAAAATTTCCGCGATTCTAAGCTGAAGACCGGCTGCATCTAAATTAATTTTTCTATACAATATATACAATTCGAAACACGTCTTTATAAGAACTTGATAGGGACAAATCGTGTTTAATACGATTGCCCAATGATATGCAATACAAACATGTACCTTGTCCAATAATCTCACATCCGTGTTTTAATAAAATAATTATAAAATCCAGATTCATTTTTAAAATATATTATTAGTAAGAAACTCCTCGCACGATCTACACAAATCATATAGAAATCCGTGCATTCAATCGCCAGTATAGATAACAAAGCATTCTTTTGCATAAG